>CM033321.1:95053674-95618674 GCA_019359835.1 Pharus latifolius | reverse complement strand
TTCAACCCTCAACCCTCAAACCCTAAACCCCCAAACCCTACCTCCTCCAAGATGATGTCGTTGCTGTCGCGGTGGCTCGCCAACCAATGCTGCAACACCAACGCCTGTCTTGGTACAATTAGTGATTCTGCCAACCCATTCTTCAACAACTCTATAATTCTCTAAATTATTGATTATCCTTTGGTGATCACTACATTTAACAACAACAAATCACCCTCCCCTTTGACCCACGCACCAGGGTGTGTCCTTCCTTCTAGTATATGTGTGTGCTAAAACAAAGCACTTCGACTAAAACTAAGCCAGGTTGGTCTCAAAAATAGGCTCAAGCTCTAGCTTAGTTATTTTTACGACGAGCTGGAACTGAAGTTCAAACTCATGAAATTCAGGTCAACCTTGGCCTCGAGTCAATCTCAAGCCAAGATTAACCTTGGTTTCAAGCCAAGCCAGACCGTATGGACTCACTTGGGATCGACTCATCAACAAGTCTCTACCCATTGTGACCTGTCTAGGCAGGCTAAGCTGCTGGGTTGGCACAATAGTTCATATTATTGTGAAACCAGTGAACAACCAAAAGATTCCAACGTATGACATTGCACACATAGAAAACGAATGTGGCAACAGTACTCGACAACTGTTTCCTTGCAAGAACTAAATCTGTCATGCTGCATAAGCTAACAATTTACTTCAGGGATGCACTATCTTACACACAAAGATCTTAGGATGACATAATTGCAATCAAGCTGTAACTTGACAAACTAAGTTACCATGTCAGAGCAACTGCACAAAAGTTTTTACCATTCGCAACAAGTTCACGTTGCTTTTGTTGTTTCTCTCACCATCGCAAACTTAGCCAGAAAGCTCAAGGAATGACCCCACACCATCACAGATTCTCATGTGCACAAATCCTATTTCCTGTGCAAATAAACAGCTCATATTTCTTCAACAAAAGAGAAGCTTAAAAACAACCATCTGCAAAAATATGAATGTAGAATTACCTTCAACAGTTCCAGTTTCAGATATTCAGCCATGTCGTAGTTCTTGACAACACGGAAGAGAGTTGTGATTATGTCAGTAGGAGAATAGTCCAAATCATAAAGTTACTTTAAAGCAGATCAGGCATCATCAAACTTCCCATCGAGCACATTTTTCACTATATTCTTGACATGCAAGTGGTGTGGTGGATCACATACCTAGAACCGATACAGCAATCATCGTTAACTGAACAAATATTGTACCAATGCAGAATGAGGGGGAAAAGCAGTGTTTCAACCTTGATCACATTTTCTTGGTTAGCAAAATGGAACCCACTAACTGTAGCTTGCAAATTGTTCAAAGCTTGTCTCATATCACCATCAGTAGTAAAGATGATAGCTTCAAGCCCCTCCGGCACATATGGGACCTTGGTCAAATAAGAGTGATAGATTACATACAGTTAAACTTGACACAAGGGACATAGTAGGATCATTTTTACTCCAGTTTTACAGTTTAAATGTAACATTGAGGCATCTGGAAGCAGTTCATGTATCCACATAATCAAATGAAATTGAACAAGGCACAAATGAAGCATAAGGAAACTTCAATAAACAGATGGGAGTTGCTTGGTTGCAGTCTGCAGGTAACAAACTGCTTCATGGTAGGTATCAAACTAATTTACCAAATAGCCCAATCTGTCAAGCAGCTCTGTGACTATATGAGGACCAACCAAGTATACATATCTTGATGAGACAGGCTCTGTGCAACTGCATAGTTACTTTCGCCCCATATCAAACAGGCTACAAGACCCATCAATTAGCTGGCATGGCAATCTCCATAGTCCATGTGTGTTAGATATCACAAAGAATCTTACCTAAATGTTCTAACAAAAAACAAGCACAAAAATTCATGGTTGCTTAAATATTACGATATACAAAATGACCTTGAAAGAACATGTTTGGATTCTTAAAATGTCTGTTTTCATCCAAACAAGAAACCATGCTCGATAATCTGGCAAGAGGTCTACACTCAAGTAGCACAAAATTTTCTCTATTATGGTTGAGAGGAAGTTTTGGACAACCAAGGCATCAAGAATGAAACTGTTAAGTTATATTCTAGCATCAAAGCAATCAAGGCAACATGTATGAACATGTTGCCCACAACTATGACACCTAGTGAGCATTACCTTCTCAGCTGCCACCGCAACCATAAGACGGCCAAGGATCTCTTGATTTGATAGCCCCGAAAATTGGGCGATAGCACATCGGCTCTAAATGGGCTCAATGATCTTAGACGAGGCATTGCATGCAAGCGCAAACCTCATGGTGTTCGATTAGATCTCCATCATTCTCCTCAGTGCTTATTGAGCCCCTGATGTCATGCTGCACATGCCAAGTAGAGATTAAAACACTAACCCCAATATATCTACCTGCCTACCCATATCCATAGATTCAGCAATTTCATGCTTAGAATAGATTACAAACAAACCTTTGAAACTACAATCCGTGAACCACAAAAATAATGCTGCAAGCACTAATCTCACAGACGGTTGTGTAGGTTGCTAGATTTATATCTCAATTCTTGACTAGCTTGAATGCACATGAATGGATCGATGCTATACTTATTATGAGTTATGCAAAAGCATGCAATGCAGCCCTATAGATGGGGCGATGAATCTGTCAACACTCAACTCTCAACACTGGTTTGCTAGTGATAATCATGCCTCTACTTTAGTAAAAACATGGTTATTACTAAAATCAAGCAATGTTGCCCTATAGATTGAGTTTGAATTTTTTTTTAATACTGTCCTGCAGTTCATTAGTAAAATAGAACTCATACAGTAAATTGCTAGCGATAGATAGCCCTTCTAAAATGCAAAAGCAGCCAACTTTGACACAAGAACAAAGTTTACGGCACATACTTCTCTCATTCGCATAACTACTCCATTGCACGCCGCACAGCATCACCTGCGTTACTACCACTCTAAGCCAGCAACATTACCTGTTGGCCTCGTCCGAGATGACGATTTTGTGCCGCCTGGGCAGTAGAGTGACCTTCTTCTGGGCAAACATCTTGATCTTTTTCCTCACCACATCCAGTCCCCTACAAAGGAAACCAAGAATTGGCCATTGCAGCAACACGCTCGGATTCAATCTGCCAATAGAAAAGAAAGCACATCACAGTAGCACCAACCTGTCATCGGAGGCATTGAGCTCGAGCACGGCGTCGCGGTAGCTGGGCCCGAGCAGCTCGTGCGCCAGGGCTAGGATGCTCGTCCTCTTCCTGGTCCCCGGAGGCCCCTGGTATGGAAAACAAAAGGGTGACCGTTAAGTGTGCAACTCGAGTCGGGGGCAGGGGGTTGGGGGGGGGGAATGGCGGCTAGGGATGGCAACAGGTCGGGGGTATAGTTCCCCTCCCCGCCCCCACCCCCGCCCCCGCCGGGGGCCCCGATACCCGAAGGGGTCGACGGGCGCCGGCGACGGTCGAAGGAGGCCGACAAGGGTCCACGAGAGTCGACGAGGGCCGGCGAGGGTCGACGGTGGCGGCGGCCGGGTCAACGAGGGAGGCGAGGGTGGTGAGGGAGGCGCAGGGCGCGGAGCGGCGGAGGAAGGAGGAGGACCGGAGGAGAAATGGGGTTTTCGGATTTTTGGGACACATTTGTACTGCGGGAAGCGGGGTAACGACTACAAAGTAGTTTTCGATAGGCGCAGGTTTTCGGGTCGGCCCCGAGTTTTTGGTTTGGGCATTGATTTTGTTTATCTAGTCTTAAAATATCTGTGGGTATTAATTTTTCTCCATACACACTCCTGCAGGGAATAGGTATTATTCGCTGTGTTACCATCCCTAATGGCGGCCTATGAAGAGGATGAGACTCTGAATCCTAAAATCTAAGCTCTAAACTCAGACGGAGGAGATTTATGTACTTACTACCTGTTGTATTAACTCTATTATTTTCTCCAAATTTCCCTTCCCCACAATATATATATATATATATATATATATATATATATATATATATATATATATATATATATATTTAATCTGAGCCGACCAGAGAAGTTTATAATAATTTAAGTCAATTTGTTGAAATGCAAGTTGAAAATATATATATTTTTAAAAGATCTACATTCCAAAATTCCCATGAATTAGTTCCTATTAATTTAATGAATTTTTTGATAAAAAATTCATTTCAAATTCACTCAAATCTGGTTAGAAATCAATTAAAACAATTAACAAAATCAATTCAATTGAATTTTCGAGCTCGAGCTCAGCTTAGGCTTGGAGTCCGTTAGTAGCCAGAGCTTAGCTCCAAAATTCAATTCAATTTAAATCTTCCCGGCAGAGTGGTACCAGGACAGCCAATTCCGACCGCCCTCTACCGGCGGCGCTGATGACATGGCTACGAACACTGAACCCTAACACACATGTCCCAGGCGCCGCGGCGACGGCGGGGGGGCACAAGGCCGGCAGCCATAGCCTAGAGGGGAAAAACAGGGAATCACACCGATTCACTGTCGCTGGGCCGTTCCGGTGTGGTTCGTCTGTGGTGAAGTGGTCCAGCACCCTCTCTAGAACCCCAATGTTGTGGATTTGTCGTCAATTTTGATTTTGGGTACAACTTTTAGCATCCAATTTCTCGGGTTAACCCAACGGAGAGGTGCGCCGTGAACTCTGGCTGTGGTTCACCGGAGCCGATGGCACTCACAGGGGAGCAAGAGGAGGTCCTGGTGGTCTGTTTTGCACAATTGGTTTTGTGGGAGGTGGGCCGAGGAGGTCTGGAGACGGGAGCCCAGTTTGCACTGGAATAGGGCTTACCAACGACGACAATCTCAGCGACGAATTCACAATGTGCTCACTCTTGTTGAGTTGACACACATTACAGTGGGCAAAAACGGCGGTCCGGCGGTGGTTGCTCGCCGGAATTGGGTCAGTGTAGTTGGTGAGGATTGGGGGAAGTCAATGGAGGTGTTCTGGACCTGGCCGAAGCTAGCCGGAGCACGAACGGCGATGACTGACAACAGCACAGTACTCTGGCAGTAAAACAGTATTGAAACGAAAATTAAACAGTTATGTCAGCGTAGTGTTGTGCTGAACTGAAATTTTACAGTGATCAAATTTGATTCAATATTCTGATTTGAACATGAATTAGAAGTTTAGAAATGTCACCTGGTATGGAAATTGAAAAGCAGAGGTTACTTCAGCAGTGATTTTCTCTCAACTGCATTGTTCAGCTAATGTTTATGTACTGAAGGGATTTATTCCTAGTTGGAAAAATCTGTGTACAGATGAGGATGACTGAAATGTTATTTTCTTTACTGTAGAGTGAGAGGATGAGTTCAGTTGGTGTGTGTGCATGTTGGAGTCACGTGAAGGCAGTGAAGACCAAACAAACTTTTTGGTTCTCAAGTACATGCATGCCAACAAAAGGTCAGGTGTAATGTTGTCCTCAGGTGTGTTTGAGGTGATATGGCTAGGATTTTGGATTGATCTGCTTCTGAAGAGAGAATTTTTAAGTATCTAGAAGATTTATTATATTTAGTAATTGAAATTAGAAGTTTTAAATTAGGTAGAAGCCTGTTTTAAATTTCAAAACTCGTGCTTAGGGCTCTATGAAAATTTTAGCTGGAATGAAAATTTTAAATTGGTTCGAAAATAGAATTGTTGAGGGACTGAAGACAATTTCAAGTGAAATTTTTAAAAGGACCTATTTGAAATTTTGAGGATGTTACAAAAGTGTGTTATTTATTGATTCAAAATGAGTAATTTTTAAATTTCGAACTAAGAAATGACGAAATCAAAAAATATCAGAAGTATCCGATAAAATTTGAAATCGGAACTGAAATTAAAATTATCATAGTGTTGTGTACTTCCTCCAAAGATCAATCTGAGAGAGATTCCTTATGGCACAAATACATATCTAACATTTTAGAACCCACTACCGTCGCTACTGTTCATTATTCCTTCCGTTGCTTGCGCCACATCACCTTTTTTGTTTTGCCCGTTCAATTGCGTTGCTTGCCAGCCCTGACGTGCCGCGTCCTCCCCGCACGTCATCGTCCATGCGTCGACCACGTCTCGCTTTTTCTTGGTTCGTCCGATGTTGTGCTTCTACATCTGGGATTGCTTCGGGTGTCTTGGTAGGTGGAGTGCATGACGCTTCTCTTCGATTGGTCCGCGTCGTTCTCTTTGTTGTTGCCGTTGGATCGTTTGCTTTCATGGTGTGGATTTCTTCCTCTGCGGTTGTAGGTGGGTTCTGTACCTGCCCTCAAATTTTGTGCCATTCCCGTCCGATTTTTCTCCGCCCTACTTTGCTTGCGTTGATCGTCTTTATATTTTCGTTTTTTTGGCTCCGTGTTGCCTTCGCCGGTGGTTTGTTCTGCATTGTCGTCTACTGCTCCTTGCCCGTCGTTGTGGTGAGTTCTTTGCCCGATGGTTGCCGCCCCCGTGCGTGTGGTGGCTTTTGGGGTTTTTTTCGCTTTTTCGTCCCGTTCTTTTCCTTCTTCTTTGTTTCTTTTTGAGGATTTCTAAATATGTTCGCATCGTGTTCTGTTGTCTTTCGTGTGTTTGTTTTTCAGGTTTCGCCGTCGCGTCATGTTACTTCTCTATTGCTGGTATGATCCCTTTTTCTTGCTGCTTGTTTTGCGTGTGAATTACCATTTGATTGTCTATTTTTTTTACGAAGCTTTTATACCTATGTTGTTTTTCGTTGGATTGATTGCCCACCTCATCGTTGAAGAACTCGGTGTACATTGCCCACTCACATTTGTTTCTGTTGCTTGGTTAATACTAAAGGGGTTGTTGTTTCCAATTTGTGTTTTGCTTCGTTCGTCGAGTCGCATTTGTGTACTGGAGATGTTGTCCTCCACGTGTTGGTGCTGTCTCGACTAGACCCCAATGCATATGCGTTGCCTTCAGACCCTTGCCTGCAGACTTCGACCACGACCGCCCTCGCCCGCCCACTCGACCAATCTTCCTCGTCGAAGATGCGATGCCTTCGTGCTCGTAGAGCCAACTTTTGCCCACGACCATCCCGTATTCCACACAGGCAATTTTGGTCACCGAGTCGACCAGCTTCGACAACCACGCCATTGTCCTCTCGAGTCACCTCGACCTCCTCCCATTCGACCTCCCTCCGCACGAGCGCGCCACCTGTGCCTCTGTTGTTGGCCCGCTACATTCGCGCTCGTAGCACCAACTTTCGCCCACGACCATATCGTGTTCCCCACGACCGATTTTGGTCACCGAGTAGGCCATCTTCGGCGACCACACCCATTGTGCTCTCGAATCGGCTCAACCTCCTCCCATTCGACCTCCCTCCGCACGATCGTGCCGCCTGTGCCTCTGTTGTTGGCTTGCTGCCCTCTCAGAGATCTCTTCGGATTAATTTTTGGATTTATTTTGTCGTGTACTCCGTGTGTGGTAGCAACGAGTGATTTTTCGGTTACCATGCGGTCGGTGGTTCCGTCCTAGTGGCGGTTGCCCCATAGTATTTTATTTTATGCTGCCAACCTGTGTGTCTAGTGTTGATCCATCTTTTGTTAGGATGAGGCATTGCCATATGTTGTCTATGCAGGTGCGATGGTGCGTCCCTCTAATCGTCTATTTTTTTTTTGTCGTAAATCTTGCCTACCTTTCTCAATACTACACGACTGCACCTATTTCTCACCGTAACACTCATGCAAAGGCCATGCACTTTGCTCAAATCTGTGTTGGTTCCATCCATTTTATTCTCTAGACTAACTTTTTCCCAACCGTGCAGTCCTTCGGACATTCATACCCAAAAAAGTTGGCAGGCCTACCAACACACATTATCGGCGGATAAATCCCTTCTCTTGGTTATGGAGCATCAATCCCGCAACGGTCTTCACGTGTGCCATTCATCGCGACTCTTTTCTTCACCTGTCGAGCTTCCGCAGCCAACCTCAGCTTTGGCAGCCGAGTCCCACCATCATCGTAGGATCGCATTGCAATGGAATCGTCACCCAGGTTTTCTACCACCGTTTCCTATTCACTGTATTGTTCCCCTGGATCGCAGCTACGCGTCATAACATTTTCTCCCCTATTGATGCAGTGCTTGATGCTGCACGTTCTATTGCATCTGATCGTTCTATTGCATCTGATCGTGCTTCTGCATTGTCGTCATCACCTGTTGTCTCCTACCGTTCCTGCAGTGGTGACGGTGGTACGACATAGAATTATTAGTAGTTTATTGCTGCCTCCATAGTTTATGTGTGGCTCTTCTTTGCGTCCAGAAAAGTGGAGATGATCGGCTGACCTTGTCTGATGTTGTCACAATGCTAAACTTCAACATAAACACAAACTCCAACTGTAGTAGCGATCATGATCTCATATGATTACTTTCTTAATGAGCACCAGTGAAGTGGTACAACTGCCAGAGCCCATCAAAATAAGAAAATTGGTCGACCAATCATTCCCAGGCCGGTCTTCACGATTCGCTGATCAATTTCTCTCTGTATTCAGCCACATTTTGGATTGAATGCACACAACCAGCCATTCCCCTGATAGAATAAAATTAGCTCGAATGCTAAAAAAATTGGTTATGCCCACATCATAAGTCTGCAAAAAAAAAAAAAAAAACAAACACTACTGCAACAACTATGCAATTCGGATGCTCCAGGGCACAGACCTGGTCACCTGCACAAAAGAGAATCGCTGATCTATTTCTTCCACTGGTTAAAGCAGAAGAACTAGTCGTGATCGAGTATATTTTGGCTATCTTTTTTCCTGCTCGCACACTGTTGTTCTTGTACCAGAACGCATTGAACACAGCTAGCGAAAATTCGAAACACAAATAGTAGCAAGATGAAAGAGGGAAAAAAATTTGTTTGAATACAAACTAGTAGTCGAACAATTAATTAATAGACATACATTGATACATAGACAGACATAGAATGGATGTGCCGGACGGTCATATATATAGAGATTATTGCTCTTGTTTTGTTCGGAAATAGTTGCAGCAATTCGTGTGTTTCTTTCGCCAAGTTATGTTCTTCTTGGTCATCTTGTCAAAAAAACAAGAAAGAAAAAGAAAAGAAAAGAAACAGAGAAAAAATCCGTGCAAAAAAAACAGAAAAAAAGGTGCACGAAAAGTGTGCAAATGATCAACTGCAAGTATGTGCTATCATCTAGTAGTTGCAAACAAGTTCCTAGTTGCAATTTTCTTCTCCAAATCAACAAAATCACCAACCTAGGCTTGAATTATCACCGGATTGTTATTTGGTTTTTGTATCTACAAAGTTATAGATCTCAAATCCTTATTGCATATAACTTTAATTATCAAGATCCACAAAAAAAAACCAATAAACCACAAAACCACTGTTGGTTATTCGATATGCCACAATTTGATTGAACTATCCACCATTTGGGTTTTGCTATACTTGCATCATCACAAAGGTACGGTAACACAAGAATCTTGTGATTGGTGAGTTTTGAGAGCCACATATATACATCTATACTGTTGTTTTTGTGACCGCTACTAACATGGTAGGATGTAGTGGTGTAAAATGGATGCGGATTATCTGAAATATCCGGCATCTGTATCTGATTTTAGTATATCTGAATCCGAAAATCCGCATCCGAATTGCAAAAATATGGATACGGCTTCTTGGTCTTCTTGACTCTGGGTGTGATCATAGAAGTGGAGAAGAGGCGGTGGTGGGTAGGAGGAGAGAGGAGAGAAGCTGTCATGAAAAGGAGGAGAGAGGTAGGGAAAGAGGAGGACTTGCAAATGGGCCCAAGACTTGTATTTACATGTGGGGCCCAAGACTTGTATTTACATGTGGGGTCCACATGTAAGAGGTGGCATCATCAGTGCTCAATTGGCATAAAACTATTTTACGTCAAGAATTTATGAAGGCACAAAGAAATTGTGCGTCACCTGAGTTCGAAAAACTATAAGTTCAAGACATGTAGCTTTCAGTGCTTACCTACAGATGTCCAAGAGTTCTTTACCACCAGCTACAATCAAAACACTTTCAGCACTTTTGTGCTTTAGGCCAAATAGATGCTAAATTTGTATATATAACATCCGAATCCTATTCGATTGGAGTTGAAATCCGGTCTGAATCCGTATTCGACAGTTATCCGATCTATATCCGAATCCGACCAATATCAAAATTTGATCCGAATCCATTTTTAAAATATGGATACGGATATGGTTTGACTGATATCTGATCTGTATCTGATCCGTTTACACCCCTAGCAGGATGTGAAGAAGCAAAAAAATTCTTTGTAATGAGCTGATTACTCAATAGTAAGATGTTAAACATTGAGAAGGGACAGTGAAACAACTTTTATACCCGTTTCAAGGTAAAGAATAAGTTAAACTTACCAAGCCCTTACAAGCTACATTGGCTTGATGGTTGTGAAGATCTGAAGACTACAAGTCGAGTAAAAGTCCTATTCTCTATTGGGAGATACCAAGACATTCTCCAATGTAATGCGGTTCATTTTGTCAATATTGTGGCTTCCTATATAGGAAAATTATTCTATATTTTTAGATGTGTGTATTCTCAATATACAAAAATGCATTATGCATATTTTTCAGTTTGTACTCTACATATTGCTTCGCTTACTAAAATTTGTGTATAACATTTACTATTATGTATGGTACACAATTTTTTAAATTACATGATATATTTTTCATAAATAACATACTGGACAAATAAAAAAAATATGTATATAACCAATTATTAATGATGAAATATGACGTATAATTGTTAAATTATAAGGTATACTTTTTCATAAATAACACACTTTATAACTAAAGGTGTATATAGAACTAAATTAGTATCCAAAGTATATAAAAGTAGTATTTATGGTGTAATTTAAGAGGGAAATTCGTATATATGTACAGCTATATTTAGAGTGGGACGTAAAGTACCTCCTTTCCCAGTATGAGAAACACCACGACAGGAGTACTGGCCCCGATGGCCATGACCACGTACGCGGGCCACCGTGAGCCGGGCACGACGGTGAGGAATACGGCGGTCATGAGTGACACAACCATGGCGAGGCCGGCGACGACGGTGAGCCTGTGGCCCCAAATGAGCTGGTCGAGCTTGAACTTGACGGGGTCCCGCCACGCCCAAATGAAGCAGAAGACGACGACGATGGAGCTGCACATGGCGACGGTGTTGGAGATGACGAAGATCTTGAACGCTGCACGGTGGCCGTGGATGGCCATGCCCTGCTGGTTGTACGCCCCGGGCATGGTGAAGGTGGCCGCGAAGGTCACGGTGGCGATCAGGGCGGCCACGAGGGTGTAGGTGTTCACGCTGAGCTCGAAGTACTCGTGGCTCGACGATCTGCGGCGCAGCGACTGATAGGTGGCCACCGGTGGCAGCTGCTGCTTCTTGCACTTGATGGACTCCTGCTTCTTGAGCTCTTTCCAGAGGTACAACTCGTAAGTTTCCATCTCCTCGGTGGTCGTCTCGATGATGCTGCGTGCGGTCTGGTCATCCTTGTTGAGAAGGCAGGGGTTGACACGGCGGTCCTTGAGCAAGAGCAGCGCAGATTGAATGCGGGTGTGCTTTGCGGCGAGATGCAGCGGCGAGTTCCCGTCGTGGTCGACCCGGTTGATGATCTCCTCGGGGAGCACGTACTTGAGAAGGCACTTGAGTGCATTCACCTTGCCGCTCACGATGGCGACATGGAGGGCGGTCCTCCCCTCGCTGTCCACCATCTCTGCCACGTCAGAGCACTGCTTCATGAGCTCCCGGATGGCCTCCGTCGAGCCATACGACGCGGCCACGTGGAGAGGGGACTGCTGATCTTTGTTCTTGCCGTAGGCCAGGTTGGATTTGACGTTGAGCAGCATGGACACCATGCGCCGGTTGTTCTTCTGTGCGGCGTAGTGCAAGGCGTTGTTGTCCAACGAGTCCTTCAGGTCCGTCAGCTCCGCTTTCTTGTCCAGCAAAATCTCCACCACCTCTGCACACATATATATTAATTAATCGCGCGCGATCGATCGAGCCCGTACGGTACAGCCTCATGAGGAGGAATTACTAGCGCGTATGAACAAACACGTACGGATGTGGCCCCCGAGCACGGCCTGGTGCAGAGGCGAGCCACTGACGGAGATGGAGGACACGAACTGCTCGTCGACCCATGGGTGGTCTACAATCTTCTTCACGACGACGGCGAGGCCCTCCCTGGCGGCGATGTGCAACGGCGACTGCATCTTCTCGTTGAGGGCATGGCCGCGGCTGTGGTCGGCTTCCAGCAGCTCGATCGCCACGTCGCACTTGCTGTGTTTTACCGCCTCGTGCAACGGCGTGTCCCCTGCCTTGTTCATCATCATTAGTGGAGCCTGCATGCATGCTTATATATTAATTACATTGAAAGAATTTTCCAACAAGATTCGTATGATATGTTGACCTTTAAGTAGGTGTCGGGAAGATCGCCTGGCCAGGCCAGTGCAAGGTTGATGAGCAGTTGGGCGACGTCGAGCTTGCCGGCCCTAGCGGCGAGATGCAAGGGGGTGTCGCCGTCGGCGTTCTTAGCGATGAGGAGCTCCTCGCTGTTCTTGAGGAGCTCATCGGCGAGGTCCCTATGTCCGTGCAAGGCGGCGAGGTGCAATGCCGTGCTGTCTTGGGGGGTCTTGGAGTTGAGGATTTTGACGTCATTAATCACCAGCTGCCGCAGGATCTGCACATTCCCCTGCATCGCCACTTTGTACAACGCTGGGTCCATCGTGTGCTCGCTTGCTTGTTTCCCTATTACTAGTACTATACATATGATATATGATATACATAAGAGGACGACCGAAGGACTGATGCGCTCTATAGCTTTTAATTACTCCTGAGCCTGATGGATCGAAGTGGATGAAGGTCAGGTGTGTGTTGTATTATTCCTTGCTTGCATTCCTCAACTTTACTTTGCTTATACTTTACTTGCTCAAACGATGTTGGAATAGACACTGCTCGCTTAATTTTACTACTACCGCCCACGGCCCACCCTAATCGATGCAAGCTTGGTATACGATCGGATCGCAACTCGTGCTACTTAATATAAGCTTTGCATATGCATGTCTCCTTGCGCAAGCCATCTCACTTTACATACTATAAGGCATATTTTTAAATTAAGGAGACTATGCATGTCAGTAAAACAAGGGAACATGTCAATAATCTTCTTTAATCATATAATATCAGGTTGCAGGTCCTCATTCTTTCCCGATATCATGTTATTTCATCAATCTCTGAAAGGTCAAGTTACAAAAGGAAAAACATTTCAACTTTCATTGAAATAATACTCAATACAATGAATGCCATCAAACAGCACAGCACACCCTCGATCCTCCAGTCAGTTTCAGTTTGTGCAGTTACATACACTCAACTGATAAACATACCAAGTACTACTTCATACGTCAACGCGTTCAAGCCCATCCCAGGATATTGACCATTCTGTATGTGAGTGGCCACTAGTCACATTTTCAGTCAAATTTTGTCGAACATGTTAGAATTTAGATATTGCCGTGGAAATATATATCATCAAGGTTTCTTCACCCGCATCTGCCAAGAGATCAATTGTTATTGGCTCACTAAACCTTAAATAAAAGCTCAATCATATTTCTTGCTTACCATCTTTTGCTTTTGAAATAAATAATCTACTACTTATAGAATAATTAATAGCTCGTGCGATCTACTAAACTAATTTGGATTAGTGCCAGGAAAAAATCCCAAGGAGGATAGCTGGTTACCTTTCTAAGGTACTTCTTGTGGAGTTTCAGTGCAAGAGTACAAGCCCTTTTCGCATCCAAGTTCCCATTAACATCATTCAAGATCTGATAAAAAAAACAAAAGCAAGAGACATATAACTTACATTGCCGAAGGCTAAACCCACACACATTACTTTAGTCCTCTGACCATGCACTATCACAATCTAATTTTAATTCAAGTCATCTCCAATGCTAAACAAACCTACAAAGATAAAACGCTGTCGCAAGCCTATAAAACTTTGGAGACTAATAAAATCAGTTTGAGTTTTACAGAAACCTGAGTTGAGACTGCAAGATCACATCTCCTGGTTATCTATATTATATGCTTACTCTTCTGTGATTTCCTACATAGAAACATCCAATTGCATCACAACTAGATGAACAATGGTTGCTTATTTTAAAACAAGCCATAAACCCGAAGTAGTGGAATTGAGCAGATAGAAAACAATCACACTGAGTGGGAGCAAAAGACTTGTGGAGACATTGCCTAGTCATTATAGCAGGGTTTTTTGGCTTTCTTTGTATTTGCCCCTGAGGTGTAGGTTTTCTTATTGTCGTATCTCCTTTTTCTTGTTACATGTGTTTTTAGTTCTGTCACTTCACAATGGATTAATGCCTAAAGCCTATAACCCTGTTTCCTACTTTCAGTGAAAACGATATGCAGCCTTCATGAAATAGAACAATAAACAGGACTTGTCACATGTGGAGTTCTATTTCAGGAGGCTAAATGATTGTTGCATTCAGCTCTTATCCAGTTTTGAGTTGTAAAATGCCCAAGGCTTAATATGGACATAATTTGGACCAGCATGGGTGTATTACAAACAAGGATGATATCTGTTCTTGGTTTAATGGTGTTCCTAGTTTTGTATCTGAACTAGTGACCAGCAGGATCGCTGGGATTGTTTAAATTTTTTTAAGGAAAGGAATGGCTTAACTCAGCCCTTACCCTAATAACATCATCCATCCCTTGAGCTTCTTGTAGCAGCTTTGCACTGTTCTCCTTCAGAACACTAGCAACCAGAAAAACCGAAATAGGGACTGGGCGTTCACCATCATTAGCCCCATTCTTCATATTTTCCCTCTCGTACTTGCCAAATTGGCGTGTTGACTTTACTTTTGGTTTAGATCCTTGAATTCTATCGATGGCAGCCCCTGCTTCTTCATATATGGAGAAGATATCAGGATCATATTCTAGAGCCCACATCATCTGTAGATAGGTTTTAGAGATGAAACATGAGTATCATTGTCAACAAAGAAACTTTTTATTTGAAGATAAAATAAAAAGAAACATTTTATCTGAAGCTAAAGTACTCTGATGGTACTGCATATTTCCCATTCAAAAATTTAAAACTTCAGCGGAAGACAGTAATGCTACTTTAGAAATTACAACCAGGGTTACAAAACTGGTACCTAAATATATAGTTGGCTGATTTGTACCGGTTTCTGGCCAATTACCAATGGGAGTAGGTCTATAAGCATTGAGACAATGCCAAAAGGGAAAGCCTAACAGCAAGCAACTTGGATGACAACTGGACAGCTTTCAGAAGAGCTTGGACTCCATTAGTTCTTTTCAAAGAATATTCGCAATAATGTGTTTTAAGTGCAATAATAATTCAAACTCCTCTAGAATCACTGAATCAGTGTAGAACTGTAGATCCCTAACTTGACTAAAACTAGTTCAAATTAATTTTGGAGGGCATATTTAGTACTAACCATCAACTGAGTGTTAACATGTTAAACACGCTGGTAAAAACATCAAATCATCATAAAAAAATCTCAAAAAAATTTGTGTCGATAATCCTTAGAATAATCTAGCCGTACCACCATTTAAATTCAAGATCAAATTCAATCGGTGCTTGAAGAAACAAAAAAAAAAGGGAAAAGTCATTATTCATAGCAAATTTCTCTTTATTTCTCTTTAAGGCCAATTGAGCTTGAACTTGAAGTTTTAGATGATGTTAGATTACTCTAAGGACTATCCACAAAATTTTTGAGAATTTTTCCTGTCAATTTTGTGCTCTAGGCAGTGTGATACTGTGGTAACATGCAGGAGTAGACCTACATGCAGCAGAGTGGGGGTCTGGATCCCACTCAAATCCAGCAAAAACCTTTATTACGCATGCAATCCACCATTGGTGTCCCCACTCCCCGGGCTCAATTTCCTCCCTGGCCCAACGGTGGTCCAGGAGAAGTCACGGCCTAGACACACGATGGTCTAGGGCCAAGAGCCCCCGCAGCCCAAGTGCACCAATGCCCAAGGCTGGCTATTGACCTGTTGTGTGTCTGATGTTTAATCAAAGCCGAAGAGAGGTGCTCCCACTACTGCTGCTGCTTTTTTTTGTGAAAAGAAAGCTAACAGCACTGAATCCCAAACTTAGAATTATGATTTTGTGATAACATTATTAGAGAATACTAATTACAACGGATCGATTGCTACTCATAGGATACTGTGGAAGTTATGTCAAAATCGTATCTTAAGATACTACATACAACCAGAACATATTTCACATTAATGGAACTAGCATTTTGTTGCCATCATATAATGCTACAAAGTTGTTTCATCTAACAAAGTAGTTTTGTCATCACATATTGGCAAAGTGCTACTACATACCCCAAATCTGTGTCCTGCATTTGTATGTAGCTTACTTGTGTTCCGTGGGATTAGCCGAAGAAAATAAGAGAAGTATCAAGTAGTTATACTTCCATATCATAGGGAGCTGGAGATGACTTGAACTTCCAAATGTGTTGATTTGTTACTTAGTTACTTAGTTACATAGTGGCCCCCTCTTTCCCCCTCCTCTTTCATCCTGGGTCCGCCCCAGTTAGCATGTTAGCACCTACTTGGTTGTTAGCACTAGACATTCCCCCATTAAGTATTTTACATTTAGTTGCATAATATATGCTAAATGTAACACTATATGTACATCCACAAACATTTAGCTTTTTGTCCTCGTTTCATTCAAAAAAAATTAACCTGGTTGGTATGGTTAGTTCTCTCCGTCAAAAAAATTAACCTGGTTGGTATGGCTAATTCTCTCCAACTTATCTCAAACTAAATGACTAATATAAGATTAAACTTATGCAATACTAGGTCTCTTTGACCAAACTAGGCCAAGAGAATTGGACTAGAGTATCACACTAAATACCAGCCCCCAACCAGTATATGTCTGGACACCAGTGGTAACCGTCTTCAGGGTTTGCTAGACCCTGTATATACCAAACATTTTCTGCATGCCTGCACAAATTGTTAGAGAATATACGTATCAGATACGAGTTCGAATAAGATTCGTATCAAATCAGGAAACCTAATCTGTTAGGATTTCTTCTGCATGGGCAATTCGAATAAGATTCGTATCACATCAGAAAACCTAATATGTCAGGATTTCCTCCACATGGCCCTATATATAGAGATGTATGATGGGCTTTGAGGACCACCACAAAAGTCATAGTTGCCATCTCTTTTGATAGCCCATAAACCCTTGTTGTGCACATTGGTGCTAGCACACCATTGCACAACGTTCCATCCCAGTACGTGTGGATACCGGTAGAGGCACTGCTGCAATTGCTGCGCTGATCAGGACGATCCGTGAGCGATCATTGTCATCTACATCCACTGTTCTGGACGATCCGCAAACAGTTGTTGCGAACATTCGATCGTTGCATCAAATCTGCTTCCGCTACTGGTAACAATCTAATCTATGATCTATTACTTGCAGTTTTCGAGTAAATTATTAGAAATTCTGCTAGTGTAGCTTACTCGATTTCCTACAGTGGTATCAGAGCCATCCTGTATAGTATTAGATCTGGATTAATTATATAGATATGTGATATATGAAGTTATGGTAGATTAGATCTACTAGTTCATTCAATCTGTTACCGTATAAGTTTTATTATACATGTTTGTTTTGACATCCAAGTGTTGTGATGAACAATTTTTTGGCCGACTTTACTATGAACTAATGTCTAATGATCCTAGCATGGGCCAGAGGGAGGTAATGTTAGGGTTTATATGACAATAGTAGATTAGATCTTCTAAATCATATGTGTATAGATTGGATCTATATATGACATTAGCTGCCTATTCTAGATATTCATATTGGAGTTAATATGAATGACTTAAGGGGATTTAAACCAATCAGATTGGTTCGAAAATTTGATTAATATGATTAATTTAAAAAAAAAGATTACATTTGATAACCAGAAGCTGTCAACTTTGGTGTCTAAGGAAAGAACACATCATAAGGTTTTTCTTAATAAGCCCCGCTTGGAACGCTTTCCTTCATGGTGTGAGCGAAAACAGTCGCGGTCTTTCCTGGCCAAGGTTACTGCCAACGGAAATTAAATATAGTCGTAGTTATGCATGTGAGATTATCTAATTGATGATTATTTTCATGCATATAGATGTTGTGACATCTTTTAACCCCTCATGAAACATAAGGATTATACTTGACAACCAGAAACTGTCAGCTTTGGTGTCTAAGGAAAGAACACATCATAAGGTTTTTCTTAATAAGCCCCGCTTGACGGAACGCTTTCCTTCATGGTGTGAGCGAAAACAGTCGCGGTCTTTCCTGGCCAAGGTTACTGCCAACGGAAGTTAAATATAGTCGAAATTGCACCTATTAGATCATCTAGCTGATGGTTATTTTCGTGCATATGGATGTTTTGCCATGTTTTAACCCCTCATAAAAATTTAGTGTTTATTATACCCTTCCAATTGCTGCACCTGTCAAGATTTTGATCGTTGCTTGGTGGGTCTGACAAATCAGGGCACCATCAATTATCTTAATAAGGCAGGATGTGTGTTGGACACCCATAAGCATAGAATTGGTTTAACTTAACAAAGCCATCAAAACGGTTTTGGGCTTTGGGGCATGGTGTTGGGATGACATCCAACAAACAAGAGTTATATATGATATAATTAGTAAGGAGTTGCTTACCTAAATAACTAGGTTTCTAGCAGTGATGCCAAAGCTCACTAGAACTTAGTGAAATATGGATCTTGGCCTAATATATATATTTCTTTGAGGGATTTTTTCTAAAATATATAGTTGGTACATCTTTTATTGAATTGTTTAATAAAAGACTTTTCATAAATATAATGCTATAATTTTGCATTTCTTTACTGTTGTAGACCATGGATAGTGGTAGCTCCTCAAACAATTTCAGTTTGCGATCTGTCCTTAATAAAGAAAAGCTCAATGGAACAAATTTTATTGATTGGTATAGAAATTTGAGAATTGTTCTCAAACAAGAGAAAAAGGACTATGTTCTAGAGACTCCTATACCTGATGAACCAGCCGCTAGTGCTTTACGTGCTCAAAAGGATGCTTATAAAAAGCATACTGATGACGCACTTGATGCCAGCTGTCTAATGCTTGTCACGATGAACTCTGAGCTTCAGAAGCAATATGAGAACATGACAGCTTATGACATGGCCGTGTCTCTTAGAAACTTATTCGAGGAGCAGGCCAGGGTGGAAAGATATGAGACCACCAAGAAATTGCATGATTGCAAGTTGGCAGAAGGAAGCTCGGTCAGTCCTCATGTGACCAAGATGATTGGTTACATTGAGAATTTGGAAAAACTTGGTTTTCCCCTTAGTCAAGAGTTGGCTACTGATATGATTCTCCAATCGCTCCCTCCGAGCTATGACCAGTTTGTCATGAATTATAACATGAATAATTTGGAGAAATCATTGACCGAATTGCATGGGATGCTTAAAACAGCGGAACAGAACATTAAGAAAAACCCAAATAATGTAATGATGGTTCAAAAGGGAAAAAGCTTTAAGAAGAAGGGCAAGGGCAAGGCTAAGGGAAAGGGCAAAGCTCTAGAAAGATCCTCTAGCGCTAAACCTAATTCCAAAGGAAAGTCCAAGCCAGGTGCCACCCCTACTACTGAATGCTTCTATTGCAAGGAATCTGGCCATTGAAAGAGGAATTGCAAGAAATACTTGGAAGATTTAAAGAAAAAGAAGGAAAGTGAGACTCCTTCAGGTATATATGTTATAGAAGTTCATTTAGCTACTTCTCCTTCCGACTCTTGGGTATTTGATACCGGATCGGCTGCTCATATTTGCACTTCAATGCAGGGGCTTAAAAGGAGTAGAAATTTGGCTAAGGGCGAGGTTCAACTTCGCGTTGGCAATGGAGCAAGAGTTGCAGCCTTAGCTGTTGGAACTTTTATATTAGCTTTACCTTCAGGATTAGTTTTAGAACTTAATAACTGTTATTATGTTCCTGCCATAAGCAAAAACATTGTATCCGTGTCGTGTTTGGACACGCTGGGTTATGAATTTAGAATAAAGAACAATCGTTGTTCCTTTTATTTAAATGATATGTTTTATGGCAATGCCTCATTGGAGAATGGGCTTTATCAGCTAAATCTTGAATTACCTGTCTATAACATATGTACTAAGAGGCTTAGGTCTAATGATTTGAATCCCACGTTTATCTGGCATTGTCGTTTAGGCCATATCAATGAGAAACGCATCATGGAACTCCTGAAAGATGGACTTCTAGACTCATTTGATTTTCAATCATTTGATGTGTGTGAATCTTGTTTACTTGGCAAAATGACAAAGGCACCTTTCACGGGTGAAAGTGAAAGGGCAAATGACTTATTGGCTCTTATTCATACTGATGTATGTGAACCATTAAGTTCAACAGCTAGAGGTGGTTTTCAGTACTTCATAACTTTTACCGATGACTTTAGTAGATATGGATATGTCTATTTAATGAGGCATAAATCTGAAACGTTTGATAAATTCAAGGAATTTCAGAATGAAGTACAAAATCAACTTGGCAAGACAATCAAAACCCTACGATCTGATCGTGGAGGGGAATATTTGAGCCAAGAGTTTGGTGATCATCTAAAACAACATGGAATTGTTCCACAATTGACCCCGCCAGGAACACCTCAATGGAATGGTGTGTCAGAACGACGGAACAGGACCTTGTTGGACATGGTTCGGTCAATGATGAGCCAAACTGATCTTCCATTGTCCTTCTGGGGATATGCTCTAGAAACAGCTGCGTTCACATTAAATAGGGCTCCATCAAAAGCCGTAGAAAAGACACCATATGAGATATGGAATGGAAGGCGTCCTGGATTGTCTTTTCTTAAGATTTGGGGTTGTGAAGTTTATGTAAAACGTTTAATGTCTGATAAGCTCAAACCCAAATCAGATAAATGCTTCTTTGTGGGCTATCCTAAGGAAACAAAAGGATATTACTTCTATAATCGAGAAGAAAACAAAGTGTTTGTTGCCCGAAACGGTGTCTTTTTGGAGAAAGAGTTTCTTTCAAAAGGAGTAAGTGGGAGCACAGTGCAACTTGAAGAAATTCGGGAATCACTGGAAATTGTTTCAGCACCCACTGAAGCTCAGCAAGACCTGCAAAACAATGTAGAAAATAATGCAGGACAAGCACCGGTTATACGTAGGTCTGAAAGGGTACGTCACGCACCTGGAAGGTACATGCTCCTTACAATGGAGCAGCGTGAAGTATTATTGATAGATAATGATGAACCTAAGACTTACGAAGAAGCGATGATGAGCCCTGACTCTGAGAAATGGCTTGGAGCCATGAGATCCGAAATTGAATCCATGCATGACAATCGAGTGTGGAACTTGGTTGATCTGCCTGATGGTGTAAAAGCCATTGAGTGCAAATGGGTTTATAAGAAAAAGATTGACATGGATGGTCATGTTTATATCCATAAAGCACGATTAGTTGCAAAAGGTTTCAAGCAAATTCAAGGTATTGATTATGATGAAACATTTTCGCCCGTTGCTATGTTAAAGTCAATCAGGATCATCCTAGCTATTGCTGCCTATTTCGATTATGAGATATGGCAGATGGATGTCAAAACGGCTTTCCTAAATGGAAACCTAAGTGAGGATGTGTATATGGCACAGCCTAAAGGTTTTGTCGATCCAGATAATACTAGGAAAGTATGCAAGCTTCATAAATCCATTTATGGGTTGAAGCAAGCTTCTCGGAGTTGGAATCTTCGTTTTGATGAAGTAGTCAAACAGTTTGATTTCATCAAAAATGAAGAAGAGCCTTGTGTTTATAAAAAGGTAAATGGGAGCGCACTTGTTTTTCTGGTCTTATATGTGGATGACATACTTCTGATCGGAAATGATATTCCTATGCTTGATTCTGTGAAGTCCTCATTGAAAAGTAGCTTCTCTATGAAAGACTTAGGTGAGGCAACATATATTTTGGGCATTAAGATCTATCGAGATAGATCTAAAAGGTTAATTGGATTAAGCCAAAGTACATATATTGACAAAGTATTGAATAGATTCAATATGCACGATTCCAAGAAAGGTTTTCTACCTATGTCACATGGCATTAGTCTTAGCAAGAGTCAATGTCCTTCGACATGTGATGAGCGGGACCGAATGAATAAGATTCCATATGCTTCTGCTGTTGGATCTATTATGTATGCCATGCTATGTACACGCCCAGATGTCTCCTATGCTCTAAGTGTTACGAGCAGATACCAATCAAATCCAGGTGAAAGTCACTGGACTGCTGTAAAAAACATCCTTAAATATTTAAGGAGGACTAAGGATGTGTTCTTGGTTTATGGAGGTGAGGAAGAGCTCGTTGTTAGTGGCTACACCGATGCTAGCTTCCAAATCGACAAAGATGATTTCAAATCGCAATCTGGTTTTGTATTTTGCCTTAATGGAGGAGCTGTAAGCTGGAAGAGTTCCAAGCAAGAAACTATCGCTGATTCTACAACAGAAGCAGAGTACATTGCTGCTTCTGAAGCTGCTAAAGAAGCTGTTTGGATTAAAAAGTTCATCTCTGAACTTGGTGTGGTTTCTAGTATTTCAAGCCCAGTGGATCTCTATTGTGACAATAGTGGAGCCATTGCGCAAGCCAAGGAACCAAGGTCTCATCAGAAATCCAAACATATACTCAGGCGTTATCACCTCATCCGAGAAATCGTGAATAGAGGTGATGTGAAGATTTGCAAAGTGTCCACGGATTTGAATGTTGCTGATCCGTTGACAAAACCTCTCCCGCAACCAAAGCATGAGGTGCATACTAGAGCAATAGGTATTAGATACATTTGTGATTGACTCTAGTCCAAGTGGGAGGTTGTTAGTGATATGTCCTAGAGCAAATCACAGAAATGTATTTATCTTTGTTATATTTATGAACATTTGAATAATAAGTTATTTTTGAATAAATTATCATCTTGGTTTGATCAACAAGTATGTGACTTGTTCGTGAGACTCTAAATTTATTTGATGATATTATTCTAATTTAGTCCCTGATCCATTATCTTTAAATAGGACATTATTGATTAATGGATCAGCACATTTATTGATTGATGGTTATGTTTCACGGACCATGGATACAAGATATCAAATCAATAATGTGGACATATATTGGAGAATATAATGTTGAATAGACCCATTTTGAGACACTGTTTGGATTTGTTATTTAAGTATCACCAGTAGGTCTCAAATAATGTTTATGATTGATCCTTAGACCTGAGACCATCATAGTTTCCTACATGCGTAGTAGTATACTTTGATAGTACCAAACGCTACTTTTAATTAAGTAGTAATAAAGGTAATATTCGGGTATACTATGAGCCATGCGGAGGAATATGAATGGTTAAGATGGAATTTGCATATCTTATAAAATGAGAGAGATATCTCTGGGCCCCTCGATATAGATGAATTGAGAAGTGCATGGCCATGCCGTTTGTGGTTGAAGTGTCAACTACAAGAAGATCAATTCACTATGAGATCGAGAAAGGATTGAACTGTGTAAGGGTGGCACATTTCCTACCTTGGGTTTAATCTGGTATCGTATGGCAAGAGGATCAACATGAAAACATTATATATAGGTTTGCTGATTATGATCTTTGTGTGTATTAGGATAGTCGTTATGTCCTGCTAGGGGCCACTACCGACTTACAATTCGGGTAAGTATTCTCGGGTTGTGACTAAATATACACGAACCTACAGGGTCACACACTTAACGGGTTGGAACAATGCAATTCGGATTAAGTCTATTTTGGGTTTCCATATCAGATTTGGAGACTTAATGATAGACTCCTTATGCATTTGGATTGGGTTTGATATGAGTTTCTGTATCAGATTCGGAAACTTAATGTTCGACTCCTTATGTATTTGGATTGGGTTTAGACTCATTATCCATTTGGATTGGGTTTGGTATAGGTTTCCATATCAGATTCGGAGACTTAATATTAGACTCCTTATGCATTCAGATTGGGTTTGTTATGGGTTTTCGTATCAGATCCGGATTGGGTCTGTTAGAGAATATACGTATCAGATACGAGTTCGAATAAGATTCGTATCAAATCAGGAAACCTAATCTGTTAGGATTTCTTCTGCATGGGCAATTCGAATAAGATTCGTATCACATCAGGAAACCTAATATGTTAGGATTTCCTCCACATGGCCCTATATATAGAGATGTATGATGGGCTTTGAGGACCACCACAAAAGTCATAGTTGCCATCTCTTTTGATAGCCCATAAACCCTTGTTGTGCACATTGGTGCTAGCACACCATTGCACAACGTTCCATCCCAGTACGTGTGGATACCGGTAGAGGCGCTGCTGCAATTGCTGCGCTGATCAGGACGATCCGTGAGCGATCATTGTCATCTACATCCACTGTTCTGGACGATCCGCAAACGGTTGTTGCGAACATTCGATCGTTGCATCAAATCTGCTTCCGCTACTGGTAACAATCTAATCTATGATCTATTACTTGCAGTTTTCGAGTAAATTATTAGAAATTCTGCTAGTGTAGCTTACTCGATTTCCTACACAAATAACCCAACTGGGCTAAACTGTTAATAAAAGGAAACATGCACTAAGTTAGACAGCTTCTCTGACCACACTTTTTGTCAACATCTTTGAACATAGATGTGACAAGTAAAAGATAATGAAAGTATGTTTGAAGAAAGATTTTTCAGTCCTTGGAAGACATGACATGTAAAAGAGAAACAAAACCTATTTGAAGAAAAGAAAGATTTTACAGTCCTCAAAAATCTTTGAGGCGGTCGGTATAATAAGATCCAACTGTATTATTTAATAGATCAAACATCATTTAGATGAACCAATCTAATATTCTAAACTTAGCAAAACTCATCAAAATGTACTGTTTACCTCCCACAGGTACAAGGAGTCCCCAAAAGATAATTCACGCCGAAACATTACCATGAACATGCGGAATGCAAAGAGATAGTCACCTCCGCCGAGCACTTCTGTGTTCAGAATTCAACAACCAATTGCAGAGTGAAATATTGGAAAATGAAGAAGATGGGTTGTTTTGACAACTCTGTTAATCTCCATTGTGTACCTAGGTGATCATGTAGCTTAGGGTCAAGCACCTGAATGATAGATGCAAGGTGCTGAAGCTGGTTCTCCACTCCCACAGATTGCTGTGTGCATCTGAAATTTCCTCGCTTAAAATTTCAAACAGCAAGCGATTAATGAAATTTGAAGAAACATATCATAACAAAGACTGATGGAGAAGCAAGGCATACCAATCTACGCATCAGCCTCTCAAAGCACCAAAATGCATCCGCTTCATCATTGAGTAGAACTATCATCGGTGAGCACAAATCACTCATTCCTGGTTGAGATGAGAAAACTGAATATGTAAGCTCCTTTGAGACACTAAGTGAGCTTTCTATGCAAGTTAGATGCACCCACCTTGACAATAACCAACATCTTTGTCAATCCATGCATACACGGCTAGAATATCCCATAATTTTGAAAGATTGTCTTTGTTCTCATAAAATACCATGGTGCGGTCAGTGCGTAGTACATCAAGACCTAGTATTTTTTTTTTTTCCAATTTTTCATAATAAAGAGCACAAATGAGCCACCAGAGCCAAGGCAACAGAACATGGAACCGATAGTTAGAATTTACCAATTTGATGTAAAATAAGCTTCCAGTCAATAATTTGCTTATTTGTCACCCGGTTTGCAGAATCGTCCACCTCATTTCCATTCCTGCTACTGCTTGAACCACCTAGTGATGTGTTATGGTCCGAAGCAGCTTCGAGTAAAACCAAAGGATCTTTAATGGGCATCCCATCCTCGGTGATGATTGGGGCTGTGATAATTTTACCGCTACCGACATGAGAATCCATATCTTTGCATTCTTCCTTCCATCTAGAATATTGTATTCTGCACAGTTCACTCGTTAAAACTTTGGGACTATGCAGATATAATGTTCCATTGTACTGCTTAGCAAAAGAATAACATCCATGTCACACTCCTGCTATTGCTAGCGCGCTAAATAGGCTCTCTTTATCAAAGCTGCTGAATCAACGCAGAGTTGCATGGGGAGTGCACAGTCAAAAGAGTTAATGTGCCTATGTTTATATTGAGTGAACAGCAACCACAGTCGGTTTATTTTCCAGACAGAAGCGTGAACTGAGACTTTGTCATCAGTCTTTGCGGTAGCATGTTGTATGTAATTGAGGAAGGAAGTAGTACCTTCTTCTTTGCCTTACGTGGTCGCGCTCATCAAAGGTACTCCCAGGATCAAAACAGCCAAGCAAAAACTCCCAAACTTCCCCCCTAATTGCTGGATGAACACCCTAACAGGAATCATTATGGTCATTAAGGTGGTTTGAATCAAGATGATTTTTTTTTTCCTCTTGTACGTACCCCTGTTTGTATCCGGCTTAGGACTGAGGCAATATCTAGACAGCCATGAGGCGTGAATGCAGCATGCCATCTGCGAACACTCAATGTTTTTCCAGCCTGAGATGAAGAAGATGACCAAATTAAATTGTGAATTATTTCTTCTTGGAAAGAAAGACAAGAAGAGAAGATCTCTCCAGAAAAAGAAAGCCAACCTTGATCTTGAAGTTGGTCTTGGGGACGCGGTGGGTGCAATCCGACCGGACCTCGTAGAAGGAATCCCCGCCGCCGCCGGTATTCTTAGTTTCATTCTTCCCCAATGTCATCATCTCCTCTTATTCTTCTTCTTGATCTCAATCCGGTCAGTCCAAACGCATTCAAGAACACTAAAACCTCACTTTTGCGAAAGCAAGCAAGGATCTCCTAGAGAAGAAGAAGGAATGGAATTGAGATTCACCAGATCGGGCAGCGCAGCTGTGTGCTGGAATTAAATTAAATGGAGAGGAAGCAAAGACGCGTTGAACCAGAGGAAATGTTGTCATGGTAATCATCCAACATACTAAGAGTTTTTTTTATATAAATAGTCCACATAAAATAATGAATTACAAAAATAATTTTATTGAAAATTTTATAAAAATAGACTACCACATCAGTTTATCGTGTTAAATGAACTTGTCGAATGACTGTGTTAAACGAGCTTGTCAAGTGTCCAAGACGAATTCTTAACCCACGACAAGGCATCCACAACCAACCTCTCGACTAGTGGACTTGACCACGAAAACATTTTGAAATGTAGTCAGTGGGATTCGAACTCAGGTGGGGGTTGAGAGAGTGGTGCTCTAGCCAACTGAGTTAGGGGATATTTACTAACATATTGCTACTACATATAGTTTTGAGCCATTTAAAGTTTTTTTTAGTTTGTATTGGGCTACATTGAGAGAATAACTAGTATGTAATATATTTATGATTTGCCACTTGAGTGTCACTAAATTTTTATATTAAAAATGTATTGTTGTACAATCATATTTGACTAGAAAAAATATTTTGAATTATAGGAAGCACGATCCAAACCCAGGACAAGGAGGAGTAATATTACTTGTTTAGGAATATTGCTTGTCGCGGTTCATTTTTGTAAAATTTTCGAACTGTGAGTTATTTTTTTAATTCATTATTTTATGTGGGTTATTTGTAAAAAAACTCAACATACTACATGACCAATTAAATTTAAGAGACACATAATAATAAATAAATACATATTACCACTACTGCAGTAACAGTCCCAAAAATTCATTTAGTCGGCCCACAAGTAGTAGTAGGTCATATTATTATTTAAGTAAGGTAAAAATGTATTTTTGTGTCTCTATTTTTATCACAGGTTTAATTTGATACATCTATTTTCAAAATTTTCAAATTAGTGTTTCTATTTTTTTCTCACTATTATTCCTCCGTTAGGAATTGCTGATGGAAATCTGACATGATGAATGAAGGATCATGACTCAGCACCAGTTTCATTATCCCTTTGTTGCCCAAGCTGACATACAAGTAATGATCTAAAAAGATCATTTGGCCCACATATGGTTTTAGAATAGACTCAATCTAACATAGCTCCCTTGCCACCAACAGGGTAGAAGTTTTAGGGTTCTAGGGTAGCTTTTGAAGGGGAAAAAGGGAAAGAGGAATGGAAAGTGCGCAGGGAAGAGGTCGTGTGGAGGAGATTGGTAGTAGCTCTGACTAGTTACCAGATAATGTGATCGCTTTGTACATTCTAGGTGGTGGGAAAAATTTAGGGTTTTTTATTTTGATTTGAATTGGTTGTGGACCGAAATGTTTAAGAATTCCTCGTATTTTTGTGTGATTTGTAATGTAGAACATTTGGGTGTAAGGAAGAAAAATTAGGGTTTGTATAATCAAAATTGGAGTAATTAAAGAATATGAAGACAGATGCTATGCATTGCTATAGCTTAATGTTAATTGCTTGGTGGCAAGTGTAGGAAATTAGAATTTTTTTTCCGAATAACCCTTAAAAAAAAATTTCGAAACTTGTCCGAAACTTTTTAAAATTTGAAAAATGGCCTTCAATCGCGCACGATGGGCCACGATTGAACTTCAGCCCGAGGCGATAGCGACTAAAACAATTAAATTAGAAATGGGGGTATTGGGATTCGAACCCTGCTCACACGCACAAGAGAGAGAGGCCGTGACCAGCTGGACTTCGAGACTTTTCTGTTATATGTTATTATCATATTTACTAGTACTTCAAGAAATTTATTTATGCAGCCGAAACCACAAAATAAATTTATATTGGTGAGACTGAGGTGTGGGAGTGTTAGCCTGTAACCAGTTGGGCTACATTTGTTTTGTGTTATGTAATACACTTGCACATAGTAGTATTTCAAGAATTGCAGTAAAATGAGTCAAACTTTTATTTGTGTTTGTTGTTTTTTTTTTTGAAAGAGCAAGCATGAGAGTTGTTGTTGTGTGTTATGTATATACATATGCTCTGTATGTGTTGCAACGCTTGTGCTATAATTTTTTGTCGGTCTCAAGTTTTTAGATGTACTATTGTGCTCAAGGTACATTTTGTCCCTTATTTAAGGAACATGTCTAAATGAAGCCTTATGTAAAAACTATTTGATAAATTCACATAGAGTCTTAAACTCATTACCCTGTCCATGAAAGTAATTTTTTTTTTGAGACGTCTGATTGATATAGGCCTGTTGCCCTCAACTTCGGTTAATTTTTGTTATGCCTTATGAAGTAACTTAATTTTTATGATGGAATTATGAAGACATGTTTTGTTAGTGTAAAATTTAAATTTTTTTTTATGATTATAATGTTTTTATAGGGATCTACTTGATGTGAACAAATTAGAAGATTATTCTTTGTGCGTTCAACTGCTTTGCCGTCTTATGGTACTGCCAATACTTGTTAAAAAAAGTAGAAATGTGAGCACTTGCAAAGCAAAAATGAGACGTGGGGGGAGTTTCTAAGAATTATATTTCTGGGATATTCTTACTAAATAGAAAGAGAACAAACCAAATCCGTCGACCGCGTTCGAAACCCTAACCCTAAAAAACAAACAAAATCTGTCTACCGCGTTTGAACCTGCAATCCCAAAATGTAACAAAACCCTACATGAAACTATTGCCTCCTCCCCCTCCCCCTCTTTGGCTGGTGCTGATACTCGGATGGTGTGTGGCGAGAGGGGGCATGACGATCCCTAATGCGTCGTGTCTGCACAGGCGGTGTCTGTGCAGATGGTAGAGCCTGCGAATGCTGAGTCGACTGTGTAGGAGGTGGAGCATCAGCATGGTACAAAGCCTGCGTAGGATGATGCTGTGACTGGATAGGAAACTGGTACCACGCAGGAGTTGGCAAGTCGTGACCCAACCCATGGTCCAATGCAACCATGTGCACAGTAATGTCGACCTCCTCGTCCGAAGAGTCCTCATCAGGACTGACATGTGGTTGTGGAGGTGGAGGGCGCGACGAAGAAGGGCGATCCACCAGTGGCATATGCGGGGCAGAAGGACGAGGCGGCGACGGTGATGATGGAGGCGGCAGCAGCACTCCGAAATCAACAAGAATCCCATCCATCCGCCGCCGGGCATCCGCACAAAATGCCTGCATCTCTGCTCTACTCACGTCCTGACCATCACGCAACCGGACCTCCATGTCACCTAGATCAGCGGAGATGGCTCCAATGGTGTCGAGCTACAGACACGATGCACATGCAATTATGGAATGACGATAATTGCGAAGGTGTTTAAGTTATGGGGAGGTAAAGTACTTACAGATGAGTGAACCCGCGGTGCAAGGCGTCGGTCGAAGCGCTCGTCGATAGTCGAAGGACGGATAGGCTCCGTACTCGCCACTGGTAGACCACCCGTCAGTCTATACAACGTGCTAGGTCGGTACCACACCAGGTACGAAGAGTGGATGTTGTGGCAGTAAGGTCTGTCCTCTTCAACCGTCCGAGTGTGGGCATGATCCATCCACTCCTGCACATAGGGCTGCTGCCTAACGATGAAATCGTCCCTATGTCGACCCTTCCTTGATTGCCTATGAATAAAAAAATGTTTAGTTAGAATAGATGTCTAAGTTATATAAAAAATAATTCATAAGTGGCATATACATACTCGTGAACACTATGTCTGATCTGTCGAGGAGGCGGCACAGGAACATCCTGTCGTAGGCCGAACTGGCTCATAACTCGCTCAGGTGAGTACCCCTCAACCATGTATGAGAAGACAAGAAGCACCTGGGTACGCCAATAAGCAGCATCCTGCGTGCATAGAGATGAAAGGCCTGCTGGGGTGATGTCCTGGATGTGCTGCTCTGTCCACGGACGCCAGATGACGTTATCATCGAGTAGCAAATCAAAGCTCATGGCGTATGAACTGTAGCAGAGGTGTGTTTGATCCGTGGCCCAGCGCAAACCCAACCTAGCCCACCTCCATCCCATCACCGGGCCGTCCCGGATATCATGGCCTAACGCGAACTGATCCCGCGGCACCAGTGGTCGCCCGACCGGGAAGTGCTCGTACGACCAAATCTGTAGGAGTATAGCACACCCTGCGAATATGGAATGCGGCTGGTCTCTGCTCGTGGCATCGCACAATCCCCTATATGTGTGGCATAACACGGCCGATCCGAAACTGAACTGCGGCACCTACCCTAGGTCGGAGTCCGCAATAAGTCTGGCAAGCTGAACGAACTGGCGCTCACAGATGTCTCCGTGGGTGCCAGGGAACAGTAGCCACCCAAATAAGTATAGTAAGTACGCCTCGAGGTGACGGCGGAATACCTCCTCAGGAGCGCCCACCGGGAATGCGGCATCTCGAATAGCGCGGAGGCATGCCTGGGGAACTCCCGCTGTCTGCGCGAACCCTCCTGCTGGCCCAATCCCCTGAAAGCGCTGCAAGAAATCCAGACGCCATGCAGCTCGGTCTATCGCAGTGGGAACATATGTCTCTCCTCTGATGGGCAAGCCGAGCAGCATACTAACGTCCTCCAGTGTCACAGTCAGCTCTCCAAAACTGAAGTGAAAAGTGTGTGTCTCTGGCCTCCAGCGGTCCACAAGCGCACTGATCAGAGATCGGTCGAAAGGAAATCGCTGTGCCTGATCGACCATACGAGCGAACGGAAATAATCCCGCCTCAAGTAAGTGAGGTGCGAACCGCTCATCCAAAACCCACATCTCCCGCGGTGCCCTCGTGTACAGCGCAGGCAAAACAGTGCCCTGTACTAGATGACCAGCACGGTGCCGCCGCTGATGGTGCGGTGCAATCAACTCGGGAAGCTCCTGGTCATCGGCCATACCTGTGGTTATCATGTATTGTCCAACTAGATGCATTTGCAACATTAGAAATAATATACATTCACTTACAAAAGGTAAACATAGAGTATGTAACACATTAGAAGAGTACAAAAAGGTAAACATAGAGAATGTAACACATTACATTAATGATTTACATTCAAACATTACATTCAAACACAGAGTATGTAACACATTACCGAAGTGATAAAACTGTACAAGGGTGGAATAATATTACATAATGTTGGATCAAGGATGCCGACTAGAGGGGGGGTGAATAGGAGGCTTTTAAAAACTTTAAAGCTCAAAACAATTAAATGCAAATCAAGAACAAAATAATATAAGCACAGGGAAAGGAGAACGAACACAACGATTTTTACCGAGGTATCGGAGATTCGCCCAGTCTCCACTAATCCTCGTTGAAACACTCAAATCTCTTGAGTCTTGCCTCAATATCCACAAAGGATATTATCACTAGTGGTTGCTCCTTGTCCACTCCGGAAAGGCGAGCACCGATGCCTTGTACACACTTGCCGAGCCTCTCCGACAATCTCCAAACGGAGAGGTCAACGGCCACGCCTCCAAACCGTCTAGGCGCTCACCAAGAGTAAAAGGCAGCGAGGTCTTCTCTAGACCTCCAAACACGCACCGAGAAGCTAAGTGAATGCAAAATGCAAAGAACTGAAATGCTCGGTGGGTCGAAAAACACTCAACTTGATCAAAAGATCAAGATTCTAAGTAGAAAACTAAAGCTCAAGAGTGTATATGAAATGCTGCTGCTTGTTCTGAAAAACACATGCCCAAAGCCCCTTTTTATAGCCTCAAGAATCAAATGAACCGTTGGAGCTAGGGCTGAAAATCAGCAACCCAAACTGACAGTCAGTTCAGTGCACAACGGCCGACAAAATTTACGGAATAAACTTTGCTAGCCATTCGTGGTCGAAAAAGGAAAGCTGAAATCCACAACTGACAGTCAGTTCGACCACAGTCGCGACCAAAAACAAATAGAAACTCAGTTAAAATCTCTATGGTCGAAACCCCAACTGACAGTCAGTATGGACAAACTGACAGTCAGTTTAGTACAAAAATTTTGAGCCCAAAATACACCCTCTCTGGACAATTGTCAGTTTAAACTAACTGACATTCAAACTGACAGTCAGTTTAGCAAACTGACAGTCAGCATGAACAAAAACAGAGATAACTTTAAATCCAGAAATCCAAAAGAGGTGTTTAATAGCTCGTTGGAAAGATAATTTCAAGAGCTACATTTTTGTCAACAAAAGCAAAAACTAGATCTGCCTAGATCTTTCTGAAATTTGCAAATACTCTTCTATTGTCAAAAACTGAACTGAAAAACCAGATTTTTCAAATTAAGTTCAAAATCAAATCCAACCAAAAAGATGCAATGCAATGACCTAGGTTTCTCGGTTTGTGTTGGAGACAAAGAGAGGACGTTCGCCACCCCTCTTTATAGTACGGTTAAAACTAGAAAATAATTTCCCTAACCGATCATCTCCAAACACCGAGATCGGTAAAAATAAAAACTCATAATACCTTAGGTCTTTCGCATCTTCATGATTTTCGTCTTGTATTTTGCTCTTCTGCATCTTGTGCTTCACTCCAATTAAGTCGGGTTCATCTTGATCATCTTGTATTTCTTCCCAACTGATCCCTGTATCAATTAATCTCGAAAGCACAATTAGTCCGGAACACTTTATTTTCATTAATCATCAAAATTAGGGTTAGGCATAACGGCCTAGATGGAACAATCTCCCCCTTTTTGATGATTCATGACAACAAGTGTTCAATAACAAAATAAATGAGATAGCTCCCCCTGAGTATATGCATCTCATCACATCAGATCATAAACCAATACAGATACATCAGGGTGCCCAAGTCATAGATGTGCAAATATCACAAAGTCATATCAAAGCATACACATCTCAAAATCAAGACGTCATATATATCAAAGTATCAGGGCTCAAAAACATCATCTCAAGAAACCAAGTCATCATATATATAAAGATATCAGAGCTAATCAGAGCTACACAGATCACACACAGACATATATGATAAACAAAAACATCTCCATATATATAAAAATGAACATCTGTTCAATACAGCAAAAGAGCTACTAATATCCAAAATACTTCTCCCCCTTTGGCATCAAGCACAAAAAGGGAGGCAAAGATACAAATCAGAGCCTAAGGCTCATCATCTGAAGAAAAGCCTAAAATGTCTGTATCTCCGGAGCCAGCTGGAGATCCAGACGCGTCGATGGCTGGAGACGCCGGAGGGGTCGCAGCTGCAACAGGAGCTGGATCAGCAGCAACGGGAGCCGGAGCTGGTGCAACAGGAGCTGGATCAGCAGCAACTGAACCTGAGCTCGGAGAAGACGCAGCCTGGCGGGCCCTCTTGCGAGGGACCGAAGATCTGGGAGCAGGCAGGCGACGCAGAATCTCCTCCTGCTGTGCAACCAAACGAAGCAACATCTGGTGATGCTCCGCCTGGGTGCTGAGGATCTGCTGCTGCACCTGAAGAATCTCCTGAAGCTGAGAGGAAGAAGACGCAGATCCGGTGTCAGTCCCTACAGCTGGAGTTGGAGAAGACTCCTGAGCAGGAGCCTCGTCCTCTGACTCCCCCGCAGCATCATCATCTGATGCGGGAGAACCAGGGTCAGCAGCTGCAGTGGGGCGAGCACCAAGCCGGCGATCAGCCTGACCCGGAGGATAGAAGAGCAAAGGATGATGGGGCCGTGGCAGCTCAGAATCCACAGCCCGGATATGCAGAAGCACCGCCATGATATACGGAGCGTATATCAGCTGACGGCGCGGGGAAAGAAGGACGTGCTGAATCTCACTAATGATGAGATCAGCGACGTCGAATGGCTCCTCCTGAAAGATGGAAATCAGGACGTGGAGGGCCAGATAGGTGATCCTAGCCCTATCTCCGCTCATGGGGACCAGAGTGAGACGGAGGATCCGTAGGGCTAGGTCTACATCGCGGCGCAGACCGGCAATGTGACGGAGCTGGAAGGGGCCGGAGTAAAGCATGGCCACCTCCCGACGCTCGAGATCAGGAAGAGTATGGAGCTGGCGGCCAGAAGAAGGGCGCACCAGTCCAAGCGCCGACTCCAGCTGATCCTTCGTGACAGTGTAGACCTGGAGGCCTGTCATGAAGGTCATGAAGTCGCGCTGAGGGGAGACGAAGACGGTGGAATAAAACTGGTGAATGGGCCCCTCAGCCCAGTGCAAGGAGGAATCAGCGACTAGGTCGCAGATCCCTACAGTGCCGAATAAGTCTGCGAGGGTGGCGATGCCTGTGCGAGAGGCGATCGTACCCCACGACAGAGAGCGGTGGGCAAAGATGGGCGCGCGGCTGTAGACACTGGTAAACAGGTCTAGATGGAGGTTTGTGTAGCAGGTGAGGACCTCGCATGCGTCGCGACCAGTGGGACGCGGCGCGAGGTACGGGTTAGTGGAGCGAAGCGTGCGAAGGCGGCTCGTGTGCCACCGTGAATAATCCACGGGGACACGCTCAGGCGGGGGCGAAGGCCTGGTCTCGGACGTTTGACACGATGAACGCTGGCTGTTTGCCGCGTTCTTTCGTCGGGCCACGCGTCGCGAAGACGACGGCTGATCAGACATGGCTAAGACAGACAAGAAAAACAGAGGAAAGAAAAACAACCTGAACAGAGGGACTGAAGAAGCCGAAACGTCGAACAGATCTAGACGACGTAGTTCGGCCGGCACGACAAGGCACACCACGTCGAGGAGGAACACAGAGATGGCACACGACGAGGTGAAGAGACACCGGTGAGCCAAAAACCAGTGAACAGAGAACTCCGGCCAACTAGGTCGAGACGAACGAGGACAGTGGCGCCGGCGGTGAGGAGCTCACTGGCGACGAGGGGAGGCGCAAAGGAGGCGGCGGCGAGGCACGGCGAGGTGATGGAGCAAACGGCGAAGGCACGGGGGCGCAAGAAGTGACGGCGGCGAGAAGAAAACGAAGAGCCAAAAGAAAACAGATCGAGGGTTTTAAGGGTTCTGGAGACCCAAACTGACAATCAGTTCCAAACTCAGAAACATGGAACTGACAGTCAGTGTACCATACACCGAACTGAGTTTTGAAACTGACAGTCAGTGTATGAGACTGACAGTTAGTTTGAGCCACGAACACGACTAGGAGCTACGACCAAAATCAAATGCACGTAACTGACTGTCAGTTATGACAATGACTTCGACCAGAGACTAAGACCAGGCTCCTAAGCACTAAACTGACTGTCAGTTAGAGGAACTGACTGTCAGTTTGGCCAATTTCGACCAGAAGCAATCTAAGACCAGAGAGGGAATAAAATAATAATATTTTATACAAACAACACATTTCGCACATCAACTAGCATTTGATATATCAATAATGTTCAGTTTGTTGGATCAAGGATGCCGACTAGAGGGGGGGTGAATAGGAGGCTTTAAAAACTTCAAATAAAAACAAGTTTTTATACCAAGAAGAACCAAATACAATTTAATATATTTAAAGAGAAAGAATAGAGAACGAACACAGTTGTTTTGACCGAGGTATCGGAGACTCGCCCAGTCTCCACTAATCCTCGTTGAAGCACTCAAGTCACTTGAGTTTTGCCTCAATACTCACGAAGAGTATTATCAACTAAGGTTGCTCCTTGTCCACTCCGGAAAGGCGAGCACCGATGCCTTGTACACACTTGCCGAGCCTCTTCGACAATCTCCGAACGAAGAGGTCAACGGCCACACCTCCGAACCGTCTAGATGAGGGCGCTCACCAAGAGTAAAAGGCAGCGAGGTCTTCTCTAGACCTCCAAACACGCACCGAGAAGCTAAGTATATGCAAATGCAAAAGGAATGAAACTCTCGGTGGATCGGAAAAACACTCAACTTGATCAAAAGATCAAGATTTAATATAGAAAACTAATGCTCAAGAGTGTATAAGAGAGGAGGCTGCTTGTTGTATGAAACTTATGCCCAAAGCCCCTTTTTATAGCCTCAAGAATCAAATGAACCGTTGGAGCTAGGGCTAAAAATCAGCAACCCAAAATGACAGTCAGTTATGCAAACTGACAGTCAGTTTAGTGCACAACGGCCGACAAAATTTACGGATAAAAAATAGCTAGCCGTTTGCAGCCAAAACAGGAAAGCTGGAACATGAAACTGACAGTCAGTTACACAAACTGACAGTCAGTTTGTGTACTAGCTCGACCAGAATCAAATAGAAACACAGTAAAACACTCTCTGGTCGAAACCCCAACTGACAGTCAGTATGGACAAACTGACAGTCAGTTTAGTACAAAAAATTTGAGACCAAAAAACACCCTCTCTGGACAATTGTCAGTTACACTAAACTGACATTCAAACTGACAGTCAGTTATGTAAACTGACAGTCAGCATGAACAAAAATAGCTATAACTTTAAATCCAGAAATCCAAAAGAGGTGTTTAATAGCTCTTTGGAAAGATAATTTCAAGGGATACATTTTTGTCAACAGAACCAAAAGCCAGATCTACCTAGATCTTTCTGAAAAATGCAAATACTCTTCTGCTATCAAAAACTGAACTGAAAAACAGATTTTTCCAAATAAGACCAAAAGCAAATCCACATAAAAAAATAATGCGATGCAATGACCTAACATTCTCGGTTTGTGCTGGAGATAGAAAGAGGACTTTCGCTACCCCTCTTTATAGTATGGTCAAAACTAGAAAAGAGTTTCCTAACCGATCATCTCCACACGCCAAGATCGGTAAAAATAAAAACTCGTAATACCTGAGGTCTTTCGCATCTTCAAGATTTGCGTCCCGTCTCTTGCTCTTCTGCGTCTTGTGCTTCACTTTGAGTTGGGTTCATCTTGATCATCTTGCATTTCTTCCCAAATGATCCTGTATCAATCAATCTCAAAAAGTACGATTAGTCCGGAACACTTTGTTTTCATTAATCATCAAAATTAGGGTTAGGCATGAAGGCCTAGATGCAACAATCTCCCCCTTTTTGATGATTGATGACAACAAGTGTTCAAAAATAAAATAAATGAAATGGCTCCCCCTGAGTATATGCATCTCATACATAAGTAAGTCACAGATGTGCAATCATCCACAAGTCATATCAGAGCATACGCATGCACATCAAGACATCATATATATCAATGTATCAGAGCTATAATCACATATCAGAGCTCAAGAGCATCATCTCAAGAAATCAATGACATCATATATATATGAGCTAAACACAAGTCATCATATGTATCAGAGCTAAAAGGAAAAGATGACATACACAGATAACCAAAAAACATCTCTATATATAAATGATCATCATCTGTTCAGTACATCAAAAGACATAAACAGAACAGACTCCAATGTCCAAAATCTAAAATATTAACCAACTATCCAAAATACTTCTCCCCCTTTGGCATCAAGCACAAAAAGGGAGGCAAACAAAACAAATCAGAGCCTAATGCTCATCATCTGAAGGAAATCCTAAAACGGCTGTATCTCCAGAGCCATCTGGAGATGCAGTCGGATCGGCGGCTGGAGACGTCGGAGGAGTCACCGCTGCCACGGGAACAGGAGCCGCAGCGACTGGATCCGGAGCTGGTGCCGGAGGAGCTGGATCAACAGGTCCTGTAGCAGAGCTCGGGGACGAAGACGCAGGGCGGGCCCTCTTGCGAGGAACCGAAGAGTTTGACGCAGGCAGACGGCGCAGTATCTCCTCCTGCTGAGCAATCAACCGGAGCAACATCTGATGATGCTCCGCCTGGGTGCTGAGGATCTGCTGCTGCACCTGGAGGATCTCCTGAAGCTGGGAGGAAGATGACGCAGATCCGGTGCCTGTCCCTACAGCTAGAGCTGGAGAAGACTCCTGGACAGGGGCCTCGTCCTCTGACTCCCCCGCAGCATCATCATCTGATGCGGGAGAACCAGGGCCAGCAGCTGCAGCAGGGCGAGCACCGAGCCGGCGATCAGCCTGGCCCGGAGGATAGAAGAGAAGAGGATGATGGGGCCTGGGCAGCTCAGTGTCCACGGCCTGGATATGAAGAAGCACCGCCATGATATATGGAGCGTATATCAGCAACGTCGAATGGCTCCTCCTGAAAGATGGAGATGAGCACATGAAGACCCAGATAAGTGACCCTGGCTCTGTCTCCGCTCATGAGGACCAGTGTGAGACGGAGGATACGCAGAGCCAGGTCAACATCGCGGCGCAGGCCAGCGATGTGACGGAGCTGGAAGGGGCCGGAATAGAGCATGGCCACCTCCCGACACTCGAGGTCAGGGAGAGTATGGAGCTGGCGGCCAGAAGGAGGGCGCACCAGACCAAGCGCTGACTCCAGCTGATCCTTCGTGACGGTGTGGACCTGGAGGCCCGTCATGAAGGTCATGAAGTCGCGCTGAGGGGAAACGAAGACGGTGGAATAGAACTGACGTATGGGCCCCTCAGCCCAGTGCAAAGAGGAATCCGCGACTAAGTCGCGAATCCCTACAGTGCCAAAGAGATCTGCGAGGGTAGCGATGCCTGTGCGAGAGGCGATCGTACCCCACGACAGAGAGCGGTGGGCAAAGATGGGAGCGCGGCTGTAGACGCTGGTAAACAGGTCTAAATGAAGGTTTGTGTAGCAAGTAAGCACCGCGCACCCGTCGCGACCAGTGGGTCACGGCGACAGGTACGAGTTCACAGAGCGGAGCGTGCGCAGGCGGCTCGCGTGCCAACGTGAATAATCCACGGGCACGCACTCAGGCGGAGGCGAGGGCCGAGTCTCGGACGTTTGACCCGATGAACGCTGGCTGTTTGCCGCGTTCTTCCGTCGGGCCACGCGTCGCGAAGACGACGGCTGATCAGACATGATGAAGGAATGAAACAAAGAAGGAAGAAGAGCAAGGACCTGAACAGAGGAGACCGACGACGAGCAAAACTGGTCGACGCCGATCAGAACTGACGAGCAGCAGTCGGGGACGATGCAAGGTACTGCTAAACCTCGGCACAAACGTCGAGGAACAACTGAGCCCCGGCGAAAGATGAAGCAGAGGCACCACGGGAGAGCACTAGGGCGCGGCTCAAACGGCGGTTTGATGCGGTCGAGGAGGCGCAACGAAGGTGGTGGAGCACGGCGGTGAGGTGGTGGTGCGGCAAGACGACGGCGGCGGCACGAAGAGGTGGTGAAGCAAGCGGCGACGGCGAGAGGACACAAAAACAGCAACGGCGGCGAGAGAAGAAGGAGAGAAGACAAGAAACAGAACGGGGTTTTAGGGTTCGAGATCCCACAACTGACAGCCAGTTTGATAAACTGACAGTCAGTTCCAAACTCAGATACATGGAACTGACAGTCAATATACCATACTGACAGTCAGTTCACAGAACTGCGTTTTGAAACTGACAGTCAGTGTATGACACTGACTGTCAGTAGGGGACTTGAACACGACTAGGAGCTACGACCAAAATCAAGTCCACGTAACTGACTGTCAGTTTGTGAAACTGACTGTCAGTTATGACACTGACTTCGACTAGAGACTAAGACCAGGCTCCTAACTACTGAACTGACTGTCAGTTAGGGAAACTGACTGTCAGTTTGGTCAATTTCGACCAGAGGCTGTCTAAGACAAGAGAGGGAATAAAATAATAATATTTTATACAAACAAACACTTTTAGCACATCAACTAGCATTTGATATATCAATTATGTTTAGTTCACCCCTTAAAAAGCAAAATCTTGTTTCATCTAAGGGTTTGGTGAAAATATCTGCTAGTTGCATATCAGTTCTAACATAATTTACATTAATATCACCTTTTGCCACATGATCTCTAATAAAATGGTGCCTTATTTCAATATGCTTAGTTCTAGAATGTTGAACAGGATTATTAGCAATTTTAATGGCACTTTCATTATCACACAAGAGTGGCACTTTATCAAATATAATCCCATAATCCAAAAATGTCTGCTTCATCCACAACAATTGAGCACAACAACTTCCTGCAGACACATATTCAGCTTCAGCTGTGGAGAGAGCTACTGAATTTTGCTTCCTAGATGACCATGATACTAATGATCTCCCCAACAGCTGACAGCTACCAGATGTGCTCTTTCGATCAATCTTACACCCAGCATAATCAGAATCCGAATACCCAATTAATTCAAAATTTGCATCTTTAGGGTACCAAAGGCCTAAACTGGGATAGCATTTTAAATACCTAAGGATTCTTTTAAGAGTAGTTAAATGACATTCCTTAGGATCAGACTGAAATCTAGCACATAAACATACACTAAACATGATATCAGGCCTAGATGCAGTGAGATATAAAAGACTACCAATCATAGACCTATAAAGTTTAGAATCGACCGATTTGCCGCTTTTGTCCATGTCCAGATGTCCATTGGTCGCCATGGGAGTTTTGATTGGCTTAGCGTCTTCCATCCCAAAGCGCTTGAGCAGGTCCTTCGCGTACTTGGTTTGACTCACGAACGTCCCGTTCTTGAGTTGTTTGATTTGTAGACCGAGGAAGAAGCTCAGCTCACCAATCATGGACATCTCGAACTCCCTAGACATCATCTCTCCAAACTCATGACAGAAATGTTCATTAGTAGATCCAAATATGATATCATCAACATAAATCTGACAAATGAACAAATCTTTTTCAATTTTCTTTGTAAAGAGAGTTGTATCAACCTTTCCAATTTTAAAACCTTTTGATAATAGAAAGTCTCTAAGTCGCTCATACCAAGCCCGAGGAGCTTGTTTGAGACCATAGAGAGCTTTTGACAATTTAAAGACATGGTTTGGAAATTTTGAATCTTCAAAACCGGGAGGTTGTTCAACAAACACAAGTTCAGAAATTTCACCATTTAAGAACGCACTTTTTACATCCATTTGAAAAAGTTTGATATTAAAACATGATGCATAAGCAAGAAGAATGCGAATAGCTTCAAGTCTTGCTACCGGTGCAAAAGTTTCACCAAAGTCTAAACCTTCGACTTGAGTGAAGCCTTGAGCAACAAGACGAGCTTTGTTTCTAATTACAATACCATTTTCATCTTGCTTATTTCTGAAAACCCATTTTGTTCCAATAACATTATGATCTTTGGGTCTTTCAACTAGAGTCCAAACTTCATTTCTAGCAAAATTGTTAAGTTCTTCATGCATGGCATTTACCCAATCGGGATCATTTAAAGCTTCACTAACATGTTTGGGTTCTAAAGAAGACACAAATGAATGATGTTCACAAAATGCAGCAATACGAGATCGAGTTTGAACACCCTTACTGACGTCACCCAATATTTGGTCTAGAGGGTGATCCTTGGTGATGTTTTGGTGTTGCCTTGGTTCTTCATCTTGTACTGCTTCATCTTGACTTTGTTCTGGAGGATCAACATGAGATGATGATGTGTCTTGATCAATATTTTCAACATTGACATCATCTTCTTGATCTTCCTCTGTTGGCTTGATGTCTCCAATGGTTATGTTCTTCATGGCTTCTTGAAGATCGTCACCTGAAACTTCATGAGATACTTGCTCCTTTTGTGAGCCATTAGTTTCATCAAATTCGACGTCACCAGATTCTTCAATACAACTTGTATTTTTATTAAAAACACGATAAGCTTTACTAGTGGTGGAGTATCCGACTAGAAAGCCTTCATCTACTCTTCTTTGAAATTTTCCACCAAAATTTCTTTTCTTAAGAATATAACATTTGCAACCAAAGACTCCGAAATAAGAAATATTTGGCTTGCGCCCAACAAGAAGTTCATAAGGAGTCAAATTCAGAAGAGGATGCAAATAAAGCCGATTTATAGAATAACAAGCGGTATGCACGGCTTCAGCCCAGAAGCGAGTAGGAGTATCATACTCACTTAGCATAGTCCTTGCCATTTCTATAAGTGTTCGATTTTTCCTTTCAACAACTCCATTTTGCTGTGGAGTGTAGGATGTGGAAAATTCGTGTTTGATTCCAAGAGAGTCACAAAAATCAAATAGAGTTGAATTAACGAACTCTCCACCATGATCACTACGGATTTTCTTGATGGATAATTCGAATTCAGTAGAAACACGTTTTGCAAAACTTTTGAAAACATCAGGGGTTTCGGATTTTTGAGAAATAAAGAAAACCCAAGTGTAACGTGTAAAATCGTCAACAATCACAAAACCATAGTTGCTACCCCCGATACTCTGGAACTCGGAAGGTCCAAATAAATCCATATGAAGGAGTTCCAAAGGTTTGCAAGTCGAAAGAATGCGCTTAGTTGGATGTGAAGTAGCTACTTGCTTGCCCGCTTGACAAGCGCTACAAGGTTTGTCCTTTTCAAAATTCACATCCTTTAAGCCAACAACCAAATCATGTTTTAAAAGTTTTCTCAATTGATGCATTCCAACATGTGCGAGTCGTCTATGCCATAGCCAACCTTTTGAGGTTCGAGAGACAAGACATGTTGAAAGAGATGCATCTTTTGAATGAAAATCAACCAAATAAAGATTTCCAAAACGAAAGCCTTTAAAGATCAAAGTTTTATCTTTTAAACTTTCAACCAAAACTTCTTTTGGGAAAAATGTGCAACTAAAACCAAAATCGCAAATTTGTGCAACAGAAAGCAAATTGAAATTCAGAGATTCGACCAATAAACATTTGAAATAGATAGATCATTTGAGATTGCGATTTTACCCAAGCCGACCACATTTCCTTGACGATTGTCGCCAAAGGTAATCTTTTGGTTCTCGCTTGAGTTGTCTTCTATTGAGGTGAACAACTTCTTGTTACCGGTCATGTGCTCGGAGCATCCGCTATCTAACACCCAATGTCTCCCACCGGTCTTGTAGTTCACCTACATGAAAAGAATTAAGTTCTTTTAGGTACCCAAACCTTTTTGGGTCCTTCAATGTTAGCAATCAAAGCTTTGGGCACCCAAATAGATTTCTTCTTTTTGTTTAACATGGGTGCACCAACATAATTTGCTATAGCATAACCTTTTCTCGACTTTTGAAGCATGTAGCAAGTATCAAAATAATTTGGAGTCATTAAGGGACATGCTTCATGTGAATGACCGGTTTCATGGCATTTATGACAAAATGTGTTGCATGCTTTAACAAATATAGTTTTAGAATTTTGTTTCCTTCCTTTCTTTTGAAAATATCCTAATCCTTCTTTTCTAAAAGAACATCTTTGTTTCCTAAGGATTAGATCAAGAGATATTTTACCTTTAAAGAAATTTTCTAAGCCTTTTCCAAGTTTTTCAACTTGTGTCTTAAGTACATTATTTTCATTTAAGATGTTGTCATTTGAAACACATGGAGTGTGATGACTACTAGAGGGAGATTCATTCAAGTTACATGAAGTTGAAGCATCTACTTTAGATGAAGCATTTGTAACATCTTTTATAAGCATGCTTTCATAGGAATCTTTAAGCTCGGAGTATTGAGCGCGTAGGGAAGAATGTTCTTCCTTAAGCGCCTTATACTTCTTCTTAGTTTTTCCAAAAACTTCATTTAATTCGGTTATCATTTCAACTAAATCATCATAAGATGGATCGTTTGAATGTACCTTTTCATCGCCTTTGGCCATAAGGCAAATGGATGAGCTAGTTGAAGTGTTGATGTTGCCGAGAGCTAGTCCGGCCATTTTCTTGGAGCAACTTCTTTCGTTGTCGGAGTCGGAGTCGGAGCTCTCTCCGCCGGACATCCATTCTCCAAAACAAGCTTCTTTGATTTCTTCATTCTTCTTCTTGAAGAACTTCTTCTTCTTGTTCCACGCCTTGTTCTTGTTTGGACATCTTGATGCTATGTGTCCCTTCTCATGACATCCATAGCAAATGATGTCTTTGAAGTTGTTTTGCTTTTGCCCCTTTGGTCGTGTGTCAATGTTGACACCTTTCTTATGTAACCTGCGAAGAAGTTTTTGAGTGTTCTTTACCATAAGTGCGAGGTCTTCATCGGAGGAGCCTTCGCTTGAATCGTTCCTTGTATTAGCTTTGAAAGCCAAAGCTTTCTTCTTCGTCTCCGTGGGTTCGGCCGCTTCCTTCTTTTCCTTCTTGTGCATCTCATGGGTGATGAGGTTCCCATAGAGATCGGTTGGTGTCGTGGTTGATAGGTCGGAGTTTGTGAGAACCATGACCAAGGTGTCGAAGCTTCCGGCAAGGCCCTAAGCATCTTTCTCACAAGCTCAAGGTCTTTAAAAACAACACCAAGACCCTTGAGTTCATTCACAATGTTGTTTAACCGAGTAAACATGGAATCCACGGACTCGGTTGATGACATGGTGAATGTCTCATATTTTTGCCTTACCATTAGCAATTTTGCCTCTTTAACCTTTGTAGTGCCCTCGTAAATTTCTTCGAGGGTAGTCCAAACCTTATGAGCAGTCGTGAGATTGCTCACACGGTTGAACTCGTTTAAGGATAAACCGGCAAAGAGAGCATTTTTTGCACGGGCATTTAAATGCAACTTTCTCCTATCGTCTTCGGATTGACTTGCCGGATCAACCGGAGGAGTAAAGCCGAGTTTAACAATATCCCATACATCAAGCCCCATGGCTTCTAGGAATACCGACATGCGCACTTTCCAATAAGGATAGTTTGTCCCATCAAAGATAGGCGCACGACCGGTATGACCGAGAAGAAAATCTCTACTTGACGACATCCTCTCTCTAGGCGGTAAAGCCTAATGAATCGAGAGACCAAGCTCTGATACCACGTGTTGGATCAAGGATGCCGACTAGAGGGGGGGTGAATAGGAGGCTTTAAAAACTTCAAATAAAAACAAGCTTTTATACCAAGAAGAACCAAATACAATTTAATATATTTAAAGAGAAAGAATAGAGAACGAACACAGTTGTTTTTACCGAGGTATCGGAGACTCGCCCAGTCTCCACTAATCCTCGTTGAAGCACTCAAGTCACTTGAGTTTTGCTTCAATACTCACGAAGAGTATTATCAACTAAGGTTGCTCCTTGTCCACTCCGGAAAGGCGAGCACCGATGCCTTGTACACACTTGCCGAGCCTCTCCGACAATCTCCGAACGAAGAGGTCAACGGCCACACCTCCGAACCGTCTAGATGAGGGCGCTCACCAAGAGTAAAAGGCAGCGAGGTCTTCTCTAGACCTCCAAACACGCACCGAGAAGCTAAGTATATGCAAATGCAAAAGGAACGAAACTCTCGGTGGATCGGAAAAACACTCAACTTGATCAAAAGATCAAGATTTAATATAGAAAACTAATGATCAAGAGTGTATAAGAGAGGAGGCTGCTTGTTGTATGAAACTTATGCCCAAAGCCCCTTTTTATAGCCTCAAGAATCAAATGAACCGTTGGAGCTAGGGCTGAAAATCAGCAACCCAAACTGACAGTCAGTTATGCAAACTGACAGTCAGTTTAGTGTACAACGGCCGACAAAATTTACGGATAAAAAATAGCTAGCCGTTTGCAGCCAAAACAGGAAAGCTGGAACACGAAACTGACAGTCAGTTACACAAACTGACAGTCAGTTTGTGTACTAGCTCGACCAGAATCAAATAGAAACACAGTAAAACACTCTCTGGTCGAAACCCCAACTGACAGTCAGTATGGACAAACTGACAGTCAGTTTAGTACAAAAAATTTGAGAACAAAAAACACCCTCTCTGGACAATTGTCAGTTACACTAAACTGACATTCAAACTGACAGTCAGTTATGTAAACTGACAGTCAGCATGAACAAAAACAGCTATAACTTTAAATCCAGAAATCCAAAAGAGGTGTTTAATAGCTCGTTGGAAAGATAATTTCAAGGGCTACATTTTTGTCAACAGAAGAAAAAGCCAGATCTACCTATATCTTTCTGAAAAATGCAAATACTCTTCTGCTATCAAAAACTGAACTGAAAAACAGATTTTTCCAAATAAGACCAAAAGCAAATCCACATAAAAAAATAATGCGATGCAATGACCTAACATTCTCGGTTTGTGCTGGAGATAGAAAGAGGACTTTCGCTACCCCTCTTTATAGTACGGTCAAAACTAGAAAAGAGTTTCCTAACCGATCATCTCCACACGCCAAGATCAGTAAAAATAAAAACTCGTAATACCTGAGGTCTTTCGCATCTTCAAGATTTGCGTCCCGTCTCTTGCTCTTCTGCGTCTTGTGCTTCACTTTGAGTTGGGTTCATCTTGATCATCTTGCATTTCTTCCCAAATGATCCTGTATCAATCAATCTCAAAAAGTACGATTAGTCCGGAACACTTTGTTTTCATTAATCATCAAAATTAGGGTTAGGCATGAAGGCCTAGATGCAACATAGTTCACCCCTTAAAAAGCAAAATCTTGATTCATCTAGGGGTTTAGTGAAGATATCAGCTAGTTGCATATCAGTTCTAACATAATTCACATCAATATCTCCTTTTGCCACATGATCTCTAATAAGGTGGTGCCTTATTTTAATATGCTTGGTTCTAGAATGTTGAACAGGATTATTAGCAATTTTAATGGCACTTTCATTATCACACAATAGTGGCACTTTATCAAAGATAATCCCATAATCCAAAAATGTCTGCTTCATCCATAATAATTGAGCACAACAACTGCCTGCAGACATATATTCAGCTTCAGCTGTGGAGAGAGCTACAGAATTTTGCTTCCTAGATGACCATGATACTAATGATCTCCCCAACAGCTGACAGCTACCAGATGTGCTTTTTTGATCAATCTTACACCCAGCATAATCAGAATCCGAATACCCAATTAATTCAAAATTTGCATCTTTTGGATACCAAAGGCCTAAACTGGGATAACATTTTAAATACCTAAGGATTCTTTTAAAAGCAGTTAAATGACATTCCTTAGGATCTGACTGAAATCTAGCACATAAGCACACACTAAACATGATATCAGGCCTAGATGCAGTAAGATATAAAAGACTACCAATCATAGATCTATAAAGTTTAGAATCGACCGATTTGCCGCTTTTGTCCATGTCTAGATGTCCATTGGTCGCCATGGGAGTTTTGATTGCCTTAGCGTCTTCCATCCCAAAGCCCTTGAGCAGGTCCTTCACGTACTTTGTTTGACTCACGAACGTACCATTCTTGAGTTGCTTGATTTGAAGACCGAGGAAGAAGCTCAGCTCACCAATCATAGACATCTCGAACTCCCTAGACATCATCTCTCCAAACTCATGACAGAAATGTTCATTAGTAGATCCAAAGATAATATCATCAACATAAATCTGACAAATGAACAATTCTTTTTCAATTTTCGTTGTAAAGAGAGTTGTGTCAACCTTCCCAATTTTAAAACCTTTTGATAATAGAAAGTCTCTAAGACGCTCATACCAAGCCCGAGGAGCTTGTTTGAGACCATAGAGAGCTTTTGACAATTTAAATACATGGTTTGGAAATTTAGAATCTTCAAAACTAGGAGGTTGTTCAACAAACACAAGTTCAGAAATTTCACTATTTAAGAAAGCACTTTTAACATCCATTTGAAAAAGTTTGATATTAAAACATGATGCATAAGCAAGAAGAATGCGAATAGCTTCAAGTCTTGCTACTGGTGCAAAAGTTTCACCAAAGTCTAAACCTTCGACTTGAGTGAAACCTTGAGCAACAAGACGAGCTTTGTTTCTAATTACAACACCATTTTCATCTTGCTTATTTCTAAAAACCCATTTTGTTCCAATAACATTATGATCTTTGGGTCTTTCAACTAGAGTCCAAACTTCATTTCTAGCAAAGTTATTAAGTTCTTCATGCATGGCATTAACCCAATCAGGATCATTTAAAGCTTCATTAATATGTTTGGGTTCTAAAGAAGATACAAATGAATGATGTTCACAAAAAGCAGCAATACGACATCGAGTTTGAACACCCTTACTGACGTCACCCAATATTTGGTCTAGAGGGTGATCCTTAGTGATTGTTTGATGTTGCCTTGGCGCTTCATCTTGTACTGCTTCATCTTGATCTTATTCTGGAGGATCAATATGATGATGTGTTTTGATCAACATTCTCAATGTTGACATCTTCTTCTTGATCTTCTTCAGTTGGCTTGATGTCTCCAATGGTTATGTTCTTCATGGCTTCTTGAAGATCGTCACCTGAAACTTCATGAGATACTTGCTCCTTTTGTGAGCCATTAGTTTCATCAAATTCGACGTCACCAGATTCTTCAATACAACTTGTATTTTTATTAAAAACACGATAAGCTTTACTAGTGGTGGAGTATCCGACTAGAAAGCCTTCATCTACTCTTCTTTGAAATTTACCACCAAAATTTCTTTTCTTAAGAATATAACATTTGCATCCAAAGACTCGGAAATAAGAAATATTTGGCTTATGCCCAATTAGAAGTTCATAAGGAGTCAAATTTAGAAGAGGATGCAAATAAAGCCGATTTATTGAATAGCAAGCAGTATGCACGGCTTCAGCCCAGAAGCGAGTAGGAGTATCATACTCACTTAGCATAGTCCTTGCCATTTCTATAAGTGTTCGATTTTTCCTTTCAACGACTCCATTTTGCTGTGGAGTGTAGGATGTGGAAAATTCGTGTTTGATTCCAAGAGAGTCACAAAAATCAAATAGAGTTGAATTAACGAACTCTCCACCATGATCACTACGGATTTTCTTGATGGATAATTCGAATTTAGTAGAAACACGTTTTGCAAAACTTTTGAAAACATCGGGAGTTTCAGATTTTTGAGAAATAAAGAAAACCCAAGTGTAGCGAGTAAAATCATCAACAATCACAAAACCATAGTTGCTACCCCCGATACTTTGGAACTCGGAAGGTCTAAATAAATCCATATGAAGGAGTTCCAAAGGTTTGCAAGTCGAAAGAATGCGCTTAGTTGGATGTGAAGTAGCTATTTGCTTGCCAGCTTGACAAACGCTACAAGGTTTGTCCTTTTCAAAATTCACATCCTTTAAGCCAACTACCAAATCATGTTTTAAAAGTTTTCTCAATTGATGCATTCCAACATGTGCAAGTCATCTATGCCATAGCCAACCTTTTGAGGTTTGAGAGACAAGACATGTTGACAGAGATGCATCTTTTGAGTGAAAATCAACCAAATAAAGATTTCCAAAACGAAAGCCTTTAAAGATCAAGGATTTATCTTTTAAACTTTCAACCAAAACTTCTTTTGGGAAAAATGTGCAACTAAAACCAAAATCGCAAATTTGTGCAACGGAAAGCAAATTGAAATTCAGAGATTCGACCAATAAAACATTAGAAATAGAAAGATCATTTGAGATTGCGATTTTACCCAAGCCTACCACATTTCCTTGACGATTGTCGCCAAAGGTAATCTTTTGGTTCTCGCTTGAGTTGTCTTCTATTGAGGTGAACAACTTCTTGTTACCGGTCATGTGTTCGGAGCATCCGCTATCTAGCACCCAATGCCTCCCACCGGTCTTGTAGTTCACATTTTCATCGCCTTTAGCCATAAGGCAAATGGATGAGCTAGTTGAAGTGTTGATGTTGCCGAGAGCTAGTCCGGCCATCTTCTTGGAGCAACTTCTTTCGTTGTTGGAGTCGGAGTCGGAGCTCTCTCTGCCGGACATCCACTCTCTAAAACAGGCTTCTTTGATTTCTTCATTCTTCTTCTTGAAGAACTTCTTCTTCTTGTTCCACGCCTTGTTCTTGTTTGGACATCTTGATGCTATGTGTCCTTTCTCATGACATCCATAGCAAATGATGTCCTTGAAGTTGTTTTGCTTTTGCCCCTTTGGTCGTGTGTCAATGTTGACACCTTTCTTATGCAACCTGCGAAGGAGTTTTTGAGTGTTCTTTACCATGAGTGCGAGGTCTTCATCGGAGGAGCCATCGCTTGAATCGTTTCTTGCATTAGCTTTGAAGGCCAAAGCTTTCTTCTTTGTCTCCGCGGGTTCGGCTGCTTCCTTCTTATCCTTCTTGTGCATCTCATGGGTGATGAGGTTCCCATAAAGATCGGTTGGTGTTGTGGTCGATAGATCGGAGTTTGTGAGAACCGTGACCAAAGTGTCGAAACTTTCCGGCAAGGCCCTAAGCATCTTTCTCAAAAGCTCAAGGTCAGTAAAAACAACACCAAGACCCTTGAGTTCATTCACAATGTTATTTAACCGAGTAAACATGGAATCCACGGACTCGGTTGATGACATGGTGAATGTCTCATATTTTTGCCTCACCATTAGCAATTTTGCCTCTTTAACCTTTGTCGTTCCTTCGTAAATTTCTTTGAGGGTAGTCCAAACCTTATGAGCAGTCGTGAGATTGCTCACACGGTTGAACTCATTCAAGGATAAACCGGCAAAGAGTGCATTTTTTTCACGGGCATTTAAATGCAGTTTTCTCCTGTCGTCCTCAGACTGACTTGCCGGATCATCCGGAGGAGTAAAACCGAGTTTAACAATATCCCATACATCAAGCCCCATGGCTTCTAGGAATACCGACATGCGCACTTTCCAATAAGGATAGTTTGTCCCATCAAAGATAGGCGCACAACCGGTATAACCAAGAAGAAAATCTCCACTTGACGACATCCTCTCTCTAGGCGGTAAAACCTAATGAATCGAGAGACCAAGCTCTGATACCACGTGTTGGATCAAGGATGCCGACTAGAGGAGGGGGTGAATAGGAGGCTTTTAAAAACTTTAAAGCTCAAAACAATTAAATGCAAATCAAGAGCAAAATAATATAAGCAAAGGGAAAGGAGAACGAACACAACGATTTTTACCGAGGTATCGGAGACTCGCCCAGTCTCCACTAATCCTCGTTGAAGCACTCAAATCTCTTGAGTCTTGCCTCAATATCAACAAAGGATATTATCACTAGTGGTTGCTCCTTGTCCACTCTGGAAAGGCGAGCACCGATGCTTTGTACACACTTGCCGAGCCTCTCCGACAATCTCCAAACGGAGAGGTCAACGGCCATGCCTCCAAACCGTCTAGGCGCTCACCAAGAGTAAAAGGCAGCGAGGTCTTCTCTAGACCTCCAAACACGCACCGAGAAGCTAAGTGAATGCAAAATGCAAAGAACTGAAATGCTCGGTGGGTCGGAAAAACACTCAACTTGATCAAAAGATCAAGATTCTAAGTAGAAAACTAAAGCTCAAGAGTGTATATGAAGTGCTGCTGCTTGTTCTGAAAAACACATGCCCAAAGCCCCTTTTTATAGCCTCAAGAATCAAATGAACCGTTGGAGCTAGGGCTGAAAATCAGCAACCCAAACTGACAGTCAGTTTGCCTAACTGATAGTCAGTTCAGTGCACAATGGCAGACAAAATTTACGGAATAAACTTTGCTAGCCGTTCGTGGTTGAAAAAGGAAAGCTGAAACCCACAACTGACAGTCAGTTATGCAAACTGACAGTCAGTTCGACCACAGTCTCGACCAAAAACAAATAGAAACTCAGTTAAAATCTCTGTGGTCGAAACCCCAACTGACAGTCAGTATGGACAAACTGACAGTCAGTTTAGTACAAAAATTTTGAGCCCAAAATACACCCTCTCTGGACAATTGTCAGTTTAAACTAACTGACATTCAAACTGACAGTCATTTTAGCAAACTAACAGTCAGCATGGACAAAAACAGAGATAACTTTAAATCCAGAAATCGAAAAGAGATGTTTAATAGCTCGTTGGAAAGATAATTTCAAGAGCTACATTTTTGTCAAAAAAAGCAAAAACTAGATCTGCCTAGATCTTTCTGAAATTTGCAAATACTCTTCTGTTGTCAAAAACTGAATTGAAAAACCAGATTTTTCAAATTGAGTTCAAAACCAAATCCAACCAAAAAGATGCAATGCAATGACCTAGGTTTCTCGGTTTGTGTTGGAGATAAAGAGAGGACTTTCGCCACCCCTCTTTATAGTACGGTTAAAACTAGAAAATAATTTCCCTAACCGATCATCTCCAAACACCGAGATCGGTAAAAATAAAAACTCATAATACCTTAGGTCTTTCGCATCTTCATGATTTTCATCTTGTATTTTGCAATTCTGCATCTTGTGCTTCACTCCAAGTCGGGTTCATCTTGATCATCTTGTATTTCTTCCCAACTAATCCCTGTATCAATTAATCTCGAAAGCACAATTAGTCCGGAACACTTTGTTTTCATTAATCATCAAAATTAGGGTTAGGCATAACGGCCTAGATGCAACACATAAGTGCTTCAGTTTGTCGATGCTGTGGACGTCCCTGCCACTTGCGGGCATTGGTTTCTCCGATGACCAGGCTGCCTGCAAATCGTGCATCTACCGAGCCCTTCTTCACGCTCGGCTACATCCATATCATTGTGTATCCGCCTCGTTCGACGTCTTCCCTCATGGCCGATACGAAGCTTCCTGTCCGGGATCCACGTGACGCCATCTTCAGGCGATATCTCCTGATAGTCTCCTATCGTAGCAAATCCGTGGAAGACACCATCCCAAGTCTTAGACAGGTTTTGCAGACTATAATATTTAGAGATGTATTGCGTCGGAGTGATTCCCGGAACTGCACAGGCAGCGATGACATGAGAGCAAGGAATGTGCAGCAGCTGCGGCTTCCTACATGTACATTCGACATGTGTATTTGTAATTCTGCACTCGTGGACCCGTCTGGCTCTCAAGGTGCCTTGAACGAATTTGTGTCGTAACCGGACCTCATAGTTTCCATTCAGCCGGCTTAGGACGGACACCTCGTGTGACAATGACTTTCTCGTCCGAAATTCAAGGTAGTCGTTAATTTTCTTGGGCCAATGCACTAAAGGGCCGTGCACAAGTATTACTGCAGCGGAACTCCGACTGTCATAGTAGGCTATTGTGCGGTAAAATGTCATCTCAACAATGGCGGTAACAGGTAGGCATCGCACACCTTTCAGGACAAAATTGTACACTTCGGCAAGATTTGTTGTCATAATGCCGTACCGTGCCCCATCTGTGTCATGCAGCAATGACCACTTCTCCACTGGTTTCGGCTGGATCCATTGACTGAAACTTGGTGGCCTCCTATTGTTTCCCTCAGTGCTCACGTCCCCAGTCTCGGCTCTGCCCTGCTCGTGGTTCAGCTTCAAAGTACTCTCGTCCAGTGATTTTCATATTGCTGTGAACTTGGACTGTTGATTCTGTCTGGCAAGTCTTTTGAACAGCTGCATCAGGCGCCTACTCTTGAAATGAGTATGAAAATTTGCGCCCAGATGCCGAGAGCACCAATGACTCTGCAAGTCATTCCAGGTTAGAGATGGATCCACTCCAGATTGCATGTATTCAATTGCACTCAGCAGTCCTTTATTTCTATCGTGAATTATGCACACACGCTCCCGATCTTTCACCACCCCATTCTTCAGTAACCCCAAAAACCACAACCAGCTGCTATGGTTCTCCCCCTCGACTACTGCATATGCTACAGGGAGAAGCTAGTCATTTGCATCAGTTCCCACAGCAGTCAGCAGTGTCCCCTGATACTTCCCAGTCAAGAATGTTCCGTCGATGCAAAGAACGGGTCTCATGTACATAAAAGATGCAACACACTGCTGGAATGCCCAGAAAAATCTGCGCAATACCATGCACTCTGGTACGACAATACCATCTGAACCGATAGCCGGTGTATCAACGATTTCGGTAATTGTGCCTGGATTTGCTTGACATATATGCCGAAAGAGCCTCGGTACAAAGTTATATGCCTCTACATATGTCCCGAAAAGTTCCTCAAGCGCCTTTTGTTTCACCCTCCATGCCTTTCCGTAATTGATCTTGTAGCCGTACTTTTCGGCGACGTGTGCAATAATCACTTTCGGTGCCATTGCCGTATTTTCTTTTACGATGGATAGTATCATACTGGCAACAAAACCGGAGCTTATATTTCGATGCTGCTGCAACATGCCCTCCGCCAGACATCTGTGCTCCACAACTCTAGTCACCTGAAAGAAAGGCTCATCTTGTGGCTTCGTCACACGTACATACCATGGGCAGTTATCAACTAGGCACTTCACAGTCCACAAGCTCGGATTTGATTTAACAACTTGGAATGGTCTATTTAGTGCAACAGCCCATGTAGAGATGGCTTTTTTCGCATCGTTTTTCGTCCGAAACACCTGTCTAAGCTGGACGGTTGCTTCATTGAAAGACCATTGCGAATTTAGATCTCCAGGGACCACAGCTGACATCAAAGATGATGGATCATTCCATTCATTTATAGGATCCTGCTGTCCTCTGGGTTCCGCGGGAGACTCGTACATATCTGACGGATCGGTGTACTCCTCCTCGTTGAAATTCGCCTCTATTTCGGGTAGTTCATCACCTGCGTCTGCTTGATGGTCACCAAACAGATTTATCGGCGGGCCTCTTTCAGTTGGCATAGCTGCACTGCCACTGGCAGTATTGAGATTACCAATGTAACTTGGTCCTCCAATGGAATGACTACCTTCCGAACTATCTACGCTTACAACTTCTGTGTAAAGTATAAAGACTTTGATACCATTGTCTGGATTTGTCACCAGACGTGCAAACGAGCCCCACGATTTGTCGCCTTTAAGTCTCTTAAGTACCCATTTCTTTCCCTCCGACAGCAGGCCCTCAACCCTTACAGTATCCCTCGCAGGATTCAGTTGTAACAAACTGATTATCCACATCTTCAAGTCATTGAAACACATTAACTGTGGTTGTGACATTTCACCATATACATGGAAACACGCACTCAGATCATCACCGTCTGCTCCATTACGAATTAAACCATCACCATAATAAACAGAAACCGTTGTGGGGTACTCCATAACCTAATTACATTTACTTTCCGTATAAGGTAAAAACAGGACAATATATTTTTTTTGCCTAAAACCACACAATTTCATAACTATGATTTGTTGGATCTAGGTAGATCTTAGTATCTAGGTTTTGATGATTAATGACGTTTTGGATAAATCCATGATGATTAAAGTTAATCTGAAGATATCAGATTTGATGATTAAATGACAATTTAGATAAATCCTGATTTAGCACAAGTAAATTGAATTGATTATCGGTAAACCCTGAATTGGATGTTTTTCTCGATTGCGGGTTTGATATTATGCATATGTAGAGGATGAGCTCGGTGGTTGCATCAAGCTTGTGCTAATTGATTGATCAAGATGTTATATGTTAAATCTTGAGGTTGATGACTTCAGTTGTGGATTTGATATCGACGCACATGTTGAGGGAGAGCTCAGGATGATTAGTTATCCATGTTTGTGCAAAAGGTTGATGACTCCGTGTTCTGGATTTGATATCTCTATGTATGATTGAGAGAGAACTCATGATATTAGTCATCCATATTGATTGATATCATAACTTGAGTAGTATGGATCATGTGCGCATTTCTTGTATCATATATGGATCTATATGATTGTGAGATTCATCCATTACTCATTTGTTATTCAATTGAAATTGGTTTTGTCATTTCACCGAAGAAAGAAATTGTTGAGTGAACTCCTGTGTGGAGTGATTTATCTGGTAGTGATTAATGACGAACTGCAAATGAGACTAACGTTTGCACATTGAGTGTATATGTTCTAGTCTCAGAATGGTTGCAGGATAAAAGCGAGCAAGGGTGTGAAGAGGATGAAGTCGATATGAGACATCTCAAGCGAGGTCAAGCTTAGCAAGGTCGAGCTTTGCGAGGACAAGTGTCAAGCGGTCGAGTTTCGCGAGGTCAAGCTTAGCGAGGTCGAGCCTTGCCGGGACAAGCGTCGAGCGGTCGAACTTCACGAGGTCGAACTTCACCTAAGGTAAAATCCAAGATTAAGGATTTTTTCTTAGGGTTTTACCGGTCTCGGTGTTTGGAGACAGACCGGGTTGATAGGTTTCTTTTTACTAGTTTGACCGTACTATTAAGAGGGGTCGGAAACTAGTAGCTTGAATCTATCTAGTGCGGAAGCTCAGATGCATTCATATCATCTTGCACTAGTGTCTTGCATTGCTAGTGAGTCTAAGTGTAGTTCATGTGCATTAGATTAAATGTTTTGAAAACTGCACTTAGACGTGATCGCCAGCTGTTTAAATTGGTTTATTTATCTAGAGCTGGTCGTGGTCGTATTTGCATATTCTGATCGTATCAGTGTTGATACGTGTTCGTGGTCATGTCGCTTGTTTGGCGGCTTTATGTCTAGGGTTTGGGCGTGGTCGTAGGAGTTCGGACTGGACGTACCAGTTTTCGGCTCGCTTGCGTACGCTCGACCAAACCCTATCGACCATCTGTTTTCGATCGGATGTCAAGACCTGTGTGGTCGTGGTCGTTGCTAAGTGACACAAATCACATCCGCGAGAAAACGGCAAATCCGTATGTGCAAATACTCTAAAATTGCATTTGAGATGATTTTTGGATTGGACATTTTGACAGCAGGAAAGTTTCTGAGTTTTCTAGAAGTTTCTAGACCTTTCTAGGTCTTGCTCCTGTTGACAAAATTGTAGATCTCTGAGTATCTTTCTAACAAGCCAAAAATCACCTCAATCGGATCTCTGGATCAAAAGTTATGCTTGTTTTACTGTCAGTGTGCAGTGGCCAGACAAATGCATCCGTCCGGGGCTATCTGTCCGAAGTGGCCGGACATTGTCCGAAATAGCCGGACATTGTCCGGCCAGTACAAATTTTTTGAGCCGAAAAATGAAACGGACAAATGCATCCGTCCGGAGCTATTTGTCCGAAGTGGCCGGACTTTGTCCGGCCTGTACAAGTTTTTTTTGAGCCGAGAGTTAACAGAGACATATCCATTTGTCCGGACGTTTTGTCCGGACAAATGGTATCCGTCCGGCCTTCACAAATTTCGCCCAACGGTCACTGACACGTTTGCAACAGCTGAAATTTTTGTACTGGCCGGACAGTGTCTGAAGTGACCGGACAATGTCCGGCCTGTACAACTTTTGTCCCGGTTTCTTGCAAACGGCTAGTTTTTCGTTGAGGCTATAAATACTTCGTGTTTGGCTTCATTTTTGGGTGCTCAAAGAGTTCATTCTTCAGCTGAAAACCTAGCCAATTGATTTGCATTTAGTTATTGCATTTAGAGGCTAGAATTGAGCCCAAATCTTGAGTAGATTTGAGAGAGATTGTGTGAGTGTTTAGTGCACTTCATCTCCATTAGATTGCTAGTGCTAGAGTGTTGAGCATCTCATTTGCATCATTGAGCTTCTAGCAAGTGGTTGATTCAAGTGAAAGTGCATCCGGCTTGTTACTCTTGGCGATCGCCTTCGCCTAGACGGTGCCGGAGGAGAGCCGAGATCTCTCCAATTGAAGTTTGTTGGAGAGGCCGGCAAAGGATTGTGAAAGGTGTGGTGCTCGCCTATCCGGTGTGGAGAAGGAGCAACCCTAGTGAGATATCCTTCGTGGATATAGAAGCGAGGCTTCGAGAGAGCGCTTCAACGAGGAGTAGGGGAGACCGGGCGAGTCTCCGAGACCTCGGTAAAAATATTGTGTCAATTGTGTATTTCATACTTGTTTTATATTCATCTTGACACAATTGCTAAATTCATCATTCTTGCTTGTCATATTGAATAGTTCATTTAGTTGAATGCAACAAATTGTTTAAATTGCCTTTAAGCCTCATTGTATAATTTAGCTCAAACAATTATCGTGATTAAATTTGCTTAGCGGGGAAGAAAATTTAAAAGCCTCCTAATCACCCCCCTCTAGTCGGCATCCTCGATCTTACATGATTTTCACATACTACGTCTTCAAGTACTGTGCATCCAAAAAGGTCCTAAGTTAATAATCAATGTAAATAATTCAATATCTATTTCTTATTTTAGTACAATTGAATACTAAATATTCAATATAAATAACAAGTTTATTACAGTTGATTGATAAACAATACAACTGATCAATGAAAATACTAAAGGGACTTCATCTTTTTTTAATTGGATATAACATGTTTCAGTGTGTGCATATATATAAACTAGCTAGTGAGTTAACATAATATATGCATATGTAATTGAAATGTACAGTATAAAAGGTTTTGCATTCACATGGAAGCCTTGAATGAATTAACATGTACTAGCAAATAATAGAACCTTGGACAGCTTTATATATCCGCTACCTGATGCTTATGCATCATTCTATTGATATGCATTCCAGTACAACAAGGTGGTGGTTTTCAATGAATCTAGCCTATTTATGCAATGAACCTGGCCTATTTTATGTACTGTCATGAATATACCTAGCAATTTGGTCAGAACTTTTAGAATTTAGTATATTTGGTTTATGTCTAATTATCTACTCTTTTTCTTTGTAGAAGTGTTGGTGGAACTTTGGACAAATTGAGTAATATAAATAATACTTATCCCTTCCTCCTATTTCTGTTCATGTAAATAATACTTTGGCCAAATTGATTAGAATTGAGTAATGCAAATAATTCCATTTCAATATTAGCTACGAGTTACCGAATATGCACCTCAGTAATCGTCGAAATCCTCGGTACGTTGAAATCCGGAATACAACGATTCGCGGCGACGAAGGACAACGATGACGGGAGGAGTGGCTCCTTCTCCTTCTTCTTCCCTCACTGCCCTTTTTTTTCCTCCCCTGCCTTTTTTTCCCTCCTTCTCCTTCTCCTTCTTCTTCTTTCCTCCCTCCTCCCTGCCTTTTTTTTTCCTCCTCCTCCTCCTTCTTCTCCCGAATTTTTTCCCCCTCCCCTGCCTTTTTTCCCCTCCTCCTCCTCCTTCTTCTCCTTCTTCTTCTTCTTCTTCTTCCCCTCCCTGCCTTTTTTCCTCCTCCTTCTCCTTCTCCTTCTTTTCCCTTCTTTTTTTTTTCCCTCCCCTGCCTTTTTTTTCCTCTCCTCCTCCACCTCCTCCTTCTTCTTCTTCTTCTTCTTCTTCTTCTTCTTCTTCTTCTTCTTCTTCTTCTTCCCTCACTGCCCTTTTTTTTTCCTCCCCCCTACCTTTTTTCCCCTCCTTCTCCTTCTCCTTCTCCTCCTCCTCCTCCTCCTCCTCCTCCTCCTCCTTCTTCTTCTTCTTCTTCTTCTTCTCACTGCCCTTTTTTTTTTCCTTTTTTCTTTCCCTTCCTCCTCCTTCTCCCCCTTCCTTCTCCTTCTCCCACTTCCTCCTCCCTCGATCGACATTGGCCGGCGACAATGGCGGCGGCGAGCAGCGGCAACAAAGGACGACGACGACGGGAGGAGTGGCGCTCCGCGGCGAGGCGCAGCTCGGGTTGCTTGTCGACGGTGACAACGGCGGTGCTCTGTGGCAAGGTGGTGCTCCGTGGGGTGGCGGTGCTCCGTGGGGTGGTCGTCGACGGCGAGATCGGCCGCGGAGGAGATCTAGTTTAGGTTTAGGTTTTAAATATTCGATGATCCACGGAACCCGTTCGGCCTCGTTTTGTTTTTAAGTTTTCCTGCGAGTATTAAAGTACTACTATGTGGAAGTGTAATATATAACAGAAAAGTCTCGAAGTCCAGCTGGTCACGGCCTCTCTCTCCCGTGCGCATGAGCAGGGTTTGAATCCTAGTACCCCCATTTCTAATTTAATTGTTTTAGTCGCTATCCCAGATAGCGACTGAAACCTGGAAACGAGCTGGGCCGTGTGACACAACGCCACGTAATCAGTCGCTATCCCAGATAGCAACTGAAGTTCAATCGTGGCCCACCGTGTGCGACTGAAGGCCATTTTTCAAATTTTAAAAAGTGTCGGACTAGTTTCGAAATTATTTTTTTTTATGGGTTATTCGGGAAAAAAATTCAGGAAATTGATGACATTATTGGGTAGTTAAGTGGAACATGTCCAATCTTGACATGTCTAACATGTTATCATGGGCATGTACCAGCTGTTTGTGAGACATGAAAAGATGTGAATGCCGGTAGGAGGTTTCTTGGATGCCATCTGCCCAGTTTAAATATTTTGTGCTCAATTTATATAGAGCTGACAAGTGCGATATGATTGTAAGTAATGCATGTTTTCATTTGTTCGGGAGAATGAGAAATGCAAGTTCAAGTTCTGGGGTGATGCTGGTATCACTAACCTTCTGCAGATGAATAAAAATATGAGCATGTTGTTGAGGAACACTACTCTAGACTGGGACACCATCTTTGATGATAGGACGAAGTATGTGTAGCTCTAGGTGAAGGAAAAGGGAAAGGCTTGTGTTGAGGAGGAGAACAGCAAGAGAATTCTGCATGAACTGTGAGCAGGCAGGGTGTGTTTTGTGTATCATATGTGTCTTTTGGTTGTAATGGTCAGGCTGATGATTATGTTGTAGGGGAGGAAAAGGAATGGATATTTTGGTAGGAATGAGAAGGATATTTTGTTGTTATTATCTATGTACTGAAGTATTGGAATTTGTAAGGCCATTAGGGCCATCATCTATGTCTAAGTATTTGTAGGTTCAAGTAATTGTGTGAACTAGAATGCACACAAATGCTATTGCTATGAACATGGTAATATCCATTATTAATACGAATGCTAGTTTGACCGTAATGTTGTGAAGTGTTTTCTGTGTGTAAAAGAGATCAAGTTGTGTAATTTTGAAGTAAAATGCTGAAGCATGGTAAATTGCAGTTGCTAGAGGGCTCAAACTCATATCACATATTGAAGGACACAGAGAATTTGAAGTTTCAAAGTGCCAACCAAAATATATATCTTGTCCAGGATTGCATATTGCACAACCTACAGTTCAACACCACATAACTTAAGCAAATTATATGTCCACAACTGCAAAACAAAATGAACTTTTGCACTATTTTCAACAACTGATGACCACATAATCTATTCCTTAGCTAGCCCTGAATTGGCTGGATTGCATGCACTGTTATGGGAGAGCACAAGTTGGTTTGCATCACTCCTCTTTCTTTTGTTGCTTTGAGTGCTTCTACTCTCTTTGCTTCAATAGCCCATGGATGATGATGCAATTTGAGCAGAAGCACTACCGTGCTTGACATTAGTTGTGGCTCTTGCACAAGAAGCTGCATTCAGAGAAGTCTCCCATGTATACTATAACATGCCCACCCGTAGTTGCTTTTAATGAAGCTTGTGCCCTTGCAACTGATTTGGGATACAGATATGAGTTTTTGCTTATTCCCCATCTGTTTTGAAGAGGCAAAAACAATTTATTGAGGGTCTATGTACATAACCGCCAAGGTGAACTCAACAATTTTCTTACATTAAGAATCGTAGCATCAGTCCTCCCATTGTAATACAAGTCCAGACCTATTTGAATTTGACTTCTAGATTTTGCCCTATTAGAAGAGCCACCAACTTCTTTTCCTAGTATGGTTGTGTTTGAGGATACATGCTGCAGTGCTAAGGCATTATTTAGGCATTATTTTGTCCCTAGTGATACCGACAACTCTCAATTTTACATGATTATATGAGGACACAAGGTTTAAGACATATTAGATCAAAAGCATTTAGAAAACTCACTGAAGGTTGTGAGGCATTATTGTTTTGAATGATTGGTTGCGTTTAAGGAGCATAAACTAATCCTGAAGATGCCTATTCACAAGAAAAGGTTATATAATGCATTATTCAAGTCAGTAATCTAGAATTATTACCTATACAATATTCCTTACTGATGCCTTCAGTGGACAACTCCTCTTGTTGTGCCCAACTTGATTGCACAACTTCCAAAACATCTTTCTACTCAACCTAGATGTCCTAGTTTGTGCTCAACTTGCTTGCACAACTTACCGGACATCTTTCTACTCAACCTAGATGTCCTGGTGCTTGTAGACGTTGCTTTTGAAGGGTCCTTTCTCCTTGCCTTCTTTGGCCTATTTGGCATTTTTTTTTTATCTCTAGGAGGGAGTGGTTTATGATTACTTGAAACAAGCCATGCTAATTCGTGCTCCACTAGAAGCAAGCAGTGCCTATAGAAATTGTTGTATTCCTCCATAGAAAATGGCTTATTTATGTAATTGTTTGATTCCTCTGATTTGAATAAAAAAACTGCACACACATGTTCACAGGGAATTCCATATATCTACCAATATTTGCATGAGCATGTATTACTTTCAAGATCTAATATGTGTAGATCAAGGATGCCGATCAGAGGGGGGTGAAAATGAGGCTTTTAAAAAACTTTAAGTAAAAATAAATTTTGCAAAGAGAAGAACCAAATTGCAATTTAATAAATTAAAAATAAAAGATAGAAAGAACGAACACAAGATTTTTCCCGAGGTCTCGGAGACACGTCCGGTCTCCCTTAATCCTCGTTGAAGCACTCAAGTGAATTGAGTCTTGCTTCAATATCCACGAAGGATATTTCTCACTAATGGTTGCTCCTTGTCCACTCCGGAAAGGCGAGCAATGATGCCTTTTACAAACACGCCGAGCCTCTCCAACAATCTCCAAACAAGAGAGGTCAACGGCCACGCCACCAAACAGTCTAGGTGAGGGTGTTCACCAAGAGTAATAAGTTGCAAGGTCTCTTCTAGACCTCCAACAATCACCGAGAAACTAAAAATATGCAAAGATATGCAAACTAAACACTCGGTGGATCACAAAAACTCTCAACTTAATCAAGATATCAAGATTTTAAAAATCTAAAAGAATGCTCAAGCGAATAAGAGAGAAGAGAGCTGCTTGTTGTATGAAACAATAGCTCAAAGCCTCTATTTATAGCCTTAAGAATCAAAAGAGCAGTTGGAGCTCGCACACAAAAACAACAGTACAAACTGATAGTCAGTTTGGGTCACAACCAGAAAGAAGTAAAATCCAGAGAAAACTCAGCTAGCCGTTTGAAGTCGTTTATGGAAACAAAATAGCACAAACTGACAGTCAGTTTGTCAAACTGACAGTCAGTTTCTACCTCAACGGCTGACAAAAATCATGAACAAAACTTTGCTGTCCGTATATGGAAACTGATACTCCAAACTGATAGTCAGTATTACAAACTGACATTCAGTTTTGATCACAAAATCAACCAGTTCAAACAGAAAAACAAATCAAACAGCTCAAGGTCGAAATGCAAACTGACAGTCAGTTTAGGTCAAAAAATTTTTGGCTCAAAAAACAACCTCTCTGGACAACTATCAGTTAACCAAACTGACAATTCAAACTGACAGTCAGTTTTGTAAACTGACAATCAGTATGAATAAAAATAGCCATAAGTTTTAATCCAGAGATCCGATTGAAGTTCTTGATAGCTCATTTGAAAGATATTTAAAAGGGATATATTTTTGTCAACAGAAGTAAAAGCCAGATCTGCTTAGATCTTTCTAGAAAATGCAAAAACTCTTCTGCTGTAAAAAACGCAACTGAAAATCCGAATCTTTCAAAACTAAATCCAACCGAAATAAATGCAATGCAGTAACCTAGTAATCTCTCGGTTCTTGTTGGAAATTTAGAGAGGACTTGCAGATCCTCTTTATAGTACGGTTAAAAACTAAGAAATAAATTCTTAAACCGATCAAACTCCATACACCGAGATTGGTAAAATAGAAACAATATTACCTTAGGTCCTTTGCATCCCGCTTTTCTTCTCATCTTTGTGCTTTGCGACTTGTGCTTGATCCATTTTATGTCGGGTTTATCTTGATCATCTTGCATTTCTTCCCAACACAACTCTGTATCAAATATCTCAACAGCACAATTAGTCTAAAATACTTTGTTTTCATTAATCATCAAAATTAGATTAGGCATAACAGCCTAGATGCAACACTATGAACCTCCACTTTTTCTTTGTCACTTCAAACCTAGCATCACCATTCCATATAACATGACAACATTGAGTGGCATACCTAATCTTCTTCATCTTCTTGAGGATATTTCGACAAACTCCTGTCGCCAATCTAGCAATATGATGCCGGTCTTAACCATCTCACAAGAGGACGAGATCGTGTAAAGTGGGTATTCTGTCGTTCTGTCCACAGGGACTAGATGACGAGAATTGTGTAAAACTAAACTAAACCGAGAACGAACAAAAAACAAACTAGACAAAAGGAGAGGGAAGATGTTAGAAGAAATAGAGAGAAGTGGTTGTCTCAACGCGTTCAATCGGTGCAAATTCTATATGCAGATTCACGGGTACATGCGATATAATCATATCGTTCAGTGGTTCCGCAAAAAGGCAGCAAAAGCGACTAAAGCGAATACATCTCTCAACGATATCAACGAACATGCAGGTAAAAGATAGCACGGAGCGCCTGGCACCAGCAAATAAGCGCAAACACTTCAGCACCTAAATTGCAATGAAGTTCAAGCATGTGTACAAATTAATTTATCTGAATCAAAACAACCCATTCATTCACAATAAGAGATTTGAATCACAACTAAAATTCAACATCTCGACAGTTTCAAAATTCAGTTAGCAAGCTCAATACAGCAATCCATTCAAGATAAACAATCAGAAGCAATTGAATTTTCGCACTAACTCAATAGAGAAAGAATATAAACATTGGAGTTTGACATATCCTCTAAGATTGTCGATCATCAGATCATTCATAGATCATTCGTAGACATCAACACTGAGGGCAGTGACAAAGTAATCCATTCAATAAAAAATCTCAAACATGGCAGTCTATAACAAAGAAGCAGTTGAAGTCCCAGAAATTTAAATGATCCAATAACCTGACAACTTTGTCACTAGAGAAGGATACTAAAGGAATGCAATTACCAGAAGATTTCAACTTAGCTCAGGAGAAATGCACTAGTGAAAAATTGGGATTAGAGACAAACTGAAATAGTTCTTCAGTACCTCAATCCAAACAGCCAAATGCAAGAAAACAGAATCAGAGATGCAATTATCCCCAAAATTCTGCCTCAGTTCATCAATTCATCCAAACTCAAAACCAAATTCTCAACCACACAACACGAATAAACTCTATATACCATACAAGAGCATCAAGAGGGATTCAACAGAGAGATAATCATCATAATTCAATCCAAACTAACTCTGCAATTTCTATTTGTTTTAAGAGTACGTATTATGCCCACACAAATGAGCTCGACAAGAATAAAATAGAGAAGCAAATTAGAGGCAGTTTATCCCATTCAACATTGATAAATTCTGAAATTAAGTTTTGATCCAGAGACTGAATTTTCGTTCACTCATGTGCATGCATCATTCAACTCATGCACCCAATCATTGTTCGTCATGGTGTAGCATGTTGCATCTAGGCCGTAATGCCTGATTTTGATGATTAATAAAAACAAGCGTTTCAGACTAATTGTGTTTTTGAGATATTTGATACAGAGCTTCGTTGGGAAAACGTGCAAGATGATCAAAATGAACCCAACATGAAAAAAAGATAAAGCACAAGTCACAAGATACAAAGACGAGATGCAAATCGCAAGATTAAAGATGCAAAAGACCTGAGGTAACAATTGTTTTTAGTTTTACCGATCTCGGTGTTTTGAAGGTCGATCGATTTAGAAATTTACTTTTAGTTTTAACCGTACTATAAAGAGGGGTTGCAAGCCCTCTCTACATTTTCAGCATAAACCGAGAAACTCTTAGGTCACTGCATTGCATTCTTTTCGGTTGGATTTGTTTTGAAAAGAATTTGGTTTTTCAAATGAGTTTTTGATAGCATAAGTGTTTTTGTATTTTCTATAAAGATCTAGGAAGATATGGCTTTCCCTTTAAATTATCTTTCAAACGAGCTATCAAACACTTAAATTGGACCTCTGGATCAAAAGTTATAACTATTTTTATCCATACTGATTGTCAGTATACTATGTTGACTGTCAGTCTGAATGTCAGTCTATTTAAACTGACATTTGTCCAGAGAGTGTGTTTTTTGTGCAAAAAATCTTTTGACCTAAACTGATTGTTAGTATGAGGTTCTACCTCGAGCTGTTTGTTTTGAGTTTCTGTTTTATCTCATCATTTTTGTGATCGATACTGACTGTCAGCATGTGATGCTGACTGTCAGTATGAGTTGACAATTTCCATATGTGATCACAAACGGCTAGCAAAGTTTTATCCGTGATTTTTGTCAGCCGTTGAGTTTGATACTAACTGTCAGCATGTGATGCTGACTGTCAATATGAGCTGTTTTGTTTTCTTTTTCGACCTCAAACGGCTAGCTGAGTTTTCTCCGGTTTTTACTTCTTTCTGGTCGTGACCCATGCTGACTGTCAGCATGCCATGCTGACTGTCAATATGCGTTGTTAATTTTCCAGCTTGTGCACAACAGCTCTTTTGATTCTTTGGGCTATAAATAGAGGCTTTGAGCTATTGTTTTATACACCAAGCGGTCTCCCTCTCTTATCCTACAACTTGAGCATTTGTTTTAGAGTTAAAAATCTTGATCATTTGATCAAGTCGTGAGTTTTGTGATCCACCGAGTTTTTCAGTTCGCATCATTTTGCATATCTAGAGTTTCTCGATGATTGTTGGAGGTCTAGGAGAGACCTTATAATCTATTACTCTTGGTGAACGCCCTCACCTAGACGGTTTGGTGGCGTGGCTATTGACCTCTTCTGTTCAAAGATTGTTGAAGATGCTCGGCGTGATTGTAAAAGGCATCGGTGCTCGTCTTTCCGGAGTGGACAAGGAGTAACCACTAGTGAGAAATATCCTTCGCGGATATTGAAGCAAGACTCATTCATTTGAGTGCTTCAACGAGGAGTAGGGGAGACCGGGCGAGTCTCCGAAACCTGGGAAAAAATCTTTGTGTCTGTTCTCTTTTTCTCTTTTATTTAATTGTGCAATATATTGTTAAATTGTTTTTGGTTCTTCTCATTGCAAAAATTGTTTTATTTGAAAAGTTTTAAAGCCTCCTATTCACCCCCCTCTAGTCGGCATCCTCGATCCTACATAGCAAGGATAGCAAAATTAGGGGATGAAGAGGGAAGAGAAATGGACCACTTGTATGGCTTGCTGCCAAGGTTGCTGAAGCTTAGTCGTGGCTAGTAAGGAGGACGTGGTCACTGGCTGTCGAGGTGGTCGAAGGAAGAGTGGTCGAAGCTGTGGATGTAAGGCTCGACGCTGGTCAAAGGCGATGGAGTGGTCGTGGTCATCGTCTGTTGAGGTGATCGAAGGAGGAGTGGTCGAAGCCAAGGATGTAAGGCTCGGCGCGAGTCGAAGGCGATGGAGTGGAGGAAGTGGTTGAGGTCAGCGTCGGAGTTGAGGTCATGGTCACCAAAGAGCCCAAAGAAACACCCTGGTCGTGGTCGTCATGGCGCTGGGATCAGAGAGAGTGGTGGCGCGCGACAGCGACGAGCAGCGATGCAGCCAAGGCGGTGAAGCAAGCGCAGTGGCGGAGGCGCTGGGGCGTAGATCCAAAGCAAAGACGACATGGCGGCGATGCAATTGGCGGATTTTGGAGTGGTAGACAGCGGCTGCACCAGATCCAGCAGATCTGGTGGTGGTGGCGGTGGTTCAGAGCGACGATGCCGACTATGGAGGCGCGTCGGCGTGTAGTGGCGGCAAAGTACATCCGTCGAATCCAAGGAAGAACACGATGGCGCGGCCGAGAAGGAATCAAAGAGGAGAGAGAGAGAGAGAGCAGTGTCAACGGTGGCTGCGGATCTGAAATCGACAACAGTGGAGCAAGCAGCGGTGGGCCACGGCAGATCTGGAGAGGCGGCAGTGAAGAGCTGAGAGCAGAGAGAGAGTGAGGTCGTCGGCGGCTCACATCTAATGGAGGCACGTGGAGCAGCGGCGCTTGAGATCCGGCGACAACTCAGGGTGGAAGAAAAAGGTGGCGTGGACCTACGGCAGCGTCGGGTTAAGCAGTGGTGGTGGCACACGGGCGAAGAAGTGACAAGTAGGGCACCAGATTTGGGCCGGAGGTGGTAGCAGGTGTGGATAAATGGGGAGGTGGGGGCAGAAGGAGAAGCTGCGCCGGGACATGCTGCCTGGCCGTTGGCGGTGTGGTGGTAGGAGGTGTGGAAATGGGATATTGAGGAAGAAGAGAGATTTTTTTATTAATAACCTAAAGTAAAAAAAAATTTTGGACAATGATCCATAGTTTACCAAAATTGCAAAAATGACATTTTTCGGCACGATGAGTCAATTATCGCAGTCTGAAATCACGACAGAACGATTTATTGTGCCTCACAAGCTTTTTCCCGATGACAACCGCGACAGAGGCCTTTTCCCGACGGCATCTGCGACAGAAACTAGCCAGCGATCGAGTGGTCCTCTGGTCGAAAGGTGAAGCGGTCAAAGATTTATAACCCTTTTTTTGACAAGTGACTGGAAGAAAATAAAGTGTTACTATGTCCAATTGCAACAACTCTCAATAACATGTTGTAGCCTAGCTGGTTAAGACATTAGTCTCTTAGCCCTTGGTCCAGGTTCGATTCCAACTTGCCACAATGCAAAATATTTTTTCTTGGTCGAGTTTGAGAACGTGTCGAGCTTAATATCAATGGAATGTTGACAATATAAACTGTCCAGGTAATAAACCTGTAAAAACATGGATTAAGATATATGAATACATGTTTACCAACTATAGAACATAGCATAAATTGTCTAGGTAACAACTTCAGATATTTACCATTAAGAAAACACTACACCCCTGGATGGTATTCCTCTTACGATTTCCATGCCAATGTCATGAAGCGGCCCTTAGGTTGTTCACAACAGCCTGGCACCAGTCTATTCTACCAAAACTTTCTACATCCCTCACATGGTAAGCAAGTTTTGAGTTTAAGTAAAAGCAACTAATGCACAATAGAAACTTGTTCATCAAGACGAGCATGAAACATTGCAAAAAGAACTTGTCAGCACTTCCACGACTAATGCATTCGATCAATTTGTCAACATGGAAATTTTTATTCCTGCCAACACCTAGATGGTCCATAAATGATGACATGTCGGCTGCCCTGTCTGCAATAGGTGCATCCATTGTTCCTTTTGGAAGATCAAGCACACAATGGACAACATGAGACGTGATGGCAAGCCTTTTGTCGTTTGTTACCAAAATCTCCATCGATTCCGGATTGATTCTGTCCATAATCCACTCAATCAAATCCCTAGAACTAATCCTGTCTACATTAAAATCGATCAATCATCCAAATCCAATCTCCCTCAACTTATTCTTTTGTGCCTCATTCAATAATCTTACTAGATCGTATATCCTTTTTGACTCACACCTGATATTGATGCAAATCTGCAAAAAATACAAACTATAATATTAAACAATTAGATAGAAGATATTTAACTATGGCATATATGCATATTAACTAAATGTATTCATGTATTCAGTAAAAAAAATCTTGGGCTTTTTCTCTACGTGAAACCGCTCAACAAAATCTTCGTCATCATTCAGCGTATCTACATCATCCGGTTGAATAATTGAGTATCAATTGCCCTCGTTTTCCTGTAAATAACGGCAATACAAAACTTAAAAACTCAAATATACTAATAGAAAAACAAAAACAATTACATAACAGCTAGGGTATAGCAAAACAAAACCTCATTATAATCGGGATCTTCAGCGAGATGCTTTTCGTGCTCCTCATCACCAAATGCATCTTCCCTGTCTCTCTTTTCTCTTGCAGCAAATTGCAGCTACGATACAAAAACATATTTATACAATCAAATAATATTACAATTCTGTTTAAATGATACAAAATAAACATACCCTAGTAGATTTTGCAGGGTTTCCTTGTGTCAGATCAAAAGAGATAACCAAGGCGTTTTGGCTATCCGACATAACTACCTTCCTAAGCTTCTTAGGAACCTTGCCAGCAGCCTTTATAGTACTCTTTCGAGATGACATTGTTTGCAAAATAATACTGAAAAAATAACAAATTTACTAGCTAAAATGTACTATTTGTTCCCATACTACAATGGCTATCCATTTATTAATGATTTACTGATAATGTATGAAAATTGTACTAATCTGATAACTACAATGTAATAACAAAAAATTAAAATTCATTGGTAGTAAATCAAATTCTAATCTATTTCAATATCTCGATACAGTCATAATAGCATAAATTTACTGACTAAAATGTACTCTCTTATCGTAATAGAACGGTTTATCAATTTACTTTCGATTTACTGCTAAAGTAGATAAAATTTACTATACGAACAAATATAATTTACTGATCAACAAGTGTAAAAGAACATATATCCGAAAACATCAATTTATTGCCCACTCTTTGGTAATGAAGGTTGAATTTACTGTACGAACCACTACAATTTACTGACAAGCTGCTGTAAATTTACTAACAAACGTCTACTTAAATTACCTATTTCAAGAAGGTAATGTACATCCAATTTACTGTCCGAACAACTACATTTATACAAATTAGTAATTCACCAACAAAAATATAATTCTTACCTATTTCAAGATCAAAATCCAGATTGGTGAGACAGGAATCGCGCTTGCGGCCGAGTCGAGGAGTTCCGGAAGCGCGGGTTGGAAACACGAGAAATCCGATGACAAAAAATCGACGAACCAACTGCGTTGAGGGAGCGACGGCGAGAATTTTTGACAAAGGTTAGTAGAAAAGATGAACAGTTCGTGGGAGAGTAGTGGAGAAGGCGTACCGGAGAAGATGAAGGAACAATTGGCGGGGATATCGGTAACAATAAAATATTTTAAAAACTTACTGCTATTGAATTGACGTTAACCACCTTTACAAAACGACGTTAAATCCCATTTAACACACGGTAACTCCTATCTCTATCCAACGGTTCTAATTTAGTCCAGTAAGTTAGATCGAACGGTTCCTGAGGTGAGTATAAAATAGCTATTTTAAGGGTTAGTGTAGAATAGTGTTTGTATTTTTATATATATTAATTTTTGTCATAACATGACATGTTGATACCGACCTAAACCGTCTCGCAAGAGAACGAGGACGATGCAGTAAAACGAGTATTCAGTCGTTCTTTCCACAGAGAATAGAGAAAACAAATCGTGTAAAATCAGACTAAATCGATGGCAAATGAAACTAAAATAGCCGGGAGAACGAGAGAGAGAATGTCAGAAGAAAGAAAAGAGGTGGTCGCCTCGACAAGCGACTAGTGTTCGTTCTGGACTCGCGTTTCGTAATACAAGCGATAGAAAGAAATCGTATAGTGGTAACGCGCGAGGCAACGCAAACAACCATCATCGATCGCGATCTATAACGAGCACCCATGAATCACAAGAACAAAATAATCACAAACTTAGACCCCAACTCTTCTCAGCCACAACCACAACAGCAAACAGCAAGCATGAATTCTCCATATACATTCAAAGAGGCATTCAGTTCAACAATGAATAGCCAGACATAATACTGAGGGCAGTGACAAAATAATGCACTCAATAGAAAATCTCAAACATGACAGTCTATAGCAGATAAGCAGTTGAAGCCCCAGAAATTTAATTGATCCAATAACCTGACAACTTTGTGAGCAAAAGTACATAGCCTTCTCAAGCATCTCAGATGAAGCACAACACATGTGATTGATAATACAAGAGATTCAATTCTACAGAACTCACAAGCTCAGGCAAATGAATAGAGTATAGAGAACTCAATCTAAAATCAGGAATAAAAGTACTCAAGAAGGCAATCAAAACATCATTTCATCTGCATGTGATAACTGGAATTGAATGTCCAGTCCTCACAGCTCTCAAGCAATCCATCATTCATTCAAACAAAAAAACATAAATTCAAACAGAAGTACCATTTGTATTGCTCAGAGAATATTTCAGTTCAATCCAAAAATGTAAGTCTGTTTGAATTTATCTCTGGAACACAACTCAACAAAACAATTCATCCAGCAGGAAATCCAACACTTGCATTCACCGGATAGAGCTATTGAATCCAGAGAATTTTGTTTGATTCAATCACATTTACAGAAGTGAACATCTCATACATACATCACAGTTCATTCAAAGATGCAGAACAAAAGAAGGGGGAGAAGAATTGATCACCATTTTCTTGCTGCTGGGCTTTTGCAGATGGTCGTGGAAGCTTGCTGTGGTCGATGTAGTGGGCTGCAGTGGCCGTTGGAGAAGCTGGTCGAAGAAGTGGTCGCTATCGTCGTCGACCGAGTGGTCGTGGTCGACGCAGTTGATGTCGAAGTGGAAGCCACTGAGAAGCTGAGGTGGTTGTCGGCGTTGGGGAAGAAGAAGCCGTCGAGGTTGACAATAAAGTGAAGTCGCCGGGGTCGGAGAAGACCAAGCTGTCGACCTACGCGGCCATGGATTTTGTGTAGCGCACGGGCGCAGGGTGCGGCGGCAAGGCGCCTGCTTTGGGCGTGGAGGCGCTGGAGAGGTGGAGGAGGTGGTGCCGAGCTTGAAGGTGGCAGATCTGGTGAGTAGGGAGAGATGAAGAAGAGAGGAGAGAGAAGAGGACGCCGGCGTAGCTGGTGGCGGCGCGCGCGGTACCTGTGGTGGTGTGAGGCGGATCCGGCGACGGATCTGGACGCAGCGCGCGGCGGAGGCGCAGATCTGGCGGCGCGGGAGATCTAGGCGGCTTGTGGTGAGGTGGCGGGCGGCGGATCCAACTCGGTGGCGGCAGAGCCGGTGGCGCGCGCGGTTTGTTCGGTGGCGGCGGCGCGGAAGGTTGCGGCGGCGAGGCGCAGAGACGGCGGCGCTCCGGGCGATGGAGGGAGAGCGGCGGCGAGGGCGGCTCGGTTCTGGAGCGGATCGCGGCGGCGGCGGCTGTGGAGCGGCGAGCTCGGGCGCGGTGGTGGCGCAGCACGCGCTCAAGCACTAGGCGGCGGAGGCGGATCAAAGACGGCGGCGCACGCGGGAGGCGCAGATCCGGTGAAGGAGGCGGATCGGCGGTGGGAGCTATAGAGGCGCGGGATCGGGAGGAGAGAAGAAATCGTGGCGTAAGAAAAAGACAGAAGAGGAAGCAATAGAGGAAGAAGAAGAAGAGAGGAGGAAAGAAGGCAACGCCGGGCCGGATCTGGTCTAGAGGTGGACGGAGGTTTGGATCTAGTTAAGGGGGAGGCAGAAAAGAAGCTCTGCTGGCGGCGTACGGCCTGGTCGTCGCCGGTGTGGTGGTAGGAGATGTGGATCGCGAAGAGGGAGGTAGAAGAACAAGGTAACAAAAAAAATCAGGCTCAAGGTAAAAGGCATTTTCGCAAAAAGACCCTCAGAATTTTACAAATTACAGAAAGGTTCTTCCCGAGTTAGGGTTTGAGATTTTGAGTCTTGGCTATTTTGCAGAAGGGCGTTTGAGGTTTAGAGAATTTACAGGAAGGTTCTCGGCTGAAAGGAATTGATTCTGGCCCTCGGAGACTCCACAGTCAATTCCTACGCATCCGTAGAAACACGTGCTTCTATCACGAATCGATCGAGGGTCAGGTAAATTCAAAGATACGCGCTCCATCAGTCAAAATCCACCCAAATCGCATCCACCTGCAATAAAATCATAAAACAAATAATACGGTCAATTTGATGATAAAGATATAGATGATTAATGCAAATACCGCCTTATATGACTAAATGTGCATGATCGGGGGTTAAACATATGGAAAATATGCACAAATATGAAAATTATCACATGTCCACACACACATGTATTCATATAAACTTACAGGTCCAGCCTGTCCCGGAGGCGTCGGAGAAATCTCTCGTTGTCGTCCTCCACGGTCTTAAAGAAGCGATCGATGAGTGCACGGCAGCTGTGGGCTCCCAGCTTCTAGATGTCCACCTCGTCGACCACCACGTTTTCGTCCTCCAGCGCCTTGCAGATAATGCCGCAACACATGCGGTCGTACGTCGGCAACTTCTCCAAAGCAGCCCAGCGCAGGTTCTCCTCGTTGTCCCCTACCTCATCATCATGAATGATGCTCGCCGCAGATCGCCAGAAAGGGTCATTATCGCTGCGGAACGACCGCGACAAGGATGACCCAGTACGGCTCCAACCCCACCGGATCATTGATATATCAGTACCAGCCATGTTTGTCTGTCTCTCTCTATCTATGTATCTATACAATATAAGTTGCCGGTGTGGTGGTAGGAGGTATGGAAATGGGGGATCGAGGAAGAAGAAGAAATAACGAAAGAAAAACTAGGCTCAACAGTGAAAACGGTGGCTACTAAGGTTATGGCCGAAAATTGGCAATTTTGCAATTTGGCCCTCAAAAGCTTTATAAATTATAACTAGGTCCTCCCCTAGTTAGGATTTAGTTTTTTTGAGTCTTTGCCAATTTACAATTGGGTACTCGACCTTGTTAGAAATAGCAATTAGGTCCTCCCACTTAGGGTTTTGGCTATTATGTGTCTTGGTTTTTTTTGTAGAGGGATGTTTGAGGTTTTAGAAATTTACAAATGGGTCCTATGTTGCTAGGTTTTAGGATTCTGAGTCCCTGGAGACGCATACTTTTTTCCGAAATCATCCGCAGGTCAATCCAATCAATAAAGAACATCCACTTAGCCAGAAATCACCTAATTTGCATCGACCTACAATTAAAAATCGCAAACAAGTAATCCGGTTGATTTCACAATAAATGCATATGTAATTCATGCAAATGCTGAGCTTTAGGACTGAAATGCGCATGTAATTCGTGCAAGTGCTGAGTTTTAGGACTAAAATGTGCATGATCAAGAGGTATAATATATGGAAAATATGCACAAATATGACGAATGCCACAACATTCATATTGTTCTCCTATATCCTCCTCATTACCTTCTGCTTGATCTCCTCTAGCATCGACAGGATGGGCTTATACCTAGCCTCAATCACCCAATTGTTGAAAAACTCACACATATTGTTCTCTTCTAAATCACAATTTGAACCAACCTTAAACCATACCCTGCACCAATGTATCGAATTTGTCCTCTCTAGATCATCTGCACCTTCAAATGACTTCTTAACCAGCTTCTACTTGTAATACTGATGTAACATAACATTAAAACATCTAGCCACTTTCCAAAAAGGCTTTTGATATTCTTGTAGCTTGTTCCTCTTCCTCCAATTAGCATAAATGTGCCTTGCACACATTCTATGCTCAGCCATAGGAACCATGCTCTCGATCACAATAATCTGTAAAAGTATAAAATCCGTAAAACCCTGTCCATAACAAAAAAAATCATTACAGATGAATCACATGATTATTGAATAACATCAATTGATAATCTGTAAAAGTATAAAATTTTATACCTTTTGTTGATTTGTAATAAAAACCCAGCCATGACCAGTGACAATCCTTAGGTCCTTCAGTAAATGTCCCAAGAACCAGCCCCAAGAACTGAGTTCTCCAACTCAACCATAGCCCAAGCAATAGGATAAATCTGATTATTTGCATCGCTCCCCACAGCACTCAATAATTAACTCTTCCAGATGCCTTTCAAGAAGTAACCATCCAATCCTATAACTTTCCTACAACCTTGTAGGAAATTTTTCTTACATGCATCTAGGCAAACTCTTTAGAAAACAAGTTCAATCTCATTAGGGTCTAAAGCTACATGCTCACTGCTATTTGGGTTACTTCTCGTCAGCTCAAGAGGATAGTCAAAGAGTTTGGAATACTCACCATTTCAAGCATCCAGCAACTTATTCACCACCTTTGCCTTTGCCATCTTACACATGGAAAGAGTGACACCCATTTCTTCAAGTACTGTCTCTTTTAAGCCTCTAGCTTTCCACATTGCGTTTGACTTTATCATACATATCACATAGTTTTGATGAATTAACCCTCTTTTTTGTAAGATCAGGACAACAACTATGTTTCGGATTGTACGTTGAAATTCGAAACCAATCAGTTCTGCTATTATAGGAGGCATTTAGCACCCATGGACATCCATTCCACCTGCAAACAACTCTTAGCCTATTATGATCATTTTTCTTAAAACCTTACATTTAATTTTCTCTTGATGGCATATTTTGTTATGTCCTCCTTCAATTTCTTCTTCCCTCTAAAGCACATATCAATGAAAAAAATAGGACTATCTGCTTTGCTGTCAAAATGGGATATCTGCATTTCTTGCACCTAGTATTATCACCACCTTCATCACTTGTATCTTCATAATATGCCTCTTCTTCAAATCCAAAATAATGTTTGCTATCACCATCTTCATTTATCCAATCCATGTCAAGCTCATTCACCTCAGTTAGTATCATGCGCAGCGGGCCTTCCTCATACGGCACCTTTCCTTTACCCTTCAGCTTATTCTTAAAAGCTTTGTAATTAGCTTGTATTGCCTCCTCTTCTTCATCATCATCTTCAGTGAGATATGTGGGATCATTCTCATATCAGAATCATCCCTATTAGTGGGTCTATTCCTTTGCACTTCATCTCTGCCACCAATAGAATCACTTTCCTCATCACTGCTGCTGTAGTTCTCACTTGGTACAAATGTTCTCGACGATTCAGACTCGTGGTCCTTAGCCGAACTTATGCAGAATTTATAGGTTGTGAGACCTTTCAGGGTGTCCCTCCGGGAAGGTATGATGAATTATGGAGAACTAGAGCACAGAGAGGTTTATACAGGTTCGGGCCCTCGATGGTAGGAGTAATAGCCCTACGTCCGGTTGGGATTTCACTATGTATAGTGAAAGGATTTACAGAGTTATGGAAAAGATCTTCACAGGCGAAGATTTTTCCTATATATTTGTACAAGACAAAACCTGAAAGGCTTTGTGAAGGCTATCTAATTTAGACTACTATCTTCGAGTTGCTTTTGTTTGATCTGGTTCGATCAATCGATCTCTCTCCTGTTCGATGTATTGGATTACCCCTTTATAGTGGTCGAAAGGGTGTCAAGCCACAAAGGCATCGAACAGTTGCTCGGATGCAGTTTCGGAAACCGCTCCTAACTCCCACACAGGTTTAACACGTGTCATTCGTGGATAATCGCACGTATTAAGCTCCTAACGGTTGTCCTCCTACGTGGAAGAATCTTTGGGATACTCGGGATATCCCTGTCACAGGGACAGAATAGTTCCACTTCCTCTGGTCGAAAGTGCTCTGACCGCGTGATGTTGGCTGACCGAGCAGCATCTGCAGTCTTCTGTTCGCGTATAGCATACGAACTCCTGACCGCGCACTAGCTACGGTCTGATCGCGTAAAGACTGCGACCTCGTGCCTGTGCTTCTCAGAATGACTTGAGTTCGCACCACCAGGCGCTTGTCTGGTTCGAATCTATCTTGAACCAGTCGTACATTTATTTGAACTGACTCGGGTATCAATCCTCGTCAGCTAGCCCCCAAATTTGAAGAGAACAAAGGGACGTGTTTACTTCAAATTTCAAGACTTACATTGGATATTTAACCCGACGCTTCAAATCCTCCACTTAGTGGCGCACTAAGTGTGGCGGTTAGTTCCCGAGACGAACTCTGGGTAATACGTGACGGGTAATGATGGCGCCGTTAAAATATTTTTTAAACCGAGGTAAAATTGTAAATGCTTTAAAAACTCGAGGCGTTCGAAAACTGAACCGTCATCCTGGCGACTATAAATACCAAAGCCTTCGGTCTTCAAAGCTTCACAATTCTTCTTCCCGGCTAAGTCTTTTTCCAAGTTATCTTCTCTTTTCTTCTCATACACTTCTCGATGGCAGACCACAACATCATCGAGATTGAGAGTGATGAAGAAGAAGTTTTCGAGCAGGACTTAGAGACGTCCAAAGAGCTGTCTCCTTCAAGGAAGAAACCCAAGGTTGTCGAGGGATCCTCCAGCAGAACAAAGGTGAAAGACGCATCATCGTTCTTTCTCTCTTCAGTTCCTCTAGTTCTTCCTATCCATGCACCTCGACAGGTCGAACTTTCATCTCTACCTTTGGAGGGATGTTCTTCTCACCTTTCTCCATTTCATCCCAATACTCCTCATTTTTGTTTGGGTGATCGATTTTCTGGTCGGCAAGCCGTACCTCCACGATCAGATGATCCTCAACTTGGGTTGGGGAAGCAATCTTATGGTGGGAAGGTTGCACTTCCACCATCTAACGACCATCTGCTTTTGTCGGGTGATCTACTTTCCAGGATGCCTATATCAACCTGTCACATGCAGGGACGGGTAATAACCTCTATCTCCTTTTGCTTGTTGTTATAGTTAGTGTGACTAACTTCTGCAAATGTAGGAGATTGGAGGCCCCAGCGACCAGCCTGCTGAGATCCTGCCTCCCCTCCTCGGACAAACTCTCCAAGGGGAAAAAGAGGTTCTGGAGAAGAAGACCGAAGAGATGTCTTCGGTGATTCTGCATCTGGCAGAATGTTTTGAAATATCCCGTGAAGAGGCGCGAAAATTCCGTCGGGAGAGGGATCACGCTCAGCAACAGCGAGAACTCTCCAACTTGATTAGGAATAATAGTGCGTCTCTCGTTAGGGATGATGTAGATAGGCTTAGATTAGTTGCTAGTTCCCTAGGAGTTGCCAGCGTAGATCCTACCGACAACAACATGTCCCTAGGAGAACTTCGCAAACTTCTCTTGGACCAGGTCGACGCTCTGGTTGCCGGCATCCCTTTTGTATGTAAAGAATGCCAGAAATAAAGATTTCTTTCTTTTCATATTACATGAATATTTCTTACAACTTCTATGTGAAAATATGGCCATAAGCAATGTCTTTACGGACCACTCATACACAGACAAACTTCAATTCTGCAACCAGAATCATATTTAAATGTTATACCGCAACTAGTACTGATACTGCGATCAGACTTAAAACCGCAGTTAGAACCGAAGTTCGATCGGGAGGATTACTGCGGTCAGAACAGAAATTCGATCAGACTACCACTTCGACTAGAACCGGAGCTCAGTCAGAGACATAGTTCTGATAACACAATAACCTAATCAAAAAACATCCGTACATCCAACAATTGGGCCATAGAATATTTTCATGGTCGATTCGTGAAGGTTTACAAGAATCATGAAGGAAAATGTCCTCCGAAAGCCTTTGTAGAACTCTTCACGTTTTTGTACCCTCAAATCTGAAACAAAGAAGTTCTTTTGTTTCGGATCTGATACAGGGAACGCCTAATGGGTCCACCAGAGAGAATATCCATTATGGGAAATGAATAGAATATTCAATGGAACGTTATCCTGAGTGGAGTGACTCCTCGGGCCTATAAAAGGAGCAGGTGTGAGACCCCCATTTGAGGATCACCTTGGTAACCGCCCAGGTAGGTTACACACAGCAGGATGACACATGAGCTCCAAACCACACAAGCATAGTAATATCATTAAGCAAGTATCAGGCCAACATGGCCAATATTACATAGCCAAAGCACCGAAAATGGCGCTAAGTAGAGTTGCTAAGAAAATAACAAGTTTATCAGAACCAGAGTCGGTATCTAAGTACCGAACACACAGCATAAAGCACAAAGCAACGACAAAAAGCTTGATTTCCATCCGCAGCGGGGTTGAAGTGGCTCCTCCCACATCTGACTTGACTTGGTGCGCAATCCTTCTAGAACGTGGGCTCGTCCGGGGCGCTTCCATCTTCTGCCGGGAACTCATAACTGAAGGAATCGGGATCCTCGAATCCCTCTTCTACAGTTGGATGTAAATGCAAGGGTGAGCACTTGGTGCTCAGCAACACTCATTCCGGGAATTAATGTAATTGTACTTACATGAGGGTGAAATATATGATTCCGGGGTTTTAGTTTCATATGGATAGAGATATATAGATTTCCAAGTCATTTGTTCAGTAAAACAGTACTTTGTCATGAGAATAATACTTTGAACGTTAAACAAATTTTCGATAAAACATTAGATGCAGTGGTCTCCCATGAGTCACTACTTTGTTAACCGCATTATGAAAATATTCCGAAACATTACTTGTGCTATAACCCATGGATAACATCCACTACGAAAAGACTCCTGAACCTGGGAGTACAGAGTATCTGATACTTCTTTTACACTTTGCAAAGGTGTACCTCTTTTTAAATCCACTGGTTCACTCGGCTTTCAAGTCGGATCAGCTTCATGTGACTTATACACATGTGACAAGGCCGAGATCACACAACGCTTTACAGTTCAGTATCAACAGTATCCCTGCCCGGTAAATAGACAATTAAGTCTCAAGTACCGTTGTGGGTCTTCCCCACTGCCTTACTTCCTAGCCTCTCTGGTCTATGTTCCCTCAGGACACATAGCCTTGGTCTATGTCCACGCGAGACATACGACCATTTAAGATTACAGCCGCTCACGGCTTAATCAGGTCTAGGGCGCCTTCCTTCATTAACGTCTTTTTCTCTCATCATTTTTCTGACTTACATCACTCATGGCCGAACCTTGGCCTTCCAGTTTCCACGCGAGAAACCAGATCGTCAAACCATGCAGGGAACTGCTAATACCAAAAAGCTACTGAGTTGTGCCTGTCCCATACCAGGCAAGTGGTTGGTACGTTCACAATTCGTATAGAGACACAGCACAAGGTTCTTGTCCTTATGAACCAATAGTGAGGAACATTCACATACCCTGGTGCGCACCGCACCCTCTCCATACAATCCAATCCTCACTACTGATCCTTTTTATCAGTTTTCTTATCAAAACGGTTTTCATTATAACTTCTCATGCATTTGACCATTTCAAGTTTAATGTGGATATTCAGTGTATGAGTCCTAGGGTGACAAAAGCATACATAAGAAGGTTCAATAACAAAAAGGGTTTCATGATTCATTAGGGAATATCTACTCATGTCATTCGAACATAACTTGTATTTCAACTAAACATGCATAGTAAGAAACAGTGAATATACTTCATATGAAAATATTGGGTGAGACATGATCAAAGGAATGAGGCTTGCCTTGCAATGTGGGGTCTAAAAACTCAGACGGATCTTCAAAGACTTCTTCCGCTCCTTCAGCTTCTGACTCTGCGGCAATCAGACAACACACAAACACATACCACATAAGCATACTGAAAATAGTTTCTATAGAAAGTATTAAGTAAATAAGTCATGCATGCAGGGGAAAAGGTTAGGGTAGGGTCACAAGGGCTCTGGTCGAAGAAACGGCTAAAAAGGATTGAACGTCGAAGGGTCGACATTCAGTTCATGGCTTTGACATAACTGGAAACTAGTCTTAGGATGGTTTTCTGGAGAAGTGACAGTAGAGAAAGTTGTAGATCTCAACTCCAGGAATCTAAAGGACAAGGTGGCATTTCAATTGCTCAACCAGAAGGGGTCAAACAAGGCTAATGCCAGTGGCTGACATGCACTGACATGGTGCTGGACATGGCCAGAAACTAGGGCATGGCTTAACTTTTGATCCAGGGCTCCAAATGATGCACCACTTTGTCTGGGAGGTAGGCATTACTAACAGGAACAATATACTCAACAGGCACAAGGGCTGAAAGTGGCCGGAGGGTGGCCAAATCCGGTGATGAACCACGGTGGCCTGGACATGAACTGAGTTACTGGACAGTGATCTTGGCATAGGCATAACTCACAATCTAGGCAGATCCAGGTGTCGAGCTAGTGGACAATATTGCTCAGGGTACTAGAATCTATCTAAGGGACAAGGTTTCAGGCGCTGGATCGGCCGGGAACAAATTCCGGCGACCGGCGCTGGAGAAGACGACACTGGAGCTTGGGTATTTTCGATACAGGGCGAAAGAGCTCAATTCCAAGCTTGGCGATGGTCTCTAGGGTACAACAAAGCTACTGGGGAGGTTAATTTCATTGGATATCGGCCGGAGAAGCTTGGCGCCGAAGTCCGGCGAACGGCCGAGGTTCAAATTTGGGATTTCTTCGATTTGAGCTTAATTGGGGATTCTGGTTCTACAGGCTTGCTCTACTAGGCTTACTGATCAACTTCTTCTACAGGATTGAGGGTTAATTTGGGCTGAATCGAGCGGCATTGGGGGAACAGGGCAATTCGGGAATCCGGCGATCACCGGCGATGGGGATCGATCTAGTGCAATTGGTTGCTATGACACAGAGAGGGGAACGAGGGGAACTCACTGGTGAACCTGGATTGAAGAGAGGGGCTGTGGAAAGGGCTGGCACCGTGAGCTCTCTCACTGGCTCGCCGGAGAAGAAAGCGAAAACGGCGAGAAGCTGGAATTTTGGCTAAGTCCTGAGATGAGGCTTAAGCACAGCACTGGAGGGTTTAAATAGGCACGGGGACGGAGTTTGCGAGGGAAACGCGACAACGGTTGCTTGCGCCGGGGAGAAAATTGTCGGGCGCAGGCGCAACGACGGCGACGGCGACGTGATCGCGCTTCAGGCGGTGCTGCAGCTTTGCCAGTTGCCTTGGGACTTCACCAGGGATGGCGCAGATGCGGAGGCGACAATGTAGCTCCGGCAATGACACGTAACGCCATGCAACTGCCACGGCAACGGGAGCGCGCGCGAAAACGAGGCTCGGGAGCGCGGCCGTTTATCCGCTGGGCGAGGCGATGCACTGCTGGCACGTGCGCACGGGGTGGCACAGCAATTCACGGGCACAGGTGACAGAAACGGTGGCCGGCGGCGAGCAAGCACGACGAGAAATCCACGGCGCTGCAACGGGCTCGTGCACTGGTCGTGGCAACGACCAGGCGCTGGTCGAAAGGACTCGAAAATAACATGTGGGCTGTTCTGCAATTTCTGAAACTTATTCCAGGGGCTGTTGTGTGAGGATAATTTGAATAGGACTTGGGCCTGTTTGCAAATTTGGAGATCTGAGGGTCCGATCTGAAATCTGATTTCGCAGCTAAGTTGCAAAAGATTAGTAGAACTTATCTGGCCAAAGTTTGGTAAGATCGGGCAAGATCTGAAGGGTTTCGACAAAATTGGGGAAAACAGTTTAGGGTAATTAGGGTTTTAAAATAGCAAGGCTTGAAACTCAGCTTTAGGGTGAGATTTTGGAGATAGTCCCGAAGGGAAAAATGTTCTGAACAGCATTTAGAAGGGAATGGCTGAAGCAGATTAGGTTTTGGGGTCCGGATGTGGATTTTGGCTATTTTAGGGTTTAGCAAAATCAGGGGTGTTACAGCAGGTAGCTTCTTAAGGAAGCCACACAGCCAGAAACCTGCCTTAGAACTTCCGCCGCACAAAACCCTCATTGTTCACAGCCTCCATCTTCCCCAAAGTCGCCACCTTTCCTCACGATCTTTCGCAAGAAATGGCGTCCTAGAGCCGATCAATTCATCATACCGAGGAGAGCCTTATGACACTGGAGAAGGAAGAGATCCTTCCTCCACGGCTGCTAATCAACTGGCGGCCCGCGGAGAAGGACCAAGAAACCCCAACCGTCCAAGAGGGCGAACTGGTGGTTTTCGAGGAATACCTGCGATGCGAGTTCCGATTCCCCGAAAATCAGTTCCTGAAGGGAATCTTGGAGCATTACGGGTTGGAGCTGGCGAATCTCCACCTGAATGCAATCTTGATCTTGGCAGTCTTCCAGCACTTATGCGAAGCTTTCGTCGGAGTATATCCCAGTGTGGATCTCTTCCGGCGTTTCTACTACTCGGCGTGGTCAAAGAGTACCAACGCCGCCGGATGTATCTACTTCCGGATAAGGGAGAAGAAAGAGTACCCCTTCCCACCCCTGCGAGATTCTATGCACGGGTGGTACCAGAAATGATTTTACTGCACCCCTCCGTCTGAGAGCGGGTTGTGGTTCTTGAACTCCGGCCAGAGAAGTCAAGCAAATTGGATTCTCTCCCTGCTCTGAATGCAGAGTACATGAAGCACACCAAAGTGATTTTTCACTTGGTCCAACAGGGACTAACAGCTCGCGACATTGTACGCGACTTCGTGAAGAATCGGGTGAGCCCCCTGCGTGAAAGGGCTCATCCGGCTTGGGAGATACGGTCCATGGCGGACAACACCCTGGACTACAACAACGGTACGTGACTTCGACAGCGAAATCTTATACCTTTGCTTCATACTTGTTAACTGGTCTGCTGGGGGCACAGTCTTGCCTTCATCCGAAATCGAGAGGCGGACAAATTACCTCTTCAAGGCCTACAGTGCCGAAGTGGAGGGACCCAAGGGATCGCCTCGCCCACAAAGCTTAATCCACACCAGCGACGACCTCAAACAGGAACGTCGAAAGGTATGTTACCTTTCGTCAAGTTCTATTCGTAAGTCATATGTACATCTTGTACTAATAAGGACACCGGAATGGCATAGCTCTTGGGGAGATTCACCGAGGCAACGTTCCCGAGTGAAAATGTCGGTCTCCTGGGAAAGCCGACGATGAAGAATATGAAGAAGATCTCTTCGAAGCCCAGGGCGAGAGATCCTGCTCCCAAGAAATCCAAGAAAATCATCGAGGAAGGCTCTTCGCGCAGAACTCCCCTTACCGTGAAAAAAACTGCGGTAAGATATCACATGCCTCCTGTTACACCAGGTACAAACTGGAATCACTTCTTCGTCGTACAGGGTGAAAGGAGCGAGGAGGAGGAGGATGACATTCCTCTAGTCCGTCGGAAGAGGAAGGTAGCGACTTCTCAATCCGGTGAGACTCTGCCTTGTTCTGCCGAGACAGAGGCAGTTGCAGCGAACCCCGTGGCCACCGGGAACCCCGTGGTCGCAGGCGAGATCCCTGCTCCTGAAGCCCTGGAGGCTTCAGGGTCAGTAACTTCTCCCTCTTTGGTTGAAGGGACGATCACGGTAAAATTCCTCACAATCTTGAATTTTCAATTTTGTCTGTATGCGTGCTCACCGAGTTACACATACAGGGAGAACAAATTCCTCCCGTGACTCCTGTGAGTCCCAGGGAGGCGAATACTCCACTCCTGGTGACAGGAGCGGAAATAACGGAGCAAGACTCCGCGACCAACCTCAAGGTCACGGACGAAGTGCCAATTCCGGCGGTCCAGGAGACACCCAGACCTTCGGGCGCATCCCTGCCAACCGAGCAGGTTACCCCGATACGAATCCTTACCACTCAGGTCTTCATCATTCCTTATGCATATGCTTACAGGGAGATATACATAGGGAGAAAAGGTCTTGTTTACGAAGAGAAAGACCAGGATGGACAACGACTGTCCTCTTTCTCTCGGGGAACCTTCTTCGAAGTCCCAAAAGCTAATGGGATTTCAGTTAAGGTAAGAACTCCGTTCTGTTTGTTCTGGATCAGGTTGTGGCAACCATCAGTGAGGCTGACAACCTCTTTTTCTTACTTAGGCGTAAAGACGCAGCACCGAACCCTTCAACAGCCTCGGCAAGGATTGAAGTTTCTACCGGTGCTGAAGCCTCCGGTGAGGAAAGCTCTGTCCCTTCAGTCCAGGAAGTCGTCCAGGCCGTTAGGGACGAGTTGGGTGCGGAGACCCAATTGCAGGCATTGAAACCTGCAACCGAGGCTCAGCAGGCGTATCCTCCTGTTGCTCCCGTCGAGGATGAGGCGAATCCCTTGACTAGGCCTCCAGCCATCCCGAAGGACAAATCATTCTGGGAATATACAGAGGTATGTTGAACATCCCTCATAATACCTGAGTTTTGCATAGAATACAACTGACTTCCCTCTGTGTCACAGGAACTGTCCCGTATGACGGCCAGATCGATAGCTATGGTGGAAAGCATCGAGGCCATACAAGAGGAGAGAAATTGCTTCCAAGAGTAAGGAAAATGCTCTTTAGTTTGCCTGAATACAAACTTGTTATGACAATTATCTTTTTTATCGCAGGGAGGTTGCTTCCCTGAAGAAGAGCCTTGCCGATCGGGAAAATGACGAGCTCAGGGCGGCCACAACGATTTCACATCAAGAGGCCGAGCTCAAAGAACTGCGATCGCAGCTCTCAGGTAAGCCAACTTCCGACCAGAACGACTTAACTTTGTCGTTTAGACTGTTTACAACGATCTCCTTATTGCAGCACAAGCAAGTCAAATAACCCAGCTTGGACAAGAAAAGGTATTCCTCCAGATGACCATTGACTCTATCCAGAGGGCGAATAGAGACTTGAGCCTATCCATCTTTGAAAAGCTAAAGATGGTGGCCCGTCTTCTAAGGGTTGATGTGGTCGAAACCACAACAGACGACCTTAGTCCAAGCGACTGGTCTAAACTGGTCGTAGCCCAAGCCAAATCACTACTCGAGTATCTTCCTGAAGATACACAACGACAACAAGAGGCGATCAGAACTAGAGTCTGATCAGCAGCCTCCGCCATTCTCTGCCGGTTTCGTCTCCACCATGGCCCAGATCTAGATCTGAATCCACTGGTAGGAACGGTAGAGATCGAGAGTGAGGAACAACTTGAGGCCATCATGGAGGAAGTTAAACCCCTTGTAGATAAACTCCTGACCAAGCTCGGGATTATGTAAACCCTGTACCTGTACAGATACAATCCATAGAATGCAATGCATGCAATTTTTTACTTCGAAAGAAAACATATTTTTTATTGTTTCATATAACCATATTCCCCTAGCCCCCGCCTGTGATTATACATACTGGAGACTTAGTGTTATAAGCACAAGAAGAATTCGAGTGTAATGACCAATGATATGCGATCAGGCCAGCAATTATACTTGACACAATGTCTAACCTTATTGCAAACCGGCAACCACTCTGATGATCAAAGACATGCCAGCAAGCCCCGTGTGCGTTGAGAAATGGCTTATTTAGAAGTGACTTGTCTAGAAGTGGTCACGAGATCGGCCAGCGAATCCGATTAGTTCATTGTGTCGATATAACCTCCGGCGACCAGCCCCCGAGTCAAATTCGTAACATATGGGCATAAAAGGAAATATTCGTCATATGAAACAAAAAGGTTTTTGTTTTATTAAACAATGCTAATTGAAAAGGAAAAGGGATTGAGTACTTACACATAAAACTTGCGTAGTTGATCGATGTTCCAAGTACTGGACAAGATTCGACCATCCTCCATCGCTAATCGAGCTGATCCTGGTCGCGGCACCGAAACAACAGTATAAGGGCTTTCCCATTTTGGGGAGAATTTGTTGCGATTGGATTGGTCTTGAATTTTCCGTAAAACCAGATCACCCACGTGGAGGCTACGTGGTTGCACCCTTTTGTTATGGTACTTGCGCAAAGCTTGCAAGTATACCGCGGACTTGATCAAAGATCGATCACGCTTTTCTTCTAAGAGGATAAGATCCTGTGATCGCTGTTCGGCCTGATCAACTCGTTCGAATTGTTCTGTCCGAACAAATCCAATACTAACTTCCATAGGCAATACGGCCTCAGCCCCGTAGACCAGATGGAAGGGTGTCTCACCGGTGGCTCGACTAGAAGTAGTTCGCAGTGCCCATAGAACGGTATAGAGCTCGTCCGCCCAAGCCCCCGAGCAAGTCTTAAGGCAATCGAAAACACGTTTCTTGATGCCTTACAGTATCTGCCCGTTGGCATGTTCCACGGCACCATTGCTCTGTGTTGAGCCACAGAAGCAAAGCACACCTTGGTTCCAATCTGGTCGCAGTAATCCAGAAAAGACCACTAGCGAACTGAGAACCGTTATCCGTAATGAGACGATTCGGAACACCAAATCGAGCAACAATGTTCTTATGGAAGAACTTTTGTGCTGCTGCTGCGGTAATATTTCGTACCGGTTCGGCCTCAATCCACTTTGTAAACATGTCAATAGCTATGAACAGAAACTTGTATCCATTGACCGCTTGTGGCATAGGACCGACAATATCCATCTCCCAGACCGCAAAAGGCCATGCAAGGGGAATGGTTTGTAACGCATAGGCAGGTTGATGAACTTGTCTCGCATGAAACTGACACTGAGGACACATCCTGACCATATTCTTAGCATCATCGAGTGCCGAAGGCCAGTAGAATCCTTGTCAAAAGGCTTTTCCGACTAGCGTCCGATATGACGCGTGCGCACCGCATACACCGTCATGTATTTCTTTCAAAAGGGATTTACCTTCCTCCCGAGATACGCAGCACATGAATACTCCCTGAGTACCCTTTCTATACAAAACTCCTATAAGTTTGTATAGACGTGTTTTTCGAATCAACCGATCACTTTCAGTTTCATCCTCGGGTAGGGTCCCATGTTCAAGATAGACTCTCAATGGATGAGTCCAATCCTGTTCCTGACCGAGGTTGGTAACGCAGACTGTTACCGGATCATCCTCGACCGAAGTCATAATTGAAGGATGTTCCAAGTGTTCAACGAACACCCCTGCCGGAGCGGATGTGTGTGAGGACCCAATTTTGAATAATTGGTTTGCGAGAATATTGTCCTTTCGCGGGATGTATTGGACTTCGAAATGACTGAAGTGTTTTTCCAATCTCCTCACTTCCCCCAGGTAATGAGCCATTGTCTCATCGGAGGTGCTGTACTCCTTGTTTACCTGGTTTACGACCAGCTGTGAGTCTCCCCTCACTACTAATCGACGGACTCCGAGGAATTTTGCTGCCCAGAGCCCTGCAAGAAGACCTTCATACTCTGCTGCGTTATTGGTCGCAACAAAGTGTAATTGGAAGACAAACTTAAGCTGTTCGCCCTGAGGCGTAACTAAGACCACCCCAGCCCCCGAGTGTCAAAAACTACGGGAACTGTCGAAATACATTGTCCAGTGATCGGGGCATTCCAATTCCTCGGGCACCTGTACGGGTGGCTCAGGATTAGTCCATTCGACCACAAAGTCGGCCAAGACCTAAGACTTAACCGTTGTATGGGGCGTAAAATGGATATCGAAAGCACCGAGTTCGACCGCCCATTTGGTGATTTGACCTAATTTCTCCGAATTACGGACAATGTCCCCCAAAGGAAAAGAGGAGGGTACTGTGATCTTGTGAGCTTGGAAGTAATGTCGTAGCTTACGGGAAGCCATCAGTAGTGCGTAAAGTGTCTTCTGGACCTCAGGGTATCGCTTACATAGTAGACGGGTCTGTCTATTCCTTCGCTATCCGCTATCAGGACAGCGCTAACTGCGTGCAGGGTGGCCGCCAAATAGAGAAGTAATGGTTCTCCTTTATCGGGAAACACCAAGACTGGTGGACTAGACAAATATGTCTTCACCTCCTGAAACGCTTTTTCGGCCTCATCGGACCATGCGAAATTGTGATGTTTCCGCAGGGCTTTAAAGAAAAGTAGTCCCCTCTCGCCTAGTCGCGATATGAAACGACTTAAGGCCGCCATGCAACCTGCCAGGCGTTGAACATCTTTCATGGTCGAGGGAGACCTCATCTATTCGATAGCCCTGATTTTTTCAGGATTGACCTCAATGTCTCTGGAACAAACAAGAAAATTAAGAAGTTTCCTGAAGAAACCCCGAAAGAACATTTCTCCGAGTTCAATTTTATTCCAAAGCGATTCAAATTACAAAAGGTTTCAGCGAGATCGTCCAAATGGGATACCGGCGATTCAAATTCTTATGGCCATGTTTTCGCACAAAAGATGTAAAGAATATTTATATGAAGAAAAAGATTTTATTTCTTGCATTCTTTACATACAAAGGGGATACCGGCGACCAGAGCGTCGACCTGATCCGAAAGAAGTTTGTAAAGTTCTCCTAAGGACATGTTGTTGTCAGTAGGATCTATGCTGACAACCCCCCAGAGAACTAGCAACTAACCTAAGCCTATCTACATCATCACTAACAAGAGATGCACTATTGTTCCAAACCAAATCGGAGAGTTCTCGCTGTTGCTGAGCGTGGTCCCTCTCTCGACGGAACTGGTGCGCCTCTTCACGGGATCTTTCAAAACATTCTACTAGGTGCAGAATCGCCGAAGACATCTCTTCGGTCTTCTTCTTCAGGGACTCTTTTTCCCTTTGGGGAGTCTGTCTGAGGGAAGGAGGTGGAGTCTTAGCAAGCTGGTCGCTGGGGGCTCCAACAATTTTCGTCTCCTACATTTGCAAATGTTAGTTTTACTAAACTATGACAAACAAGCAAAGGGAGACAGAAGTAATTACCAATCCTCGCAAGAGACAGGTTGGTATATGCATCCTGGAAGGTTGATCATCCGACAAAAGCGGATGATCACTGGATGGTGGAAATGCAACCTTCCCACCATATGATTGCTTCCCCAACACAAGTTGAGGGTCATCTGGTCAGGTAGTCACCGCTTGCCGATCAGAAAATTGATCACCCAAACAAAAATGGAGAGTATTGGGATGAAATGGAGAAAACTGAGAAGAACATCCCTCCAAAGGTGGAGATGAAAGTTCTACCTGCCCAGGTGCATGGATAGGAAGAACTAGAGGAACAGAAGGAAGAAAGAACGATGCTGCGTCTTCTACCTTTGCTCTGCTGGAGGATCCCTCGTCAACCTTGGGTTTCTTTCTTGAAGGAGATGGATCTTTGGGCATCTGAGGCCCTTGTTCGAAAACTTCCTCTTCATCACTCTCGATCTCGATGATGTTGTGATCAGCATTGGGGAGTGAATGAGGAGAAGAATGAAGGTAGCTTTGAAAGAAACTTAGCCGAGAGGAGAAGTTGTGGAGCTTTGTAATTCGAAGGCTTCGGTATTTATAGCCGCCAGGATGACAGTTCGCCTGCCGAGCGCCTCTAGTTTTTAAAAAAAGCATTTACAATTTCACCTCGGGTTAAAAAACGTTTCAACAGCGCCATCATTACCTGTCACGTAATACCCAGAGCCCATCTCGGGGAACCAACCGTCACACTTAGTGCGCCACTAAGAGGGGGATTTGAAGCGTCGAGTTAAAAATCCGATGTATGTCTTGAAATTCGAAATAAACACGTCCCTTCGTTTTCTTCGAATTTGGGGGCTAGCTGATGAGGATTGACACCCGAGTCAGTTCAAATAAATGCACGACTGGTTCAGGATAGATTCGAGCCAGACACGTGCCTGGCGGTGCGAACTCAAGTCATTCTGAGAAGTACCAGCCCGAGGTCGCAGGCTTTACGCGATCAGATCGCAGCTAGTGCGCGGTCAGGAGTTCATATGTTGTGCGCGGACAGAAGGTTGGAGATGTTGCGCGGTCAGCCAACATCGCTCGGTCAGAACTCTTTCGACCAGGGAACGTGGGATTAATCTATTCCTGCTACAGGAATATTCCAAGTATCCCGAAGATTCTTCCACGTAGAGGAACAACCGTCAGGAGGTTAATATGTGCAGTTATCCTCAAATAACACATGTTAAACCTGCGTGGGAGTTAAGAGCGGTTCTCTAAACCGCATCTAAGCAACCGTTTGATGCCGTTACGACTTGGCGCCCTTTCGACCAGTATAAAAGGGCGGCACGGTGCATCAAACAAGAGATATACATCGAAGGATCACGAGATACAACACATCTCACTCAAAGAATCAAACAGCCAAGACTACGGCTCAGATTAGATAGCTTCCATAAGCCTTCTAGGCTTCATTTTGTACACTCATATAGGGAAAACATTCGCCTGTGAAGGTCTTTTCCCGTTACTTTGTAAACTCTTTACTACACATAGTGAAATCCCAACAGGACGTAGGGCTATTACTCCTACCATCGAGGGCCCGAACCTGTATAAACTTCTCTGTGCTCCAGTTCTCCATAATTCTACATACCTTCCCGGAGGGATACCCTGAATGGTCTTACAAACTACAAATTCTGCATAAGTTCGGCTAAGGACCCCAAGTCCGAATCGTCGACACGTGGAACCTGCGTTCTTGAGACCGAACGTCATTCTGACGTAGCAGTAAGTGCCGAACGGGGTGATGAAGGCAATCTTCTCTTCATCTTTTTCTACCATGCTAATTTGATGGTATCCTGAGTAGGCGTCCAGGAAGCTCATCAGTTCGCAATCCGCGGTTGAGTCGACCAGTTGGTCGATGTAGGGAAGGGGAAAGTCGTCCTTCGGACAGGCACTGTTGAGGCTGGTGTAGTCGACGCACATGCGCCACTTACCATTTGACTTGAGGACCATGACCGGATTTGCAAGCCATTCTGGGTCATCGACCTCACGAATAAACCCGGCTTTCAGAAGCTTGTCCAACTCCTCTCAGATGGCTTCTTGTCGGTCAACAGCAAAATGCCTGATCATTTGCTTTATTGGTCGCTGTCCAGGTCGAATTGCTAACCTGTGCTCGATTACTTCCCTTGGGACACCGGGCATGTCGTACGGTTTCCATGCAAACATATCTGCGTTAGCCCGGAGGAAAGTAATGAGCTCGAGTTCCTATTTGTCATCCAGACCTGATCCGACCCGCATTGTCTTGGATGGATTATCTGGGTACAAAGGAACTAGTTTGAGTTTCTCATCTGGTCGAGGACCAGCCTTAATCGCGTCAGCGGCGACTGTGGCGACCTGAGCGTCCCGGAGGGGAAGTTGGTCCACCATCTCCAAAGATAGCCGGTCACACGTTAGTGCCACGTTGCGACTGCTTCGGATCGAGATGACACCTTTGGGGCCAGGCAACTTGCCGCACTGATAAGTATAGTGCGTTGCCATCATAAACTTAGCAAGAGTTGGCCTGCCAAAGATTGCATTGTAAGCCGAATCACAATCAATTACATCAAAAGTAACCAATTCTGTTCGGAAGTTATCTAGTTCTCCCAGTGTGACCGGGAGGACCACCTGACCCAACGGCATCATTGAGGGACTAGGGATTATCCCATAAAACGAATGGATTATGGGCTTAATCTTGGAACGAGGAATTTGCATCTCGTCAAGCGCCTTGACCAATAAAATGCCCAAGGAGCTTCCTCCGTTGATCAGGACCCTTTTGACTCTCGCATTACTGATGATCGGGGTAATGACCAGAGGAAGTCTCAATGGTCGAGTAAGCCCCACAGGGCAATCAGTGTGATCAAACGTCAAAGGTGTATCCGACCAACGGGGGTAATGAGGTTCACCAAGGGATGTCTCCGTTTGGTTAACCTCTCGATAAAAGGCCTTAAACTGCCTTTTGGAAACAAAAGAGGAGGAACCTCCGAAAATAACATTAACATGATTACGAGGTACTTGGTAAGACATCTCTTCGTCCCCGTCGGCGTCTCTAAGCCCGCATGCTTGTTCCTTAGTTGGTAAGGTCGGCATCGGTCCAACCCCCTAGTAGAAGTCGTCTAACTGTTTCAACCAACTCCTGCAGTTTTTGAGGTCATGGCCTGCAGAGTTGTGGAGCGGACACCATTTCTTACCTTCCTGCGGGTTAGTCGACTTCTCTGGCTGGTCGGCACTACGACCACCAGAAGCAGTTTTATTTTTAAACGAAGACTTGTTACCTTTGGTCGAAGGAGGCTTCTCTGCAACTGCGACCTCGCGGTACTGTCCAAAGCGATTCCTTTTCGACTTCTTCGACTTCCCGCCCGACGAAGATTCCGGCTTCTTGCTTGAATCTTCTTTCCTAGCAATCCTTAAGACCTGGTTGAGGCGCTAGGTTACCTTTGTCGACCATCCTATTCCACTCAACAGCCTCGGCCGCGTCGGAATATCGATCAGCCATATCAAAGAGATCGGCCACCGATCGAGGAGGATGGATGAGCAAGTCTTCGGTGAATCTCCGATATCAAATGGCATGTTTAAATGCCCTAATAACGGAGCTGTCAGATATGTTCGGGATGGTATTCCTCACCCCGACAAACCTCTTGACAAACTGACAAAGGGTTTCAGTCGAAGTTTGCAGCAGTCGATGGAGGTCGTCCTCTTTACCCGGCTTCTGATAACAATTTTGGAAATTGTTGAGGATAGCGTCGCACAGCATTTCCCAGTTATAGATAGAACCTTCGGGCTGATTAAACAACCAGGTTCTTGCTGGTCCTTCAAGGACTGTTGGCAGGTAGTTGGCCATGACCCGGTCATCGCCCCCTGCCGCTTGGATGGCAGTAATGTAGATTTGAAGGAACTTGGATGGGTTCTAGGTTCCGTCGAACCTTTCTATGGCCCCTGGTCTAAACTTGTCTGGCCAAACGACCGCACAAAGGCCGGGCGAGAAAACTTTACAACCAACGTAGGGACCGTGAACTGTCCTGTGACTTTCGACAGGATCGCGAGCGACCTCACGCAATGGAGAAGCCACTCGTAGTCCTAAGTGAGAGTAGACAGGGACTCGATCCCTATCACGAGAATCCTGTGCCCGCCTAGACTTGCCCTGGCGGGATGGTACAGGCGGCGGGTAACTTCGTCGACCAAAACCAGAGTGAGCACGCTCTCGGTTGTGGGAACGTGTTACCGACCGGGAAGAGGCCGTGGGGGTCGCTTCAGATGCGACCTCATCCAACCTCTCCTCCAGGATTTTAGTGAAGGCCGGTTTCTGCGCATCCGTGACCGTAGGAGGAAAATTACGCATGACCTCCGCGATAGATCGGAGCAGGCCATGTGTACTTCTCCTAGGGGCACCAGGTGTTACTGTTTCTTCATCCACCGGAAAACTCTCCGGAGGCAAGGAAGGGGTCTGGTCGCGTTTGCGACCACGCGATCATCGGGAAGAACTCGGAGTAGCATCGTACCGAGCCTGCGCATCTTGAAGAGCCTCTAGGGCAGTTCTGCGTAGTTCGTTGTCTTGTTGCTCGAGATCTTGATCCTCCTTCTGTTTGCGTTCCTGTTCTTCCCTAGCAGCCCGTTGACCAGGAGTTTCCTCCGATAAGGCAGCAAACTGTCCAGGGAGAGAGGTCGCCGAGGGAGAAAACATCTCGGTTTGTTTCGAGTCAGACTCGAAATCAAAGAGACGATGGAGGTTATCAGGGTTGAACCTCCCCGGGCTGATTTCCTGGTCGATATCATCCTTCCCCTCAGCAGGGTCGTATGATGGACCGGATTCACCCTCTAACGCATTAAGAACCTCGATGGGTTCTGACCTTGCGTTAGTCGCCTCCTGGTCGATGGACATGACCTGGAGAGTTGATTCAACCTCTGGAATATTTTCGCCTCATATTTCCTCCATCGGAACAGGATCGCTCAGAGAAGGCATCGGAATGTGAGCATAATCCTCGAGATCGAAATCGTTCTCAGAATCATATGCTCCAGCCATAATTCAGCGAACCTCCGGATGAAAATTAGGACGCCTTGAGAAAGGCCCCACGGTGGGCACCAGCTGTCGACGATTCGGACTCGGAGTCCTTAGCCGAACTTATGCAGAATTTATAGGTTGTGAGACCTTTCAGGGTGTCCCTCCGGAAAGGTATGATGAATTATGGAGAACTAGAGCACAGAGAGGTTTATACAGGTTCGGGCCCTCGATGGTAGGAGTAATAGCCTTACGTCCTATTGGGATTTCACTATATATAGTGAAAGGATTTACAGAGTTATGGAAAAGATCTTCACAGGCGAAAATTTTCCCTATATGTTTGTACAAGACAAAACCTGAAAGGCTTTGTGAAGGCTATCTAATTTAGACTACTATCTTCGAGTTGCTTTTGTTTGATCTGGTTCAATCAATCGATCTCTCTCCTGTTCGATGTATTGGATTACCCCTTTATAGTGGTCAAAAGGGTGTCAAGCCACAACGGCATTGAACAGTTTCTCGGATGCAGTTTCGGAAACCGCTCCTAACTCCCACACAGGTTTAACACGTGTCATTTGTGGATAACTGCACGTATTAACCTCCTGATGGTTGTCCTCCTACGTGGAAGAATTTTTGGGATACTCAGGATATCCCTGTCACAGGGACAGAATAATTCCACTTCCTCTGGTCGAAAGTGCTCTGACCGCTTGATGTTGGCTGACCGAGCAGCATCTGCAGTCTTCTGTTCGTGTATAGCATACGAACTCCTGACCGCGCACTAGCTACGGTCTGATCGCATAAAGACTGCGACCTCGTGCCTGTGCTTCTCAGAATGACTTGAGTTCGCACCACCAGGCGCTTGTCTGGTTCGAATCTATTTTGAACCAGTCGTATATTTATTTGAACTGACTCGGGTATCAATCCTCATCAAATGTCATATCCAATCGCTCTCACTTTCATCTTCTTCTTTTATCTGCTCATCACTTTTGTTGACCTACAAATCAACCTCTTCCACATAGATGTCTACAACGCCTCCATCAGTGATTGCACTAAACATGTCCAAACATGACTTATCATCCTGGAGAAGTTTCAAACCATTTCTTAGATCCAATCCAAAGAATAGCCAATGCAATTTTACTAGTTTCAAGAAAATTGTGTGATCTTCAAGGTAACCTTTTAACTTGGGGATTGAAACTTTATCCCTCTCTATATAAGACATAGCTTCATCACCATTATAGTACTCCAATTTTTGAAGATCAAGAACAAATTTCCCATTGAAATGGAACCTTGCTACTAGCTTGTCAAGGTCATCCATTTCGTGGCATGTACATATGATTTTACCATGTCATTTTATTGTCCAATGTAAGAGACAGACTAACTAAACACAAATTCAACACTAGCATTTCTACAAAAACTAAAACACAACATGCAAAATCCATACCAACAAAAAATTAAGAACCCTTGCATTGGGCTTACCTCCAAGTGGTGCTCAGTCCTCCTTCAACCTACTCCTTCTTCCTCCACCAAATACGGATTCGCCCTCATATTTGGCACCAAGAATCAGTGGCTATTAGATGCAGAAAGCTTGTTCAAATCACCATCCAAAGTTTACTTAGTGACTGGGAGGAAATTGGGCAAATGGCAGATTCTAACATTTTAGGGTTCTCTATGGATAGGCATGCAGCTAATGTTGATAAATATATTGACTTACATGGACATAACTCACACAACATAGCATCCTTTATTTGTCAAGTCAGATTTCTATCCGCAATTCCTAATGGAGGACCAATGCTGAGCAGAAAAAACAAGTAGACGATCAATTTGGATCTTTTGATAGATGGACCAAATTGAGCCTGCAATAAAAGTAGGAATAAAAATACATTTTACCCTTCAAGTAACACTGGACACAACCGCTAAATTTAACTTAACCAAAAAAATTCATCTAGCCTTTGTAGTTTACACCATTCTAAATAGACATCCTCTTATCTTTCTTGTCACATAATGCACCTCTGCACAAACAAAAGTGTGCTGGCATGTTTATGCAGGGAGGGTAGAGCAAATATAAATTATCATTTGTAAAACAGTTTTTCTTAAAAAAAATCTATTGATGTGAAACTTGGATAAAAACAAATGCAACACATATCTAAATGAATGAAAACACTAATGTAAAAAATTGATCAAAAGTTCTGTTGGATATACATACATAAATGCATACAGCATAGTACAAATATGTGAGGGACCATCTGTCTTGCATTTGCAAGATGATGCTCTATACTCTATGAATATCTGGCGGACTATGTCTTGCTGTGCACCCGCTGCTACAGTCAATTGAGAATGCAAGTACTCATCCTAGGCGTAGCTGGCTAGCGCTTCTGGAAGTTGAAGAACTTGATGGAATAGGCGAAGACGAAGAAGAAAGCAATGATATAGGCGAAATGAGCCAGCACGGTATAGCCGAGGAAATCATGGCGGATACCCAGGTTATCCTTCAAGAATTGTTTCACCACCAAATTATCGCTCCCACCAGGAACCGTGAGGCGGCCGCCGTTGTCACCAAATTGTGACGCGACAACACCGTAGATGGTCCACGACACCGGGTTAGCCCAGTAGTACCACCTCCACCAAATCGGTAATGCCGGCCTGACGACGAGGAATCCGGCGAACAGGTTCCAGAGGGGGAGGACGAAGGAGATGAGGATGTTTGCAAGCATTGCAGAGGGGGTCAGAGCCACCAGCATCATCCCGAACATTGTGAAGTAGATGAAGCTCGCCACGATGAAGAATAAGAAGTAGAAGAACTTGTCTGCCTTCCAGTCATACCCGATCATCGCGTATATCATCACTGTGTACAGAACCCCCTGGGCTATGTTGTAGATGAACTCCACGCACGCCTGCACACACAATTTCATTAAGATTAAACTATGTACTTACGTGCATATTTCACTCAATACACACATATCTAATTAGTTTAATTGACAACTATTAAGTTGGTTACGTACTTGTGCGAATGCGTAGGACAATGGAGAGTACATCCCCGCTGCCCTTTCACGGTAGAAAACCGTCCGCTCGATGGACACGACGGGCTGGACTGTGATGCAATTGGCTGCCCCAAGGAAGAAAACTGCCGCATAAGTGGCTCCAAGTAGATTGTACAAGCCCTGTTGCGAGTCTCTGTATGTACATACACTTAAAAGAGTTAGTCCATTAATGTTGATTTATAATATAAGCAAGCAAGGCAGCCAGTATGGTCTTGGATCATACATGTTCTTTCCCTTCTGCCAAAAGACTGTACCAAAGACAAAGCCATTGAGCAATGTCATAAGATAACGCATGGCATTGTAGGGTGGATTCTTCCAATAAGACTTGTACTGCTTCCAGAAATTTGCTCTCCACTGGTTATGGAAATTCTGAGAATATTTTGTAGGAAATGACAGATCCTGGTAGCCTGCTGGGGGAACGCTCAACTCCTTAATAAGTTGTTGATTTTTCCTGAACATATTTATGGGGAAAAAATTCTGTTAGTTTAAGGCTTCAAGCTGTGAGAGAATTGCTAATTTGAGATGGCGATAAACCAAGAAAACCTTCTACTTACTGATAAAGCATAGAATTGGCATAAATTTCAGCAAAATTTACGTTGAGGCGAGCCTCGGCTAAAGGGGAGCTAATTTCCAGCATCCATGTCGCGGGGTTATATCCTTCTGTGATCTTGGGAACACCTGGTACTGCCTCAAAATATTCAACTAGTTTGTCAGAGTGGCGGCCAAGTTCACCAGCGTATATGACCTGCCCTCCCCTCTTGAGCAACAGAAGCTGAAAAAAACAAAACCAAACCAAACATTTGTCTCAGCATTCAGAAAGAGACTGAACTCTCAGAAATCAGAAAAAGAGAGAGAGTGCCTGCCTCATCAAAAGACTCGAAGATATCGATGCTGGGTTGATGGATGGTGCAAACCACAGTACGCCCGGTGTTGACGGTATTCCTGACTGTACGCATGACAATTGCGGCAGCTCTGGCATCGAGACCAGAAGTTGGCTCATCCATGAAGATGATTGAAGGGTTTGCAACCAGCTCAACAGCAATTGTCAATCTCTTTCTTTGTTCAGTCGATAACCCGCTGACTCCAGGGAGACCCACCAGGGCGTTGCGTAGCACGTCAAGCTCCACCAGGGTCATCACTTCCTCCACAAACGTCTACACATTCAGTGTTCAGTGAATTGTTACATACATATGGCTTGATCAGAAAAACCAAGCAAACCATTAATTAAATACCTTCCTGGTACTCTCATCAACTTGTGAGGAAAGACGCAACCAAGCAGAGTAGAGAATAGATTCATAGACGGTGACATTCGGTGAGTGGATATCAGTCTGTTCGCAGTATCCACTAATGCGAGCAAAAGTTTCTTGTTTCTTGGGGTAACCGGAAAGGATGATGTCTCCTTCGACAGCTCCGCTAGTCTTCCTTCCTGCCAGGACATCCATTAGAGTGGTCTTGCCAGCTCCACTGACACCAACTAATGCTGTCAGAACACCTGGCCTGAATGCACCACTGATATCAGAGAGCAGCTGCAGACCGCTTTCTGTGAATCCTTGCTCCTTCATTTCCTGCACCAAATCAACCACGGACCATACTGTAATTCTTCCATAGTTATTATAAGTTTAAAATCCTCATCAACTTATGGACTTTTGTTTTGTGTTTCAGAAAATTAACTTACAGCAGGCATGTCCACGTAATAGTTCACATGGTTGAAGCAAAGTGAAAGAGGCTGGAAAGGCAAGACAATTCCTGCCTGGGTTGTCCTGTTTGCTGCTCCTTTACTAGCTGGGAAAAGAGAATAACTAGTGAGATGGATGGTGGCTACAAGTAAAAGATCATTCATTAATGAGTCGTTGTGCTTACATGCTTTCCAAAGACTACAAATTTCAGGCCTCTTAAAAAGCAATGCAGTAATATACATATACAGAGAGAGAGAGTATTGGAGTAGTGGGTAACTAAAACTTTACTGAAAAGCGAAAACTGCTAGGAAGTAGGTAGGCTTCGGTATAGGGATAGAAGATGACATACCAGATGCACCAGCTTCTTCATCACTGCCTATATTTTGTTGTTCATAGTTTGATTTCATTTCGATCTCATTTTTATTGTCTTCATCAGAAACTACTGTGTTTGAGCTGCCACCAGCTGGAATAAAGAAAACATAGATTTATGAAACAATATGAGTGCCAAACTCACTTAATTGGGCATCAAAGAAAACGAAAGGAAATGGTGCTTACGGCTCAAGTAGGTAAGGGCCAAAAGATAAAGAATGTTGAACACAAGAATGAATCCTACAAGTGCTCCAATGGAAAGCCAATATCCCCAGTCACCCGTAAACAAGCCTTTGGATTTAAGAAAAGCCTCACCCACTGTTGGTGCACCAATACTTGTGCCATTGTTTGGCTGTAGTTCAAAATGGTTCATGTTAGTATGACATCGTATCGTCTTTACAATACTCACTCGCATATAGATATAGATATATATGACATTGGTTCTCTCATTTTCTGAGATTCTGAATTCAGATGAAAGCAATAAGGAAATAACGATTGCTTGAGAGAAACACTTACAATAGCCCACCTACTGGAAAGGAATTCATTAACTGCTATGGCATTTTGACTATACATCATAGGAGATCCCCAGTAGCCCCAGATCCACCATGGTTTGATGTCGTCTGTAGACATCAATATATATCAATAGAAAAAAAGAAGTTACTACTTTCTTTCCAATGAACGGAATGACAACTGCAAGTGCAGGGCAGTTCGATAGATCGTTCCTAGTCGAGGGGAATATAATTGAATTTTCCGCTAATTGAAACATATATACTTACTTCTAGGGATGAGAAATCCTCCAAAGATGAAAACAATGAGAATCACAAACATCCCAAATGTATTGGCTACAACCATTGTTTTCAGAACGGCACCAAGAAATCGGAACAGAGCCATCGCCATTTGGTGTGTGGCAAAGAATGCTATAAACTGACGAAAGAACCTGAAATTAACAATCAATAGACAAAAAGAACTTAATTATCTCCCTGCGGATGCAAAGCTCTATGCATGATACCAAATCTTTGAAAATGCTGGGAAGTAGAAATATATATGTAGAAGGATGGATGGCAAATTATTAATTACCTCCCTGCAGAAGGTGCAAAGCCAATGACATAGTAGGTGAGAACCACCCAAACCAAGGACTCCACAAGCGAAACAGGAACTTTCAAGATGATGTTTGATAGTCCAAAAGTCCATGCAGGGAAAAACAACAAGTCCCGATGTTTATAGAACACCGGGAGCTTTTTTATAGTGAGCTGAAGCTCGGTGAAGCCATTGAACATGACGGTGATGAGACTGAAAGCGAGAGCCCCGAAAAACTTGGTGGCGTCAGAAATCTTGTCATGGGGCATTTTCGTCCTGAGGAAGACGGTCATGCACATTAACGCGAGGATGATCAGTTGGGTGACCTTGAAGATGTAGATGAAGGAGTTGCGCTTCATCAGCAGCCACTCTCGCGACATCACCGCCTTTAGCAACTCCCAACTGGACAGCCCGTACATGCTGGTGGTCAGCGCGGCAGGATGTGTCTTCGATCTGTCGTAGGGAATCTTGAGCTCTTTGGATAGCTGCTGGCCGACATGGAAGGACTTGAAGCGTTGCGCGAACTCCGGCACGGACACGTACCGGTACTGGTCATGGTCATGGCACCCGCACCAGTACTGCTGCTGGTCTTTCCTGGAGGTGACCTCCTGGAGGAAGTCAGCAACTCCTTTCCTTTGAGGGCAACGGAATCCGGCGGACTCGAAGAAGTGGAGGATGCTCTCCCGCGGGCCGTGATAGACGATGTATCCTTCAGAGAGTAGGATGATGTCGTCAAAGAGATTGTAGGTCTCCGGAGGAGGCTGGAGGAGGGAGATGAGGACGGTCTCGTTCATGACATGGACTAGCTGCCTCATGAACTTGACGATCTGAAAGGTGCTAGAGCTGTCGAGCCCAGTGGATATCTCGTCCATAAATAAAGCCCTAGCAGGCCCGGTGAGCATCTCCCCTGTTGTAACGCGCTTCTTCTGGCCACCGGAGATGCCTCTTGTCATCTCGTCGCCGATCATGATATCAGCGCAAATATCGAGGCCGAGCACCTTGAGAGTGACATCTGTGATGATATTGGTCTCCGTCCCTTCAACTGCAGTGGCCTTCATGAAGGCGTCGATCTCAGGGTCTGGCTTGATGCCTGCATTGCGCTCCCTTCTGGCCAGCTCGGAGAGCATGTCATATCGGGCACCCACGCCTAGGCACCGCCGCGAGAAATCCAATGTCTCTCTTACCGTCATCTCTGCATTGTGGAGATCGTATTGACTCACATATGCACTCGTCCTCTCCGGATAGAACTCCGACAATGTGTGCCCACAGTACGTCACATTGCCAGACACCTGCTTAATTAATGTTTAGTTATTTGGTATTCTTTAAAATACTACATAAACTAGCTGCAAGATCCCCTAAATTAATTAAAACCTTGAGATTTTTATCAGGCTTCCCAGCAAGTACTCGCATAAGTGTGCTTTTCCCTGAGGATGGAGGTCCAAGAAGAAGCGTCATCCTGACAATTAACAACCACAGCATTATTCAATTCGTCACTTTTACATAAGAATTATAAGATTCCCTACTTCAATAGGAAAATGGACAACTTTAAAGAATTGTTTTTAAAAAAAAAAATACCTCGATGGCTTCAAGATGCCACTTACATCTTGAAGTATCTTAACAGTTCTCTTGTTCGAGGAACCAAATTGTCCAATTAGTTCCTGTCATGCATATATAACACATAAATTATAGATTTTAATGGACTTCAATTATAAAATATAACTAAGCACGGCATGTGACAAATCAATGAATGATCTTTCGAGTATTATTTTACTAATACATATTGTTTGGAGTGTTAAAGAACTAAATTTTTTTTTAAAAAAAAATAAGACAGATTGTCCTTACAACTTATGTTGCAACATTAATCATTTCCAACCACTTGAGTGTTTATGATTATTGATCGGACATATGTATAATAGAACACATTAACAAATTACAGCAAGACATTTTTGTGTAAAACAATACTGTCCATAAGAAATAGTCTCCTCAAAACACACATACATATATATATATATATATATATATATATATATATATATATATATATATATATATATATCTATGTGTGTGGGGTGTGCGTGTTATTTTGGGAGGACTATTCCACATCACCCTAGATTATTAACAGATGGATATATAACTGCTTGCGATGCTAGGTTTATTGATTAATTGATTGTATTTACATATGAAGCGCGGGGGGCCGGAGTTGGATCTGGATGGAGCGGTGAGGTACTTGCCGTGTTTGTGTGGGATTCGCCAGGAAAGACCATATCTGGCCGTCAGTTAATTGGTACTTAATTACAAAAATTATTAATTTTGATCTAATTGATTGATGTCCACAAACGGGTAGAACTGGGGGTAAGTAGTACCTTTTTTTTTTCTTGTTAACAGACAAACGTCAAAGAATCCATCCATATGAGGATATGGATTTATTGCGATATACTCCATTAATTATCAGGTCTCATGATTTTGAATGAACTTAATGCATGCAAGCCAGCAAAAAAAGGAAGCGCTGTATTTATTGAGTATTAGCGTCTGTCTAGATCAAAGAAGCAGTGGTACGAATGTTTGACTGGAATTAATTGTGAGGGTTGGTTAGGAGAAGAAGAGAAGGGAAATTCAATTAAAGAACCTGAAAGATATTGGTGGCGGAGTTCCAGAGAGTGGGGAGAGAGCGGTTTGGCATGTAGGCTTTAGCCTCCACCGATACACCCTCGTATCGCACCTCTATCCCTGGAAGCTCGATCCCTACCCTGAAATATTTTATATATGTTATTTTTTGTCGTAACAGAACATGTACACGTACACATATATACATATAAACTTACAGGTCGAGCCTGTCCCGGAGGCGTCGGAGGAATCTCTCGTTGTCGTCCTCCACGGTCTTGAAGACACGGTCCATGAGTGCACGGCCGCTGTGGGCTCCCAGCTTCTGGATGTCCACCTCGTCGGCCACCACGTTTCCGTCCTCCAGCGCCTTGCGGATGATGCCGCGACGCATGCGGTCGTACGTCGGCAGCTTCTCCAGAGCAGCCCAGCGCAGGTTCTCCTCGTCGTCCCCTGCCTCATCATCATGAATGCTGCTCGCCGCAGACCGCCGGAACGGGTCATCGTCGCTGCGGAACGACCGCGACAAGCTCGACCCAGTACGGCTCCGACCCCGCCGGATCATTGATATATCAGTACCAGCCATGTCTGTCTGTCTCTCTCTATCTATGTATCTATACAGTATAAGTTGGCTCCTACTAATGAATTAGCCGGAGCTAACTAGCTAGCTCGCTGGCCTGGGAAGGGAAGCTAGCTATAGCTTATATATAGGGAAGCTCCCGGGATGGCCGACTAGGATGACTAGTATTAATGGGTTTTGCTTGGGTGCCACTCCACGTACATATGTAGCCATCACTGTTAACGTCATACTGCATCACCACTGACCATTCATCCATTCATACATGCGGATCAGCTTCTTCTACTAATTAACAAAACTAATTAATTAATCCTTGCTTTCCTAGCTAATTCATTCATTCATTCATTTAATTTAGTTTTTATCCACCAGATCGACTGCCCCCCTCCCTCAGTCACATGCATGCATGTCTAGCTAGCTACCCCATTAACTGCCACGTACTTTCTGATTCCCCAAATCACATATATTTTAATTTCTTTTTAAGAAGTATAAATCTTCCTAAAGGAGCACCGATTAAATCTATTTGTGACACAGTTCAAGAGCTTATATATAGTTTTTTTCATGATATATTTTATCATTCGTGTTAGAATTAAAAGAATCTTTATTTCAAAACAAAACTAATAAAATTACTAAAACATCTACTACTATATATACCTAAGCTCTAACTGAAAAATTAGAACTATCAGCATTCTAACTATAACTTCATTTTAAACTGCCATGCATTAAAGAAACAATACTACCAATATGTTGCTATATATGTGACAAAAAACAGAACCCAACGCAAACGGAAATAGACGAATAGTTGCCAATCATTCAACGCCCACAATATTATAAGTTTTATTCCAAGGTGTATGATTTTATTTGTTGTTCACAGAAATGCTTGACCATACAAGTTTTAAGCCATGTGCTTTAACTAACTTTTCCAACACTAAAAAAAATATTAAAAAATTTGTCTTCGTAAACGGGTGCTGTCAGCCTATGAATATTAGTCCCTCAATCTGAGTCAGTCATACACGGAATCACTATTTCATTGGTTTATATATATCATAAGGATCCGATCGCATCTTAATTCTTACATATCTATTCAAAATTTTATATAAATGATCATAAAAATTTTTACAAAAAGATAAGATTGTAGATATAAAATCAATCTAGCACCTCAAAAAATTTCAAATCAAAATTCAATCTACAAAAGAAGAAACAAAAAAGACAAATTCAGCTGAAAATAAAAAGATAAAAGTTATTATTCACGAAAATTTGTTATATGCATTGATTTTAGAGTTCAAATATTAACCAACCTAATATACACCTTCTCTAATTTTTATAAAATTTTTCGTTACTATTTACATCATTTTTAGATATGAGATGCATAAAAATATTGAAGAGGTGGGATATATTTCTTTACTTATAGTCTATATATTGTTTTGGTTATGTATAACATTTTTAATGAAATATGATATACATTTTTCTAAGTTGTAAAATATATTTTTCATAAATAACGTATTATACAACTAAAAAAGTATATATTTAACAAAAGAAATACTAATGATGAAATATGTTATATAACTACACAGTTATAAAATATATTTTTTCATAAATAATATAATTAATAATTAAAAAAGTATATACATAATCATAATACATGAAAGAAGTATCTAAGTGTTGTTGACGATTAAGAGATTTGATATGACCATAAAACTTATGAAAAAAAATGAACAAGGAGTGTTGGAAAGATGAGAAGGGGTACCGAAAATTTTTATATAGGTTTAGACCTGCAAAGATAAGTAATAACCATACGTCATATGTGATTGTATTCAATTTCATTATTTCTGTCGTATATGTTGTTTGTTATCTATTTGCTATATGGTATCTCCTATCTTTTATTTACAAAAAATGTGGTATTTATATACATGAAAATTGCTTAGCCCGAGGTAGTAATTGTCGACTATCTCTACTACTTGCGATTGTCTCCACGGTTATTGGGGATCGTGTTTCAAACTGTTTGATACGAAACAACGTGGCTTGACCAAATGGGCATTCGACCAGGACTAGTGGGTCTTCGACCAGTTCTGTGGTTTTATGGTCGAGGTCGAAGGGGTCTTGTACTGTTTGGTCGCGACCAGCTACCCGTGGTTGCTCACAGAGTGTTTTGTGGATATTTGTTTGATCATACATTGGTCAAACAAATTTGACTAGACTAGACCATAGTTTTTTTTATGACTTGATTAATTTCGAATGATTAATAATCGTCAGTTTGTTTGTGCCTGAGCGCAACTTGCATGCCTTCAACTAAAGCAGATCGTGATCGAACACACTTGTTTGTCTTCGTCCAAAACGGATCGTGGTCTTAAACTTTTTTCGACCAAAATGAGGTATATAATCCTCATCAAGTGTAATTTAAATTGGAGAAGTATATATTTTCGGGAGTATAAAAAATATTATTTATGATGGATATAAAAAAACATTCCTTATAGTTTTGTAAGTATATTAACATACTTCATCATTAATATTTCTTTTGTCAAAAATATATATTTAGTTTTGTAATATGTAATATGATATTTATGAAAAATATATAACGTAATTCATTAAAAATGTGAGAGAGAGACGACATGTCGTTTCTTATAATATATAGAGCTTGGACCTTCTAGATCGAGTAACAGTACGGACGACTATTATGTTATGTCAACTAATTTGATTTTCCTTTCAATAAATAAACGGTTAGCACATTTGACTTGTCCAGCTTAGCTGATAAGAAATCGATCTTGTTTTAATGACACATATATCCTCCTCCCGTGATCCGCGCGCAAAGTTAAAGATCCTTCCACGTGATTGAATTAATATTAATTGCATTATATATTTATCGGAAAATACAAACTTTTATGTGCGATGCTATTGTGCAACAATATAATACAGGAAAATTTTATCCGAATCATTAAAAAATATATGTAATAATATTATTTACTTTATTAATCAGTGGTCGATCAAACCAAATGGAAAACTCTGATCAACACTTGTATCAAACGAGAACAAAAACATATGGTGGACTATTCCCGACCGGCGACCAGCACATATACGGTATTGGCTTGCGTTGAGATGAGATGCGTGTAAGAATGGTAAAAGAACGGCACGGCTGGTAATGCGTGCGGCCAGCCAGGTCCATCAAGTATCAGGTTGACCGTGTAACAGCCATCAAATTTAGAGATGGAACTTAAGTTTTCATCAAAATAATTTTTTTCAGAAATTTAGGTCTAATTTTTTTTATTATCTGTGTTTTTATTTTTTTGTCACATTTTTTTTTATATTATCACTCTTTTATTTTAAGTTATCGTATTTTTTTTATTTTAAATTGTCACATTTTATCATTTTAAGTTATCATTTTAAGTTATCACATTTTCTTAAATTTTTTTATATATAAGAATTGTGAACATCTTAATCATGCCCTAATATTTTTTTATATATTAGAACTTTTTAAAGTTTACTACGATGCATAGATATGATTTTAATCTCATATTGGGAGTCTATGTTTATTAAATGTGTATATAATACTCGGAGAACCAACAATACTCATTTTAATTTATTATTTTTATGTGAAACACCTTAGTGAGGAACTTTTTTAAAATAATCCACAGAAAAAAATTAATTACAAAAATGACACACAGTTGCCGTATTTTGAAAAAATAGTTGACACGTCAACCTGTCGAGTTTTTAGGACTCAACAAAGGTGGAATTCAACTTGTCGAGTGTCCAACACTCGACAAACTCTATAACTTCTATAACGACTCAGTTCTCGTGAGTATTCGTAGTCAAGGGCATGGCTGTGAAAGTATTGGTCGAGAAGATGTGGTTGAAAGTCGTCGTGTAGGTGGTCGTAAGTCGAAATGTTGATGGTTGAAGAACGTCGTGATGAGGTGTAACTTCACTAATTTTGGTCGTCATCGACCAACCAATTCTTCGACCACTCCAACCACGATAACCACCTCCACTTTGACCTGTGACCACACATGCAACAAGCGACTTGTCGAGTGCCCAACACTTGACAAACCGATCTCCAACTCCTGCAACGCGACACGTCATTTGTCGAGTCTCCAGGACTCAACAGACTGACGTGGCGTATTATTTTTACAAAATACGACAACTATGGGTCATTTTTGTAATTAATTTTTTTCTATGAGTTATTTATGAAAAATATTCCCTTAGTGGGTGCATATGCATAGTTTAACCTGTGTAGGTATAAGTAGAAACACATCGAATCCCAAGGTGTTACACCACTAGCCAATTTCAATATAATAAAATGGTATTATGCTGCAGAGGCATTTTAATTTGCGCATATGAAATACACAATAGACTATAGTGGCATTAAAAAACCATATGGTACTTCTTTTTGTAGAAAAACAATATTTTAAATAGCATATAAGAGTTTTTACAATTAAACAAAACCCATACGAATCAGCGAAGAAGTATGGTGGCAACTCAGTTGCATGACCAATATATTTGACTAAAAAAAAGAAAACGAGAAGAGCATGATTTCTCTACTCCAATAGAGAGAGGAATTGAAAGCAGCAACCTCCATTGAAAAGTCAGTCACACACACCTGTATCTCTGTTTCTGCGATAGGTGCCTAATGTACTCCTATCAATTTTATGTGCAGTGGTATAACCTACTCCACAATGTAAAGCATGGCATGGTACGTGATTGCTGACGACTATTGAAATTTACTTTAAAAAAAACTCAAATAATACCGTTGTGTCATACACCAATCCAACTGGAAAAGTATGCATGCAGGGGGAGATATATATTGTTGGAAGTGCTCTTACGGAGTATATAATGTTGCTCCAGAAGTCCTTGGGCGACATTAAGGAAAAGAGTAGTAGTCAGGTGTTTGGATACATATGATCCTCTCAGATAGTAGCAGTAACTGCACGCGGCAAAGTGAAGTCCCTCTTGCCAGTGTGGTCATAATATATGGCAAGTATTACTAGCTCATCATAAGGTGGCTTATATGCATGGCTCAAATGATGAAAAAAAAAACAACAGGAACCCTAGTAAGATAGAGAGATTAAAGTGTTGTTTGTTGAATTAATAATGTACGTTTTGGAGCACTGCACATCCAAACTAGATGTGTCATAGAGGCCGGAGGGGAAGCCAGGACAGGAATGCTTTGTGCTTTAAACTATAGAGATGTCTGAATGAACTATTGTTTGACTTGGATTGGTTCGGGAAAGGGTGGGTGTGCAGAGCTCCTTTCGTTTTCTTTTATGTCAGCCACTCTTTTGCTGAGATTTTTTGAGACCTGCTCTACTCTCCCACTCCACTAGGTTGTATCCAAAGAGTAAGACTGACCGCCGAGATGGGCGTGGAGGTGGTCGTCCTCCCTGACCCGGCCTCCGGCCATCTCATGTCCATCCTCCAGGCGGCCAAGCACCTCCTCCGCCACCACCCCTTCTCCATCACCGTCCTCGTCCGCCCATCCAAGCCCAAACATAACGATCAAATCCAAGGCCTCATCGCCTCCTCCTCCCACCCCGACATCCGCTTCCATCACCTCCCCGCCGTCGAGCCACCCGAGAGCCTTCCCGCCGGCCAAGTCCCCGCCTTCAAGTCCCACTACATGCAGCTCTACGCGCCCCAAGTCAAGGCCGCTCTCGCCGCCTTCTGCCTTGCCCCCCGCCGCTCTCATCGTCGACTTCTTCGCCACCGCGGTCATCGACGCAACCCGTGACCTCGCCGTGCCGGCCTACGTCTACTTCACTTCCACTGCCGCCATGCTCGCGCTCATGCTGCGCCTCCCCGAGCTGCAAGACGAGGTCACCGTCGATTTCACAGATCTCAAGGGGACGGTAGATATCCCAGGGATGTCGCCTGTCCCTGCAGCGTCCATGCCAACAATCTTGGCTCGCAAGAACAGCCCCAACTACACCTGGTTCGTGTACCACGGCCGCCGCTTCATGGAAGCCGACGGCATCATCGTCAACACGGCGGCCGAGCTCGAACCGGGGGTCCTCCAGGCCATGCAGGCCGGCCGTTGCGTTCCGGGGCACGCGCCGCCTCCGCTGTACCCCATTGGCCCAGTGATCGATCTCGATCTCGACCTCGGGGCGCGGCGGGAGGAGGCGGACGCGTGCGTGGCTTGGCTGGATATGCAGCCACGGGGGTCGGTGGTGTACCTGTGCTTCGGCAGCGTGGGGTGGTTGGAGGCTGCCCAGACGAGGGAGATGGCGACGGGATTGGAGCGCAGCGGGCACCGGTTTCTGTGGGTGCTGCGGGGCCCTACGGAGGCGGCGGAGGGGGACCTAGAACAAGAAGCGGTGCTGCCGGAGGGTTTCTTGGAAAGGATGGAGGGGAGGGGGCTGGTGTGGTCGGAGTGGGCGCCGCAGAGGGAGATACTGCGCCATGAGGGGGTGGGGGCATTTGTGACGCATTGCGGGTGGAACTCAAGCCTGGAGAGCCTGTGGTGGAGCGTGCCTATGGTGGCGTGGCCTCTCTACGCGGAGCAGCACCTAAATGCATTCCAGATGGTGGAGGAGATGGGTGTGGCGGTGCAGCCGAAAAGCATGGCAGTGGTAGAGGCGGCGGAGGTGGAGAGGGTGGTGAGGTGCGTGATGGGGGAGTCGGAGGAGGGGAGGAGGGCAAGGGAGAAGGCCATGGAGATGAAGGATGTGTGCAGGAAAGCAGTGCAGGAGGGTGGCTCTTCCTACGCCTCGCTCCAGAGCCTCTGTCATGCCATTCGCCCTGCCTCCACACTGAAATAAACTTCTCTCTCTTCTTTTGAGTAATAATGCATGCGGCTGGGCCTGGGTTGTTTTTGAATCCTGAGTGAGTCAATTAACACTCAACCATCTGAGCTGAAAAGAAAATACTATTAGGCGGTTTCCAAAATGGGTGCGAGGAGCGGCACACGTCGACAACGGCGGAGCTTGCTCGAAGCATCCTTGCTGCGATGGACGTCCGCTATGCTCGCGGCTACGGCAAGCGAGATGCAAGCGTGCGGCGAGACGGCCGTCATCATTAGAGGAGAAACCGGCGCAACACGATGCGGTTTTGTGGGCCCATTTAGCATTTGCAATTGTACCGTTACTCACATAAAACCTATACCACATATGGGGCCAAGAATATAAAAGACCCGCACGTCAGTAAAATGTGTGTTTGGTGCGCACATGAAACGAAATTGGAGGCTTGGGGCTAAATGGTCGTTGGAGTTCTTTAAAAATCGAATAAATATTTAATTCTCCTCGTTGCCACACACAGAAAGACTGACATGTGGAATTATTGTTGCCGTGGCCTACCTTTCAATATAATAGTTTTTGGTGCTATTAAAAAAAGATCGTTGCAATTTTTTTGTGAGACCCACCTGTCAATGACACAATTTTGCAATATACTCTATCAAATTGTATTTCTTAGTTTGTCAAAATTATGTTTTTGTTAGTTTAATTTTAGTTTAGTTCGCTCAAAGTCAAGTACCGATATTCGAATTTTATGAAATATTTTTTTTCCATCAAGTGCAATTTTTAATTTAAAATTCATTAATTATTATTTTCTATCTGAAATGCCAAATTTAATTTCCTAAATATTATTAACATAATATAAATAGCAAAATTCATTAACTATTTAATTATTTCATCACATAAAGTCAAACAAGAATCAAACTATTAGAGACTCTTAATTTGGTTTTAAAGAATGTGTGTCTCACGTATAGACTAAATAAAGAGTCAAACCATTAAAAACTTTCTTTAAGATTCTCCTCGCACACGTGATAAAAACTTGCACTGTTGAAAATAGCCTTACCACCACTCATTCAACATTCAACAGGAACATTGTATTTGCAGGCAATAATCAACAAACACATAGTTTTAAACTAGTTATATTGAACTTCAGGAATATCTAAGTCGGTTATAAATATCTTTTTTGGGACATTATCAATTTTTTTTATATTTAAGATTGTCCTACCTGCATATTTTTAAGATTATCCTATCTATTCCCTATATATGTTTGTGATACAAGTACATGTGGAAGTAACAAGGCATCTATCAAGTTACAACAAAGTCAAGTTTCTCTATAATAGTGATCAAACCCCATCTAATCAACACAAAATTCATGATTGGAAATAACGAAGTGTACCAGCTAAACATAGCCTGCTCAAATTACATTTTCTAAGAACAAAGAAATGGGACACCGAACTGACTAATTTTGGACTAAGCAGAATGAAAAATCTTGAGACATACCTCGTATTAGCCACGCCTTATACCCAGAGTCTTAGCAGTATACTCCCAAGCAACAATAGCTGCAGCATTGGCAGGAAATGCTCTAGCTAGCGTTGGTCCAAGACCAGAATAACAACCACGTACCCCAGTTCTCTCATAAACCTGCAATATTTAATTTCATGAACAGGCACAGGCTAACGAAAACAGAAAAATCACTGGGCACAACAACAACAACACTTACCATTCTTAGAATTCGAAAAGGGTTTCGGCTGGAAAATGGATCAGGATCAGTCTGAATAATAGTTTTTGCAACATCCAGTGGCAGAGTAGCTGTCCAGAACTGCAATTGGAAAGATTGTTGTCAAAATCATAATGTATTACAGGGATCTCGAAATATTTGCAGATACTTACTGCCATCCCACTAATGCCACCGCTTATGATGCCTATTCCAACATCTTTTACCAGAACTAAGTGCTTGCTACCAGAAAATTTGGGGGAATCTAAACAATTGTTGATCCAGTACCGACTGTATTCATAACTGCAAAAGAAGACAGCATTGCCAATTGCCTCTCTAAACAATGTTGCTAAACCACCACGGAATATACCCCTAACCTGCAGTATAACAGCTTATCAGACAGGTAACAGTTCAGCAAGAAAACATAAGCAGTTGTGAACAATAAACTAAGCTCACCCCTTCACTTTGCAGTGTTTTCACAGCACAATCCAGAGGGCTGGAGTACCTAGTAGCATGCATTGCGTCCTTTCCTTGAACTTGCATTCTGCACTGGAAAAATCTTGGCTTTACATATTTACACGTCACTTGAATTCTAACCTTGATTGGGAAAAAAAAAAGGGAATATTCCAGAGAATTTGTCTGCCTTACTGACCTTGGTGAGCTCAGTCGGAGTGAGGATGGAGCTAATCAAAGCTCCACTACAGGCAGCAGAAGGAATAATTACTTGCAGTTGTGGCCTACCACCCTCAGATTTTCCCTGCAAATAAACAATCTTCAGAAAGCTAGCTAGTAGTTAACTAAGATCCAAGACAACACAAAAGGATTGCATTCCTCCTGCTAGCTACTGGACAATAATATCTTGTTCGTTTAAAATTTTAGTCAAAGAACACTATCGTACCTGTAGTAATTGTTTGGCTAGGGAATATGTGCCAAAGAAAAGGGAGCTTTCGACTGCTATACCAATAAATGAAGATGATGCACCTTTATACAACCCTCTTATCTGTCAGGAGAAAAAGCCAGATGATAAATTTCCAGTGATTAAGTTGATAAAATGATTCCTATAACTATGCCCTCTCAATTGTCTAGATCAATTAAATGGTAGCTCATTCTTCAAATCAATAACTCCATTTTTCTAATAATGGACTGGGCATAAACTGCGGCGAAAAACCCATGGCAATATGATATTTTAAGTACTTTGATGGGTCTACTTTCAAATGATTTCCCACAAACTACACAATACAATTTCACTTGATAAAATGATGAGATGAATATGGTCTGATGGGCAATTTTCCCAGTATGAATTATAATTAGAAAAATGGACCACTTTCATATCACTTGTCTATAGAATGTACCACCAATACCTAGAACAAGGACAATGCTAAAATTTGCCAAATGCAGATAAATAATCTCTGGATAACAGTTATAATAAATAAAATACTTAATTTTGTAATGAGCAGCATCAACGCAAGTAGCTTACTCCTTCCTCAATCAGTATCCTACTAGTGCAGTGTATAGCATTCTTGTACACCTTTCCATGAGCTGTGGTATTGTGAGCTTGCAATTTGACCTATCAATGAGGAGAGTATAAATCTCAAATTTCCATGAGAGAGAAAAAACATATGCTCAATACAAAGTTTTGGCTAGTACAGTTGCAGAAAGTTGCAAAACATCCAACCAAACCAAGCATGTGAGCATGCGTATACACATACATATACTCTGACACTTAACTAATTGCATACTTTACCACTAGACTTGAGATGATACAGCAAGTACAACAATCCCTATCACCCAAACCAATTAATTGGATTAAACCAAAACAATGAAAATAAAGTACTTTAGAACCACTCCACTTACAAAGAAGCATTTCATCCAATAGCACCCATACAAACATCCAAAAATGCCTCATGAGATCCAATAAGAAGGCGCTCATGGATGCCAATACAAAAAGAGAAGCATATGGATGTGATGGAAAAATCTGTATCTGACATGGTTTTTCCTCAGATGGTCCAAGCAAGAAGATGAGGAAGTCTTTAACCAAAGATGATGAGTCTACAGTTGCAGCAAATCTCTCTCCTGGATGCTGTATTTTTACTTGAGACTTAGCAAGCTGAAGATTGAGAAAAGAATAGCATCAAATCTGGTGTCGAAGGCTACTGTTTTGAGGCACAAACAACTTTTGGAATCTCAGGAAAAATGCTTAATCTGTAATAAGTTCCAGAAATATTATCTGTTTGATTGTGGGTTGGAGAATAGTTTAGCATCTTAGTAGTTTGGTGTTGTTGGAGGTTCTCTGCTTCTAGCGGTCCTGTTTGTTCCTCTAGCAATTAGGTGCTGTTATCTGAAGCTTCTTCCAGGTCTGATGATAGGCCACCTTTTATTGAACTCAGTAATATTTGTTTCCGAGAAAACAGGGGGGCACAGCCTTTTATTGAAAAAGATCTGATAAGAAGGTTGATATTTTGAAACTAACAAATTCCCAGAAGTGGTCATCTAAACACCACACTGCAAACACCCAATGACATCTCAAACTTCAACACGAGAGATATCTGACAATACGTCAAACATGGCAATACCAATGCACATCCAAAGAGGAATTTCTTCAAACATTACCAATACAAACACTGAAAATTGCACCCAAAAAAAACCTGGAGTAGTCCAAAAAACTAAAGCATTGTGAAGCTATCATTAACCAACCTCACCCCCCACAAACTTTCAAATTACAATAAGTCCAGTGTCAAGAACCAATCATAAGTCGAAAAAGCCATATAATCAAACACCTAAATAAGCATGGCTATGAAAACAAAGTGTGCATAATCAATGCGCTTGCAAACAAGCATCTCATAAAACTATAAAACTCTGCAACTCTCCACTCCCAACTCGATAGCTTAATGTAAAAGACATGAATCAGTTGGCCTCAAAACAACCCAAGAACGAGATCCATTAAAACATCACGCATTCATAGCAAAACAATGAACATCTACTTGATCAGGGTCAAGCACCACCACTAGTTAGATGAAAATTTAGTGAAGCAAGGCAAGCAGCACCAATAGTACGGACATGAGAAACCTGATGCACATCGGTCCGAGAAAGCATTTCGTCGAACACTAATCATGCCAAGAAGAAGAAGAAGGGATGAAGGTGCGACCTTGACGGTATCGAAAGGGTGGCCGGTGACGACCTGGGCGACGCCGGCGGCGAATCCGGCGGCGTACTCCTTGGCGGCGCCGCCCATATCGGCAGAGGAACGATGGTTGTCCTGTTTTTGTGGAGTTTTTTTTTCCTTCTTTATTTTTCTCTCTTTTTTAAAATTTGTAAGTCGTTGAAGAGGAGAAGGGATTGATTTGTCCTGACATTAAACTACTCCAATTAAAAAAATATATGTTAAGCTGCAAACATTTGTTTTTTCTTATCTTATACATTATACACTATTTTCTACTATTGGGTCAAAATATTTTTTTTAGATCTAACATTTTCAGAGTTGACCTAACCCCTTTTTGTATTTTTGACAACAACAACTTCATGCTAGATTGTTCAGGCACCGAACGTGGCCCGTGGATGACAGTGTTAGATAATGGGGGAGATAAGCAATGGATAAGGTAGTGATTGTGGTAATGATGCAATGAGACAGTAGAGATACTGTCGGCCACGAGCAGTGATAGCCAGCGGAGGAGAAGGGGTTGGGAGAAGGGAGGGGGTGGTGTCAATGGGGTAGGAGAAGAGGACGATATCGTTGGCCACATGAGCGGTGGGTGGCAGGCAGCGGCACATGGGGTGGTGGTGGTGGTAAGGGACGAGGAGGGGGGAGGAAGATGAGGAAGAAAAGTGTGAGGGAAAGGACAAAGTTTAAAATTAGATTTTGAATGTGTTATGTAAATGATGTATATTTTTTAAAAACAAGTACTTATTTTAGACAAACTCATTAAAAAAATATATGCATGCATAATTCAATTCAATTATTGTTGTATTAGTATGAACAATATAAGCCTTATTTTGACCACACATTAAATTTAAAAAAACATTGGGTGAAAATAAATTAAACTATGCTCAATCAATTTTGCTTAAAAATGAAAAAGATAATTAGTCATGAAGATAAAAAATATTTTGGACAAAAATTTTCTAAAAAAAGTGACAATCTAACAACATTGCGAAGACCTAAACTAAGAAAATACAACAATCTAAAAAAATGGGAAAATCTAAATAAAAATATAACAACATAAAAAAATAGGAAAATTTAATATATGAAAATTCCAAAAACTGAAAAAATACAACAATATAAAATAAGAAAATGTGACAAATCTAAAAAATACGACAACTTAATATAAGAAAATGTGATAAATTAAAAAAATGTAACACTCTAAAATCTATTGAATCAATCAATGATCATTAGATCAAAATCTATTAGTTAACATAAAAAAAAATAGAAGCAAATAAGCTAAAAAAACATTTTTAAGCTATTCCGAAATATCTTATATTATGCAGTGGAAGGATTTGTAAAAAGCAAGTGTATGCACAACAGAAAAGAAATTCAATCTTGAAAGAAAAAAAAAAGCCCATGGGCCTTTTTTTACGTGGGGGCTTGCTACAGACAGCCTACAGGCCTCTTTCTTTGCTCCCCTAAAACATATGCTAGAATAGCACTCACAAGTGTTTGATGTGCACACGGTTAAATTGTGTGTTTATATAAGATGAGGTCGTTGATTTGACTCAAGTGAATACATATTATTAATATTGTAGATATTATTACTTACAAGGACTGCTTTCTAAAAAAAATACTAAAATAAAACACCAGTGTAAACTTGGACTAGCAGTGGATTGGAACATACATATCTTGCATGAACCTCCTCCAAACAGAGCCTCTCTTCTGTTAATTAGGTTATGATTAGTGGAGAAGCAAATGTATGAGACCACCAGTGGTCCGGTAGTAGTTTAATATCCGAACTCCGTGGAAGCCTGGTTCTATTCCCAGCTTGGATTAGATTTGAGATTAATTAATATTTTTTTATTCTTCTATCTTCTAGAAATATAAATTACTTTTTTTGATATTTATGATTCAAATTTGATCCGAAAATAAAAATTATAGTTCTCATTTGAAGGTTGGTTCTCGCCATACGAATTAAGGAGCCAGCTAATGTTAATTTATCGCCGTGATTTCTTGGATGGTCACATGCATCATGACCTTTTCCTTGAGCAAATACGTACGTACCTACCACAATGAACTCTTTTTTTTTTTTTTAAAAAAAAAGAAATTGTTAGTTTGCATCGATCGTAGCATAGTAGTATTATATAGAGAGTATAGTGTGAGGAGAACGGGACGAGCGTTTGACGGATGTTTGTTTGTTTATTGTTCTACACAAATTACTACAAAGATGTCGATCAGTTGTCTGTCTGGCCCACATTGTAGTTCATTCTAGCTAAGCACAGCCTCGTGCTTCCCATACATTTATCATATATGCATGTTCAATATTCAACGACAATACTAGTTAGTTCAGTTCCTATATCGCTTCCATCCATCCATTCATCGACATTAATTTGTTCTTGCATTTCTTGGAGATACATTCATGCCATGTTCCTGCAGGTACGTACGTAGTCTGAGACATCTTCTTTATTTATTAAATTATATATGTTTATGTTGGGTGTCAACTCCGAGCCGAGCGTGCTTATATATTTAATTACTAATTTGTGGACCCTAACTAGATAGAACACATGCATGCATTAAAAAAGCTCCTTATGTCCTCCTGGCCAAGGACATGATCACAAATCGAGATGCATGGAGATATTCTACACTTTGTGGACACTAGGGTCGTCCATCTGTTTGTACTTAATTGCATGTATTATAATAGGAGTATATTATCGATCTATCCCTTCTATTTTAGAGTCAGCACAAATCTAGCTATCAAGAAACGATGAGCAGTAGTGTCGGGCATGCATGGTTAGCGGCCTAGAAGACTTGGTATATACACATCCACGCAGCTAGCAGTACTACTGATCGAATTCAAGCCCTCAATCCATCACCATGTACTGCTGCTATTTTCTTCTTCTTCTCCTGTTCCTAGTTTTTCCTTCAATCATGTTCACATGCCAATTAGAAGGCCGTCTTCATCATGCAGATCAGGATCATCTAAGCAAGGTACATAACACACATGCATGCATATATATACTACTACTCTCAAATTATTTCAATTAAATTTGCAACAGTAAACTAGGTTATTAGCATCTGGAGAATGAAATATTGCATACTGTCTCATGCATGCGAATGATTTTACTCTTTCAGAAGGTTAGCTTCCTGTCTGCTAGCTTAAAGTGTTAATTAATTTCCAGTTGTTTGCAACAAGCTAGCTAGCATGTATAATGATGTATTCTTCTTAATTGCAGGCTTTGTCTTTTAAAACTCCTTATCTATTTCTCTTGTGAATAATGCCTGCCTGCAATTAATATGTAGGATGTGGTGAATTTCCATTCCATGTTGGAGTTGGAGGGGAAAATGGTAAATGGAATTCAAAACATCCAAATTAAGGATATTAACGCTGATCATGTGAAGCAAGTAGATCCAGTATCAGGTATTCTCTACCTAAGTTGGGTTACTAATAGTGTGTGCATGTTTGTTAATCTCTCTCTCTCTCTCTCTCTCTCTCTCTCTCTCTCTCTCTCTCTCTCTCTCTCTCTTATATATATATATATATATATATAAGTAACTAGGACTCTATGGTGTATGAAATCTATTATCGCGAATCACTAGATTTCTTTAGGTATCAAAAAAATAAAATTTTGAAACTACTTAGATGTTAAGATAAACTTGAAATTTAACTAGTTTAGTGATTCAACATTAAATTCAACTCAAATTTGCCGTTTTTAGTGAATTTTTTGAAGTTCAAGATATACCTATACCATGTTCATACTCTTGACATATACAATATTCAAATTTGCTTATAAACTTTGATTTTGTAGTTATTTTTTTCATGAAATTAATGCACTTCATATGAACTATCTTTAACGGGTATGTACTCACCAACCAAAAATTTGAAAAATATACCCAAATTTTTTATGAAATCTAAAAACATGAAGTATGAGTAGAATCATTTTCATATATATATATATGGAGACCAGCTTCTTAATTTGCAAAAATATTAACACTAGTTAGTTCAATACTTCAATTATATCAGTTGTCATTCTGAACTAACTCTGATGCATGCAATTGGATCGCAGGAGTACAAATGATCCTTAATGTAAAGTGCTGTAATTTTGGAGTGCCACAAGCCAACAGTGATATTGCAAAGGTACTTACAGAAAGCATTGTCCAAACTAGCTAGCTAGCTAGCTAGCAATATATGGTTGGTATAATTAATGCAAGTAAACTAATTAAGCATGAGCTTCCAAATTAAACCAGTGATCATCTATAGATAGCTTTTTATTTGACGACATGCACGAAGGCAGGAAGTGCTAAGTTAATGTTCTATACATGCATACAGGTGAGATCAAATGGATGGACAAGAAGAGCATTGCTAGGAGCTGATCAATCTAAGCAGGAGGTGAATCCCAGGCTGAGGGAGGAAACAAGAACAGTCGCTGAACTCGTCGCCATGGACTACCCAAGTGCACGACGAGGACCATCAATTCACAATTAATTGATAATTAATTAAGAGATATATATATCTTTTTGAATCAGCCAGGGGGAAACATACATACAATTTTGGGAGGCGGATGGTGCTAATCGATCAAAAAATCTAATTGGTTTAATTATTCTTATTATGTACATTTTTAATTGTAGTGCCTAACCCAATTAATAAACCCAAAGAACAACTAATTAATTAATTCTATATTTTGCTAATTAATTTTTTGACTATTCTGAAATCCCAAATGATCCATCCTCATGTAAAGCTCGTTGGTTATATATACGTGGAAATCTAAAATGATTGTGTGTAACTATAACATAGAATAGAAAGATTCCAATGGTTCTGAGTTCTCAAAATTATGAAAATATTACTATACATAGAGGAAGTCATATTATTAAGACCTAAAAAATTTCAAGGCCAAATATGATTTTATGTAGGAGAAATAAAAAAAAGACAAGAAACTGATAAATATATATTTTGTATGATCTTTTCTTTTTTATTTCTCCCATATATAATAGTGTTTGGTCATGAAAAGTTACAGACCTTCATTATATTACACTTTCTATACCCACTAAGTTTTTTAGAATTTTTGAGAACTCAGAGACCCTTGAACACGATTTTTGTTGTAGCTACTGCATGTCTGTTGAGGATGATCATTGCTATTGTACACGTGGCAAAAATTCAGTGCACAAAACTAGTGAAGAATTGCTGCTATACACGTGACAAAGATCCAATGCACACAACTGCCGAAATAAGGAGCCCTTGCCGCTGTACACGTGGTAGGAATCCAGCCAAAAAGCAATCACTAAGTCCTTGATATTGCGGACCCACTTGTCAGTGGGAATAGCAGTTTCAAAGCCTACAATCTCCCTGCAGATAAGGCTCAAAACTACCACCCCCGGATTTGGCGCACGAATCGTAACTACCGTGTGGTTATTCAGCAACATCCCAAGATCTCAGGGGAATTAAACTAGCGGTTGCGAGCTTTAAGTAGAGAGGACGAGGACAATAAAGCAAGGATGGAAAAAATAGAGAAAAAGCAAAAGTTTAGGGTAAAGAGAGATAATAATTCTAGGGCTCGAGAATAGGACTTGTCTATTCCAACCCCCATCTAACTTACTACCAGTGCTCGGCAAAAATTAGCTTCCTTATCCTGCACTCGACTATTGCTGTAATCTCTTTACGGTATAGTCACGGTGCTCTTGGATCTTTTGGCTCTGCCGCAGAGCCCTAGGATAGTTCCCAAGGACATAGAGTCAGATCTGCTCTGCCGGAATTTGTGAAAATCTCCTAGTGTCTTCACACTCATTTCCCTTGGATCAAGTACGCACGTGTTGTACCACTTAACATACAAATTCCTTTGTTGAGGCAATCCCTCGATAACATCGTGGAAAATTTACTTTTATATATATATATATATATATATATATAGACACACACACACACACACACACCCCAACACTATTCTACACCCATCCATAAAATAACTATCTTATACTCAGTGTAGGAGCCGTCTGATCTTACTTGAACGAATTTCATCCATTAGATAGATCCAGCAATTACAACGATAATAACCGTCTAACGCTGTCAATCCATCCCATTTTAAAAAAAATTTTATGTCACCGAACCATATCCACACCAATCGGCCACAAAATTCTCTTTTTTTTTGTCACCGCGTCTCTTCATCTTCCGGTTGTGGATCCTTCGTCGAGGTCATCGCAATTTTTGTTAGGAATCCTAGCCTTCAATCTCAGAGCCACCACCATTGTTTCGAGCCTAGTCGTCACCGTCTCTGCATTTTGTGCCTTTGCCGGAGTCGCGTCACCCTCATTGGAGATCCGAGCTGGTGTCGCCATTAACGCTGTGCCCACGGTGTGCCCCGAGTCGCACGACGCCGCCCTTGCTGCACACCGTCGCAATATTTATTATATCAGTGTGAAAGGAAATTGGTCACAATACATTAGAGAGTAATTCTCAGTACATTGGACAATAATTTATCTTATATATAGTAGTCATTTTGCCGAATTAATGTTGGCCCCTTAAAAAATTACTACCAATATTGAGGTCGATCTCTTCTTGGCGATTCATATCAAATTCATTAGGTTTTGATCTATGATAATGGGAGGAATGAATGTGGGTTTTTTTTTACTAATGTTAGTAATTTACAACAAACCAAGATATCTATACAATTGGTTTCTATTTTTGTGAGATGTTTATTGCAGTTGTAACAAAACACAATGTCGTCCAATACATGATAATTACTTTAAAATTTGGTGATAGCAATATAAAAGTAATTTTTATATAATTTGGACAGTAAATATAGAATGTTAGGACAGTTAATTTACATTGTTATGGCAGTATTTATACATTGGCTGGACAGTAAATTTACTTTCTTAGGCAATAATTCTTACTTTAACATTCCAGGTCAGTAATTTGCCAAGCAATGATTTTATATTCACTACCACAGAAACAGACATCCAGGACGGCACATCACAGATGGTTATGAACAAAACCGTCTGTGAAGGCCTGTCGAGAGAAAATGTTAAGTTATCACAGACGGTTTTTGTTGGATCTAGGTAAATCTTAGTATCTAGTTTTTGATGATTAATAATGATTTGGATAAATCCATTGTGATTAAAGTTAATCTGAAGATGTCAGTTTTGATGATCAAATGACAAATTAGATAAATCCTGATTTAGTACAAGTGAATTGAATTGATTATCGATAAACCCTGAATTGGGTGTTTCCTCTGTTGTGGATTTGATATTGATGCATATGTAGAGGAGGAGATCAGTGATTGCATCAAGCTTGTGCTGATTAATTGATCAAAATGTAATATGTTAAATCTTGAGACTGATGACTCCAGTTGTGGATTTTATATCAATGCACATGTTGAGGGGGAGCTCATCACTTTGGTCATCTAGGTTGATTGATATCATGATATGAGTAGTATAGATCGTGTATGTATGTGTTTATCATCTACAATCTATATGATTGTATTTTATCTTATACTCATTTACTACTCGTTGAATATAATTTGTCATGTCATTTGAAAGAGAAACCGTTGAGCTAACTCCTGTGTGGAGTAGTTTCTCTGGAGGTGATTAATGACGACTTATATATGAGACTAATGTTGTGCATTGAGTGTACGTATTGTAGTCTCAGTTTGATTGCAGGATAAAAGCGAGCAAGCGTGTGAAGAGGATGAAGTCGATATGAGACATCTCGAGCGAGGTCAAGCTTAGCAAGGTCGAGCTTTGCGAGGACAAGTGTCAAGCAGTCGAGCTTCGCGAGGTCAAGCTTAGCGAGGTCGAGCCTTGCTGGGACAAGCGTCGAGCGGTCGAACTTCACGAGCTCGAACTTCACCTAAGGTAAAATCCAAGATTAAGGATTGTTTTCTTAGGGTTTTACCGGTCTCGGTGTTTGGAGACAAATCGGGTTGATAGGCTTCTTTTTACTAGTTTGATCGTACTATTAAGAGGGGTCGGAAACTAGTAGCTTGAATCTATCTAGTGCGGAAGCTCAGATGCATTCATATCATCTTGCACTAGTGTCTTGCATTGCTAGTGAGTCTAAGTGTAGTTCATGTGCATTAGAGTAAATGTTTTGAAAACTGCACTTAGTCGTGATCGCCAGCTATTTGAATTAGTTTATTTATCTAGTGCTGGTCGTGGTCGTATTTACATATTCTGATCGTATCAGTGTTGATGCGTGGTCGTGGTCGTATCACTTGTTTGGCGGCTTTCTGTTTAGGGTTTGGGTGTGGCCATAGGAGTTCGTACTGGTCGTACCAGTCTTCGGCTCGCTTGCGTACGCTCGATCAAACCCTATCGACCACCTGTTTTCGATCGAATGTTAGACCTGTGTGGTCGTGGTCGTTGCTGAGTGACACAGATCACATCCGCGAGAAAACAGCAAATCCGTATGTGCAAATACTCTAAAATTGCATTTGAGATGATTTTTGGATTGGATATTTTGATAGCAGAAAATTTTCTAAGCTTTCTAGAAGTTTCTAGACCTTTCTAGGTCTTGCTCCTGTTGACAAAATTGTAGAGCTCTGAGTTATCTTTCCAACAAGAAAAAATCACCTCAATCGGATCTCTGAATCAAATGTTATGCTTTTTTTACTGTCAGTGTATAGTGGCCAGACATTGTCCGGCCTGTACAAATTTTTTGAGCCCAAAAATGAAACAGAGACAAATGCATCCGTTCGGGGCTATCTGTCCGAAGTGGCCGGACATTGTCCGATATGGCCGGACAATGTCCGGCCTGTACAAATTTTTTAAGCCCAGAAATGAAACAGAGACAAATGCATCCGTCCGGGGCATTTGTCCGTCATGAGCAGATTTTGTCCGAAATGGCCGGACATTGTCCGGCTTTTACAGAAAAATCGCCCAACGGTGACTGACACATTGCAACGGCTGTTTTCGTTGAACTGGGCAGACACTGTCTGAAGTGGCCGGACAATGTCCGGCCTGTACAACTTTTGGCCCGGTTTTTTGCAAACGGCTAGTTTTCGTTGAGGCTATATATACTTCGTGTTTGGCTTTATTTTTGGGTGCTCAAGGAGTTCATTATTCAGTTGATAAGCTAGCCAAGTGTTTGCAATTGCTATTTTGCATCTAGAGCCTAGATTTGAGCCCAAAATCCTTAGTGGATTTGAGAGAAAGCTTGAGGGAGAGTTAGTGAGTGTTTAGTGCACTTCATCTCTATTAGATTGCTAGTGCTAGAGTGTTGAGCATCTCATTTGCATCATTGAGTTTCTAGTACGTGGTTGGTTCAAGTGAAAGCGCATCTGACTTGTTACTCTTGACGATCGCCTTCGCCTAGACGGTGCCGGAGGAGAGCCGAGATATCTCCAATTGAAGTTTGTCAGAGAGGCCGGCAAAAGATTGTGAAAGGTGTGGTACTTGTCTATCCGGTGTGGAGAAGGAGCAACCCTAGTGAGATATCCTTCGTGGATATAGAAGCGAAGCTCCGAGTAAGCGCTTCAACTAGGAGTAGGGGAGACCGGGCGAGTCTCCGAGACCTCGGTAAAAATATTGTGTCAATTGCGTAATTCTTATTTGCTTTATATTCATCTTAACACAATTGCTTATATCACTATTGTTGCATGTATTGTTAAATGTTTTATATAGTTGAATGCAACTAGTTGATTAAATTGTTTTAAGCATCATTGCATAATCTAGCTTAAACAATTACCTTGTTGAAATTGCTTAGTGGGGAAGAAATTTTAAAATCCTCCTAATCACCCCCCTCTAGTCGGCATCCTCGATCTTACAGTTTTATGGTCAAAACCGACTGTGAGGTCAAAACCGACTGTGATATTCTAATTATCACAAACGGTTCCGAGCTCAAAACCGTCTGTGATAATCTAGCACTATCACAGTAGGTTCTAAGGTCAAAATTGTCTGTGATAATCTAGCACTATCACAGTAAGTTCTGACCTCAGAATCGAACGACGTTTTTTCCATTCCACGGCGGAATTCGACCATCCTGTAGTAAAACAGCCATAACTTTTGCATACGAGCTCCGATAAGGGCGTTCTTTGGCCCGTTGGAAAGCTTACAAAAAGCTATTTTTGAAAATACATGTTTGAAATTAGTGCTCTTTCAACAGCAAACTCACAGCCATGTACGCCCAGGCAAACGAACTCCAAAAAACGTCGTTTAGGGCCTCAAAACAGCCTCCGAAGTTTCGGCAACCATTTTTGTCGATCTTTTGCATCTAGTTTGAGTTTTTCTTGCTTCAAATTTGTGTAATCCTTGTGTCCTGACCTTAAGCTTGTGATTCCTTGGTCAGATCGCAAAAAAAAAGGAAAAAAAAGAAGAAAGAAAAAAAACAGAAGTGAAGTGATTGCCTCTTTTGAGTCCTTTGCTGAGTTGTGTGCTTCGTGTTGCTTGAACTGGGTCACAAACAAGTTTAGGCCAGCAACGACATAGACTATCTTGGGACTACTTTTCGGTCTTGCAATTTCTGAATTGAATTGTTGATAATCTAGCACTATCACAATAGGTTCTGACCTCAGAACCGTCTGTGATAGTAACTATCACAGACAGTTCTGAGCTCAAAATCGTCTATGATAATCCAGCACTATCACAGTAGGTTCTGACCTCAGAACCGTCTGTGATAGTGTTGGATTATCACATACGGTTTTGATCTCAAAATTGTCTGTGATAGTTTACAATCTGAACCACGCTCTATAAAATTTAAGGTGGGCTTCGTCCCACTCATTTCCACACTTTGCGACTTTTCACTTGACTTACCCTAGCTCTCCCTACCTCTAGCACCTCCTCCTCCGGCACCTCCTCCCGACCTCCGGCACCTCCTCCTGGCCACCTCTGACCCAACCTCCCTACCTCCGACGTCTCAGGTGCCCCTCCTCCCTCTCCCTCTCCTCCTCCTCCTATATGTTAGCAACTAATACAATTCCATATGCTAGGTTTGTGTATTACAATTCATGTGGTGGACACTTTGAGCAAATTAGGGTTGAAAGTTTTAGGATTTGGGATGCTGATGACTCAGACGCCAAAATGAACCGGTCGGGGACTCAGAGCAACGTACCTGGCCATGAGAGCTCGTAAAATGCTGATGTCTTGTTTTCTAAGTGCATCTTGCAATATGTTATCTTGTCATAGATTTGTAAATTTCTTCCTAGATTATTGAAATGTATATATATACTGAAATTCTTGAAATGTATATTTGCAAGTGCTAGTTGTGTGTGTGTATATATATATCTGAAATGCTGAAATGTATATGTGCAAATGCTGGTTGTGTGTGTATATATATCTAAAATGCTAATGTACAAAAGGCATGGCTAGCATGATTCCTAAGGCTAGCTAAGAAAACAAAACAATCATAAAAAAATTATCAACATCACATACGGTTCTGAGTTTAGAGCCGTCTGTGAAGATAAGTTATCATAGACGGTTTTGAACTCAAAACCGTCTGTGATAGTATTGGGACTATCACTGACTCGAATATCACTGACGGTTCAGAACCGTCTGTGATGACTGTTTTGAACCGACTGTGATATTGTATTATGTAGTAGTGATTGTTAGGACAATAAATATAGACTATTTGGATAGTAAATATTTGCTATTAGGACAATATATAATTTACTTTGTTCGGTTAGTAATTTTTTTTTGTTAGGATAGTAAAATTTTGGGGGATTTCGGTTTACACCACTAGCAAAAGTGGAATTCAAAATATACCACAAAAAAAGACTAATTGGTCTCATGCCACTAGAATTCTGAAAACTTTCTGAAAATGCCATTCTGACAAGTTAAAAATAGTTAACTTGAGTTAAAATGACTCTTTTACCCTCAAGTTGAAACAACAATGATGGCTTGCACGGCGTGCACTGTGACAGTTGGAACGATTGACACAGCTACTCATCTATATAAGCAATGTCTTATTCATGTTCGATGAAATGCCTCAACAAAAATAGTGCCAAACATTATAAAGAAGGAATAGACAGGAGTATTTTTGCCATTTTTACAAAAATCAAGTTAAGAATCGCATTTTTTGAAAATTTTTTGGGATTCCAGTGGTTTGAGACCAATTAGTCTTTTTTTATGGCATATCTAGAATTTTCACTTTCGTCGGCGGCATAGAGGCAAATTTTTAGAAAATTTTTATTGTTGGGACAACAATATAGAATGTTTAGAAAGTAAATTACGATGTTTGGACAGTAATTTTACATTGTTCAGGTAGTATCTTTTGTTGTTATGATAGTAAAATTTTTGTTGGTGGAACAATAATTTTGTATTATTAGGGTAGTAAATATCCATTATTAGGGCAGTAATTTTACATTATTAAAGCAGTAAAAATACAATGTATTGATGCAGTAATACAAATGTATATGGACAGTAAACATACATTGTTGAGCAGTATTTTTATTAAAAAATGCCGCAAACATGAATTGTAGTATAGTAAGGTTGATTTTGGGTGCAGTAATATAACAGTGAACAAAAATAACTTAGAAATTGAAAATTAATTGGCAAGACAACATACATACATGTATATGTTATCATCTTGGAATGATTCTTCTATTGGATGTCGATATGTTATTTTGTATGAGTGAAAGATATCACAGTTATTACTAGAAGAATCAAAAAATTTCCCAGATGTAATTGTTGTAGGAAATGAAACCCTGCATGTTCCATGTTGTTCTCTATAGGGTGATAATGTATCTACGCAAAAATAATAATTTACTCTATCATGAATTAAACAATTATGTTAGGGCGAATAATGAAAAAGTGTGAAACTGGTTGTAGCACATCGGATAGTAATTCACCTTATATATAGTAGTAATCTTGCCGAATTACTGCTAGCCCGTGAAAAAATTACTGTCAATGTCGTGCTCAATCTCTTCTTATCGTTTCCGACCAAATTTATTAGGTTTTGATCTCTAATGATGGGATGGATGATTGCGGTTTTTTACATATGGTAGCAATTTACAACAAATCTAGATATTTATGCAGTTGGTTCTTATTTTTGTGGGATGTTTGAGGCGGTTGTAACAAAACACAATGTTGCATGTCCAATGCATGATTATTACTGCCATGAAAACCACCCCTTCTGTTAGTTACTGTCATCAATAGTACACAGATCGCGATGTATTATTCAACATCTCACAGGATGAGTATAGTATAGCTACTATATGGATGAGTGTAGAATAGTATCATATATATATATACATATATATATATATATATATATATATGTGTGTGTGTGTGTGTGTGTGTGTGTGTGTGCTATTAGTAGTTTGTACCTAGGTATAAACTAATTAGTTTGTACCAACCTCATCTGCTATTGGATGGATTCGTCTCCTAACTTAATCCAATAGCAACTATCCAATAACCAACTCTCACCAAAACAGCGTTAAAAAACTCCGTTAAACCCAATCCTGCACCATACTGGTGTCATCCCATCTCTACCAACCGTCTTCAGTACAGCATTGACCCACCTCCCTCTTTGTGCTTGTTTCTAAAAAATTTGCTACATTTTGTATGTCTACTTACAACAATTTGAACATATAGTTAACAAACATGAACACAATTATAAACCAATCTAACATTTTAAATATTTCATTGGTATCTTTTTTTCCTCCATAAATATATTGTCTTTTATATAAAGTTATCACTACTACAGAATTCATCATCACAGTCGGGTCAAAACAGACATCACAGACGATTCTTACCCGTCAGTGATATTCGAGTCAGTGATAATCACGCACTATCACAGACGGTTTTTGATGTTTTCAACCGTCTGTGATATATCCATTCACAGACTGATATAAGGTCAGAACCGTCTGTGATAAGGTCAGAACCGTCTGTGATACTCATATTTCACAGACAGTTATAAGGTAAGAACCGTCTGTGATAGTCACACTATCACAGACGGTTCTATTCTCAGAGCCGTCTGTGATATTTGAGTATACACAGACGGTTTTGACATCAGAACCATCTGTGATATACAGACGGCTTTGACATCAGAACCGTCTGTGATACTCATACTATCACAGACGTGAGAACAAAACCGTCTGTGATATTTGAGTATACACAGACGGCTTTGACATCAGAACCGTCTGTGTTAGTATGAGTATCACAGACGGTTCTGTTCTCGACCGTCTGTGATATTTGAGTATACACAGACGGCTTTGACATCAGAACCGTCTGTGTTAGTATGAGTATCACAGACGGCTTTGATGTTATAACAGACTGTGATAGTCATAATTCATAGACGGTTTTGATCTCACAACCGTCTGTGATACTCATATTATTACCGACGGCTTGGAGGTTAAACCAATCTGCGATATCAGCGACGGTGTTAATATTGAAACCGTCTGTGATAGTGTTATTATCTCAGAACCGTCTGTGATAGTCTGATATCACAGGCGGATCTGAGGTCAAAACCATCTGCGATGTGTTATTATCTGTGACTGTTATAATCTCAGACGGTTTGTAAGATCAAAACCGTCTGTGCATGCACAGACGGTTTTGATCTTACAAACCGTCTGAGATTATACATTCACAGATGTCCTCTGTACAAATTGCATTTTCATATATACAGTTCATGAATTTCATACATGCATAGTACTCAAATATATACAGTCTCATGCATATATATTTGTACAATTGAACTCAGAATTATATTTGTACAGTACTCAAATATATACAGTTTCATATGCACATGCAGTACTCAAATATATTTGCACCCCTCTCTGTATAGCATTTCATATATACAGCACAGAACTCAGAAATATGTACAATTGAACAAATAAATGTAATCGACAATTAAAGTGTGTTAGATGTACAAATAAATGTAAGGCCGCACTAATACGAACCTTGCGGGTCCCTAAACTTCCCCTTGGGTGATATGACCTTCGAAAGGAAAAACTCAGCGAGTATCCCTCGGACATTACTAATCTGCCGAGGGTCAAGGCTTTCTGAAGGGAAGTCGACCCCCTGCAGCAAGAGTTGGTACATAAAAAATTAGCTGAATTAAGTTGTAAATTCTGTCAAATGGAGACAAATTAAGGGGAGCAGTTGTAATACCTCGGGGAAATCGGGCCGGTGAGGGGTGATGATCAGGTCATACATGTGGCGCATCACGTAGAACCCACATGTATTGTCGTCCGGCTGCTGATGGCACTCCCAATTTACAGACTGAGAGTTAGGTGGGGACAAGTTATAAAATAAAACAGATTCAGTTGAAATTTGTACCGAAAATTGTAACCACTGAAACTTATCGGCTCGCCGCTCGTTTTGTGTCCCTACCTCGGCAAAGTACTTCGTGAAAGCCCTGTAGATAGTCAAAATTGACAGTTTGAGGATAGCCGAAATTGACAATTTGAGGACAGTAAATCTAGATGCATGCAAGACAGGTCCAGATCACCTTCCGAATACATCTCGTGCGCCGGAATACGAGTACCCTTTCCTCTGCAATGAGTCAAGGTAGAACACCTTGTTGCTTTTCGGAATAAGTAGCAGCAGGATCCAGTGGTAGCTACATATTACACGTAGAGAATTAAAAATTTAATCTAAATTTGGGGGTGTGCACATGGAGACACTAATCTACGGGTGAAGTACTGATGAAAGCACTCACCTCTGGTTGTAGGGTACAAGTATATACTCCTTGTCGACCTGAGCAAGCAACCCTCTTTTGATGTAGTCGACAACGAAGTCTGTGTCAGTCCTAAACATCACCTCGGCTACCATCTGGGGGTCCAAAAAACCAACAGGTATGCCCTTGGATTTGGCATAGTTGGCCATGCAGCTGCACGGAAGTAACCAATTAATAAATGACATATATCCGTATATGCACGGATAGTAGGATACTTACAGCACCCAAGACCGTAGGATTGACAAGTCGAGCGCATCTTTGTTTAGCAAATTGTGCAGGTCTTCGAAGGTCACCGAGTAGGTCCCAACGTCGTGATGGAACTCTGCCACGGTGTACTTGACCATGATGTGCGTCGGACGCTGCGTCCTGGTCTGGTTTGTCCTCCTCATGTACCATGCATGCAGGCTCTGGCATGCTAACCCCATGCTCGAAATTGCGGTATCGGAGGCCATGGGCATCCCCAGAGAGAACGGCATGAGAGCTGGAGCACTCTTCTCGCTCTCCTTCGACGGGCTCTTCTTTGCTTTTCCCCTCATAGCCAGCTTCTTGAATAGTTGCCTCTTACTCGGAGTCAGCTTCGTCGTCGAAGGGGTATGCTGGCTAGTAGGCCGCGTCTCGGTCTGTGATGTCTGCGATGTAAGAACCTACGTATTAGGACACTAACTCTGAGGGCTATTATTACAGTACAAATTATGAAACTGGTGGGGGAATTACCTCATACAGGACGATGTCTTTCTTGGGCCATTGCAAGAACGTGTGCACCGCATCCCCGAGAGTGGTAATCTCGTCGTTTGGCGGCTTCTCCAATGGAAAACCCTTGCAATGGTCAAAGACACTGTCCACTTGGACACGTGCAAAACCCTCACATAGAGGGGCACCATGGATTGTGGCCCCGGCCGTGCATGGTTGCGCCATCCCACGGGCAGCCTCGATCGGGAAGACACCGGCCAGGACCATAAGCTTGCAGGAGGCGGGTTCCTACAAACAGTGCGCATTAACATGTTGAATTTCACCGCTTCTCACTTTCGAATGAATTAACATAGACAAACAGTGCGCATTAACGGTCATTACCTGCAGAGAGTCCACCGGATACTTTGGAGGAGAGGGCTCCGTCTGCGAAGACCCCGGCGCAGACGCGCAGCTACTACGGTGGCCAATGGGGGTCGGTACTTCCGCGGGGTCGGTACTTCCGCTGGGTCTGCGCCAGCTGCTAGAACAGGGGTGCCCTGGGTCGCCTTTCTTAGCTCTTCGTACATGGACCGCATCTCCGACAACTGCTGCAGGAGTGCTTTGTCCCGAACAGCGAACTCCGATCGCATCTCCTCCTTCAGCCGTTCATCGCGGGCTTGGTGGGATCTCTTTCTCCTCTTAGCCGCCTCCTCATCATCGGGGAAACCATGCCTCCAAGGCACAGTGGCGCCGAGGCCGCGCACGCGGCCTGGATGCTCCTTGTTTCCTAGCGCCGCTGTGAGGATATCCCTGTCCCTCCTCGGGTTGAACTCTCCGGATGCCGCCTGCGCACTCAGCGTCACCTGCAACAGGACAACTTAGCAATACAGCCCATTGCATGCGTGTTATGAGGATAGTACGTGATCGGACAATCTTACCAGTCGGTCGATCACTTCCCTGTCCGCAGGGTTATTCACGGAGACGCTTCCGGAGGAGTCCATCGTCAATCTAGCTCGGCACCAATTGCGGGCGCGCACGTCCGTTATGCCCGCATAAGGACTGCCGGCCGAAGACTGTGAAGCTTCCTCGTCCTGCTTCCTCCACAGCGCCTTCTTCCCCACATACCCACCGGTGCCTAGTCTGTGTGGGTGGGTGTTCTTGGCCTGGTTAGCCTGGGCCTTCGCACTAAGCTCCTGGAACTCAGGCTTGCCCTTCATCTCTACGAACTGCTGCCATGCCTCGGGAGTCACGAAAGGGTAGTCATTGAAGGGGGTCGTCGACTCCTTCACATAGTGCCTGACAAGTTCGCTCTTGAAGTTCCTCCACGCCTTGTTTATTGACATAAGTGTCCTCCGGCGGACGGTGAAGTGGCGATCCTCCGGAATGTGAAACGCCGCCTGCACTTCTTCCCACAGCGCATCCTTGCACTCTGGGGGCACTTGACCCCAGTCGGAGGTGGTGATGGGCACCCGCTCCCTTGCCACTTTGCCGCATAGTGAGCGGTACTGACCGACAAGTTTGGGCGGAGCTTCCGGCACACCATTGTCGTCGAACTGGACGTGCTGCTTTTCCCCCTTGTTCAGACGCGCGCATGTCGTCCAGCCTCGCCCCTTTCCCTTCTTCTGCGGGGTCACGGCGGACGAGGCGACCTCCGGCCCAGGCGTCTCATCGCCAGCGAGGTCACCCTGAGTCCCCGAGTGGTGCATTTCGTCACCAGACATAGTTCCTAACATAAGTGAAAGAGAGAACAGTTTAAGTAAATATGCAACTAATAATTCTATAACAAAACCCATACAAGAATGACAGAAACGGTGGGGAGGCGATGGAGGTGATCGCGACGGACGGAGAGGAGAAGGTGGGAGGCGATGGAGGTGATCGCGACGGACGGTGCGAGGGCGGAGAGAGCTAGGGCAAACAAAGCTAGGGCGAAGTAGAATGAGCGGGATAAAGCCCGCCTTGAACTATGTACCGCGTCGGTATTATCACAGTCGGTTCTCACATACGAACCGTCTATAATAGTATATATCACAGTCGGTTCTCACATCGAAACTGTCTATAATAATCGTAGTCACCAGAGAGATTATCACAGCCGGTTTTGAGTTGAGAGCCGACTGTGCCTGAGATTATCACAGACGGTTTGGAATTGAGAACCGACGGTGCACGTTAAGAACTCGAAGAGTCGGACACTGTTGAAAATATCACAGACGGTTTTATATATATAACCGTCTGTGATAATATTATCACAGTCGGTTCTAAAATAAAGACCGTCTGTGGTAATCTACATAGTGAGAGATTATCACAGACGGTTGTGAGGTTAGAACCGACTGTGCACCGTCTGTGCTAGGTCAAAACCGTCCTTGATAATCTCTCTATTGAACGTTAGTTTTACAAATTGAAACTGATCTGTAGCTTTCAACTCTGAATGCTCGAAAACATGTTTTAAATGAACACTCAGATATTTCAAATGTAGTCCAAATACTCTGTAAATTGGTTACTATGTACGTATATCCGATAATTGGTTACAATGTAGTCCAAATGCTCTGTAACTTGAGCATTCTCCACGTAATATTGTATGTTAAATTTACAAATGGGAACTTTCACCGACAATTTGCACGTACACAGCCATGTTATCCTCAACTTTCCACTTGCCGCGGCCCTGCAAATACGAGAATTACAGGAGATATAAGCTATGCCGATGGAAACAGAGAGATAAGACGTACAGTTGATTACCTTTAAAGTATAACCCTTCCTGGTGATCCATACGCACGTAACTGGTTTCGTCGGTGTCTTCAGTATCGACCTGTACGCCATCTCCAAATGGAGGAATCTCATCAAATTGATTGTATTCCTCCTCGTCTACGACATTTTCAACTCCAACAATCCTTCTCTTGCCATGAAGGACGATGTGCCACTTCTTATTGGCCGGGTCAGTGACATAAATGACCTGAATGGCTTGATTTGCAAGTATGAATGGCTCATCTTTATAAGCAACGCGATCCAGGTCCACAGAAGTGAAACCGTAACTGTCAACCTTCACACCCTGTGGGATTTGGACCCATCGGCATCGAAACAGGGGAATCTTGAACAGTACGTAATCGAGCTCCCAAATTTCTTCAATGAACCCGTAGTACGAGTTCAATCCACGTACTACCCTTGTTGGGCCTGTCTTGGTGAACCCCTCATGGAAAGCTTCTACGCTCACTCCAATATTTTGCACAGTGCTCTTTCGATCTTGAGCTTTCGTGTAAAATGTGTACCCATTGATGTCGTATCCCTGCCAAGTCTGTACAGTAAACGTGGGCCCTTTTGCCAACCATTTAAGGTTCTCACTTGCGGACTCTCCGGTGATTCGCACCTTCATCCACGCGTTGAATCGACTGTTATGTTGTCCCGTGATCCAAACCTCGGATCGGCGAGGATTGTCTTGTCGTAGCATCTCCTTGTGCTCGTCGATGTACGGAGACACCTCCGTCATGTGTTGCAAGACCCAAAAATGAGCTTTCGAGTACATATCGAAATCAGGAGTGATGGCTCTCCGTCCGATAGTGCCAACACCATCAAGCCTCCCCTCGTGACGAGACACAGGAACTCCTATTGCTTCTACCTCGGCCATGTAATCGACGCAGAACTCAACAACCTCTTCCGCTGCATAACCTTCGGCAATGCTACCCTCGGGTCGGGACCGATTCCTCACGTAGGCCTTAAGTACACCCATGTACCTCTCGAATAGATACATATAACGTAGGAACACAGGTCCACATATCTTGATTTCTCTGACAAGGTGGACGGTGAGATGGACCATGATATCAAAAAACGATGGAGGAAAATACATCTCAAGTTGACAGAGAGTTCGAACCACCTCGCTCTGCAAAGAATCCAGTCCATCGGGATCAATGACCTTGGAAGAAATTGCATTGAAGAAAAAACATAGCCTCGTGATCGTCTCTCTGACCTTATGCGGCAGAATACTCCGGATGGCAACAGGAAGCATTTGTGTCATCAACACGTGACAATCATGAGACTTCATACCCAGCAATTTCAAATCGCCCATGGACACAAGCTTTTTCATATTTGCGGAGTAACCCGATGGAACTTTAACACCATGGAGACACTTACAGAGTTCTGTCCTCTCAGCCTTGCACAAAGTGTAGCATGCGGGGGGGAGGTATATACGGCCTTTATCGTCCTCTCTCGGTGCTCGCTCGGGCCTGATTCTCATTTCGATCATGTCACGCCGCACATTGATGCCATCCTTTGTCTTCCCTGGAATGTTCAGCAATAGGCCGATTAAACTGTCACAAACATTCTTCTCTACATGCATGACATCAATGCAATGACGAACCTCTAAATGCTCCCAATACGGTAAGTCCCAAAATATCGATCTCTTCTTCCAAGTGTTCTTCGTGCGGGGTTTCAATTTACCACCCTTTCCAAACACAACGTCTATGTCCTTCACCCGTGAGTAAACATCTTTCCCGCGCGTAGGCTTCGGGGCTGAACCATCTTCGTTGTGGCCGTCAAATTCCCTCTTCCTCTTACGGTACGCGTCATTCTTCGGAAGAAACCTACGGTGACGCATGTACACTGTTTTCCTGCAATTCTTCAGCCACACGCTCTCAGTGTCATCTTCGCAGTGGGGGCAGGCTTTGGCTCCTTTCGTAGTACGGCCCGACAAATTTCCAAGGGCTGGGAAATCGTTGATGGTGCAGAATATCATAGCACGTAGGATGAAGTTCTCTCGTTTGTATGCGTCCCATACCTGCACCCCTTCGTTCCACATTGTTAGGAGATCCTCTATCAATGGTGCTAGGTACACATCAATATCGTTTCCGGGTTGTTTTGGTCCTGAGATAAGTAGAGACATCATGATGTACTTGCGCTTCATACACAACCAAGGAGGAAGGTTGTAGATACACAAAAGAACCGGCCAAGTGCTATGCCGACTGCTCATGTTACCAAAAAGATTAATTCCATCGGTACTCAACCCGAACCTTATATTCCTCAATTCTGCTCCGAAGTTAACAAATTCCCTGTCGATGTTTCTCCACTGCGAAGAATCAGCGGGGTGTCTCAACTTTCCATCCTTCTTCCGGTCTTCCGAGTGCCAACGCAGTAATTTTGCCTCTTTACGGTTTGCAAACAAACGCTGCAAGCGGGGAATGACTGGCAAATACCACAACACCTTAGCAGGAGGTCCTTCCTTTATCTCCGTGCAGTCGCCATCGTCTGTTCGGTCCTTAGTACGCTTATAGCGGGATGCGCCGCACACCGGACAAACATGCATATTTTTGTAGTCGTTACGGTAAAGGATGCAATCATTAGGGCATGCGTGTATCCTTTCTACTTCCATTCCCAAAGGACACAACAGCTTTTTCGCTTGGTAGGTGTTTTTTGGCAACTCGTTTCCTTCCGGGAGCATGTCCGCCAAAAGATCTAACAGTGCTGTGAAACTCTTGTCGGTCCAGCTGTTGCTTGCCTTCAATTTTAACAGTTCAAGCATAGAGGCCAACTTTGTGTATTTCGACTTGCAACCAGGGAACAACGGCCTCTCTGAGTCCTCAATCAAGCGCTTGAATTTGCCAAACCCCCTTTCACTGTAATTTCCTTCGACATCACGCAACATGTCATCTAAATGGTCATCCTCTGGCATATCCTCGTCGAAGTCGTTGTTTGGATCCGGCATGTCCTGTTCCTCAACCTGAGTGGCAGTTGTTTCTGCAGTTGGCTCTTCTCCATGGTGGACCCAACACGTGTAGCCCTTTTTGAAACCACGTCGGATCAAGTGGGCGACAATTTGAGATGAGTTGGTGAACATCTTAATATTCTGGCAGTCTACACAAGGACAGTACATATATGGTAAACCCTTCTTCGCCATGTCTTGCACAGCAACCTTTTCGAAATCAAAAACACCTTTCATGTATTCCTCACCCACTCGGTTGTCATTATACATCCAGTCTCGGACCATCTGCAATAAATCAAATTCATACACATGCTAATTAGTAAATCAATGGAGATCGATATTGATGATGAAATCAAGTAATGTGTACGCCTTGGGAGCAAGTAACCAACCTTGGTTCGATCCTCAAATTTTTGCCCCCAAATGCTCCCCCTGCCTTTCGAGATTTCGCTCTTCCTTGCCCCAAATCTCTTCGAACTGGACAGTGTAGGTCGAGCAAGAGAGTACGACTAGCTCAAAACATCCGCCAAAAGACCTTTTATACCAGGTTCAGTACAGACGGTTCTATATAATACCGTCGGTAATATCGGTGCATTATTGAAGAAAAGAAATATCACAGACGCTTATGAACTCCAAACCGTCCGCTTTACATCAGAACCGTCTGTGTATTTGATTATGACAGTCGGTTCTCACATCTGAACCGTCTGTGTTATCACATCCGACCGTCTACGTTATTATCACAGTCGGTTTTTACCTCAGAACCGTCTGTGTATGTTGTTATCACAGTCGGTTTTTACCTCAGCACCGTCTGTGATAACACAGACGGTTTTAAAGTCCGAACCGTCTTTAATATCTCGGTTTTTTTGTTTGCATTCGACTACTGGTCATCGATCAGTTGTTCCACATGTTTTTCATATTTGGTTCTATCTTATTTCAATGTTAGTATTTACAAAAATGAACGTTCAGACTGTTTGGTTTTATCTTGTTTTTCATATTTGTTTTATATATATGTCTGAAATTAAAACCGTCTTTAATCTTTCAAGCAGAGACGGTTTTGAGTTAAAAACCGTCTTGATCGCAGCAGTATTTTCTTGTTAACATTTTTACACAGAACATCATTTGGTGATTATCAGTTACATAATCAATCGAAAGCCAGATATATAAGGAAAAGAAATTTCTTATTTCTTACAATCTTTCCATACATAAGAGATACTATTAATTAAGCGACCAATTGATTAGTGTCGACCTGTTCCGAAAGTAATTTACAAAGTTCTCCTAGGGACGTATTGGCATCAGTAGGATCTACACTGGCCGCCCCAGGAGAACTACCAATGGCTCTAAGACTATCAACATCATCTCTCACCAAAGGAGTGGATTTGGCATCAGTAGGATCATCCAAGAAATTAAAGTTGATACAACCAAGGTGGAGATGAAGCTGCAACTCAAAGCATGCACTCTGCCAAGTGCAGAATGGCAAAAGACATCCCCTCAGAATGCTTCTCCAGCGCCTCTTTTTTTTTTTGGAGAGTTCTGCACAAGGCAGCTTTCTCCTCCTGCACATATTGCTTCTCCAGCTTCGGAGTGGATTTGGACGTGGAAGTGTGAGCCTTACCCCAGAAAAGCTGATGATACAAAGGTGTTGGAGAGGGGATATTGGAAGGATTATTGTGGATCTCCAAAGGTGGAGTCGATGCAACTGGAGGGGTTGCAAGGGGCAATGTGGCAACACAGGCCTCAGCACCCTCTAGAGTCTTCGCTGCAGCTCCACTGTACGATCTTTCATCATTTCTAAGTCTCTTCTTTGGAGGGATCATTTCCTCAACCACCTGTGGATTTCGAAATGCATTTGTTTCGAGGTAATCAAGTCATAAAAGAAAGATCTGCATTAGAGTTTCAGAGAGGACTTACTTTCTGAAGATCCTGATCGAGTTCATTCCTTATCTCTTCCTCATCACTCTCAATTTCAATAACCTCACTGGAATCTCGGCTCGCCATCAAGGTGGGAGTTGAGGAGGGAATAAAGACAGGGATTTAGGAGCTTCGCTATTTATAGAAACAGAAGGTGACGGTTCATATGCGCGGATGCCTCGAGTTCTAAAAAGCGCACTAGTACTGGTTTTCAAGGCCAATAAATTCATGATATACAACTTCTCGGGAGATAAACTGCAACACGGCAAAGGAAGTTGAAGAGTCAGATTACATAATTCGATGCAAAATAAATTTGAAGTAAATAATTAAGTCTCTTCATCTGCTCAGTTATTATGTGCGGTTATCAACAATTTCATGTAGAGAATTGCACTGTTGGGACTATCACAGACGGTTGGGAGATCAAAACCGTCTGCTTTAATATTACAGACGGTTCTGATGTCCGAACCGTCTTTAATATGTCTTACTATCACAGACGGTTTGGAGTTAAAAACCGTCTGTGATATTGATAGAGGTCGAGAATTCGAGGAGAGGAAGTTGAAGAGTCAGATTACATAATTCGATGCAAATTAAATTTGAAGTAAATAATTAAGTCTCTTCATCTGCTCAGTTATTATGTGCGGTTATCAACAATTGCATGTAGAAAATTGCACTGTTGGGACTATCATAGACGGTTGGGAGATCAAAACCGTCTGCTTTAATATTACAGACGGTTATGATGTCCGAACCGTCTTTAATATGTCTTACTATCACAGACGGTTTGGAGTTAAAAACCGTCTGTGATATTGATAGAGGTCGAGAATTCGAGGAGAGGAAGTTGAAGAGTCAGATTACATAATTCGATGCAAATTAAATTTGAAGTAAATAATTAAGTCTCTTCATCTGCTCAGTTATTATGTGCGGTTATCAACAATTGCTTGTAGAGAATTGCACTGTTGGGACTATCACAGACGGTTGGGAGATCAAAACCGTCTGCTTTTATATTACAGACGGTTCTGATGTCCGAACCGTCTTTAATATGTCTTACTATCACAGACGGTTTGGAGTTAAAAACCGTCTGTGATATTGATAGAGGTCGAGAATTCGAGAAGAGGAAGTTGAAGAGTCAGATTACATAATTCGATGCAAAATAAATTTGAAGTAAATAATTAAGTCTCTTCATCTGCTCAGTTATTATGTGCGGTTATCAACAATTGCATGTAGAGAATTGCACTGTTGGGACTATCACAGACGGTTGGGAGTTAAGAACCGTCTGTGATATTGATAGAGGTTAAGAATTCGAGTCGACTCGAGGACACTGTTGGGACCATCACAGTCGGGCCTTACGTAAAAACCGTCTCTAATGTGACTATCACAGATGTTTTTTACCTCAGAACCGTTTGTGATATTTCAAAGCACGTTGATATATAACTTCTATATTCTTTTTATATTATTTGCATGGGACCTGCGACCTCTATATTGTTTCTATATTATTTCAAGGGCTCCGATCACAAACCAAAGATCGCGATAGTCGTTCCTTGATCGCACACAGTGTACATACCTTTGTATGGTCGAATGTTCGACAAAAGCCAACGAAAGATAAAGAAAGAGGGAAGATTAATTGCATGCAGTCCAAGAATGTGCTGGAAAATTAGAAAGTTGACATAAGAACAAAGTTTTCAATAATTTGTTTCATCACTTACAAAAAAAAAGTAAAAATACAGAATGCTAGGTCAAGGAGTGGTCTTAGCCCTGGCTGCATCTAGAATAAAGTCAGTTTGACTTGCAGCCAGGACGCAGGACTCCTCCAGCGACAAGTTGTCCTTCTCAGGATCAACTACTTCAGCGTCGAGAAGGCCTGCGACCTCCCTCAGCTTCGCGATGGTATCCTTCATTGTCAAACCGCAGCCAGCGATGGTCATATCCGCGGCTTTCTTCTCCTCGCGAAGACGCCTCGTCCTCGCCCTAGCATTGTCACCATCCGTCTTCATGCGCTGAATGCGCTGGAAGAGATCGTCAAGGTCAAGCCGTAGCCGAGTGTGCTTCTCCGTGAGGAGCTTGTGCTCCTCCTGGAGGGCCCTCAGCTCGGCCTTGACTTTGGCAGTGTCTTCCACGGCTTCCCTTCCCTGTGCAAATCAACAGGTCAAGAATATATTGAACATGGATTAACAATACAGGGGTAAGTCCAAAAGATTGAGAGTTCATACCGGGGAGGGCGAGGCTGACGATGCCATCGAGGATGCCATTGGCGCAGAGAAGCTAAGGAGTCAAACAGTCTGAGAACTATAAAAACTTGTAAAGTAAATGACAATTTTTCCATTTGTCAATTTATAGAACTTCCAAAGCGATGCTTCGTGTTCTCCTAGGCGCCGCGCGCGAAGATCGGAGACAGAAATGATCACAGTTGAGAATTCGAAGCGCCGGTACTTTTCCAGTCGGTTAATACATCAGAACCGTCTGTGATAACTACACTATCACAGACGCTTCGTGGTTTACAACCGACTGTATAAATCACAGTCGGTTCTGAGTTCCGAACTGTCTGTGATAGTCTAATTATCACAGACGGTTCATAACTCAGAACCGTCTGTATATATCACAGTCGGGTTTTAGGTTAGAACCGTCTGTGATAATTAGCCTATCACAGACGGTTCTTAGCTGGGAACCGATTGTATATATCACAGTCGGTTTTTAGGTTAGAGCTGTCTGTGATAAGTATACTATCACAGACGGTTTTGTGTTCAGAGCCGTCTGGTTTACTGTCACAGTTGTTTTTGACGTCAGAACCGTCTGTGATATCTGAACATATTCTCCCGACAGGCCTTCACAGACGGTTTTACATTGAACAGTTCATAACCGTCTGTGATGTGCCGTCCAGGATGTCTGTTTCTGTGGTAGTGTATCATTTTATCATAAAGTTGCTATATATACTTTATTTTTTATGTTACTAAAACTCATTAATGGAATATATCAATATTTCTTGTTCTTTTTTTTTATAAAGTTACAACAATTTCTCATACTGTCGACGATTCGGACTCGGAGTCCTCAGCCGAACTTATGCAAAATTTGTAATATCGGGACCTTTCAAGATGACCCTCCGGGAAGGTATGTAGAACAATGGAGAATAGAAGCACAGAGATGTTTATACAGGTTCGGGCCCTCGATGGTGGGAGTAATAGCCCTACGTCCTGTTGGGATTTCACTATAGGTGATAAAAGGTTACAAGATGGTAGAAAAACTTCTTCACAGGCGAAGGATTTTTTCTATGTAAATGTACAGAATAAAGCCAGGAAGGCTTGTAAAAACTATCTAATCTAGGCCGTAGACTTAGTTGTTTGAGTGGTTGAGATGTATTGTATCTCTCTTTTCTCTCTTCTTTTTCTGCTTGACACTCCATACCACCCTTTTATACTGGTCGAAAGGGTGCCATGCAGTAAACCGCATCAAGCAGTTGCTTGGACGTTTGAATACGGTTTTCAGAAAACCGCTCTTAACCTCCACGCAGGTTAAACACGTGTTATTCATGGATAACTGCACGTATTAACCTCCTGACGGTTGATTCTCCACGTGGGGGAATCTTCGGGATACTTGGAATATTCCCACTATAGGAATAGCCGGACAGATGAATTCCAAGCACCCTGGTCGAGAATGCTCTGACCGCAGGATGTTGGCTGACTGCGCGGATATTGACTGATCGCGCGACATCCTTGACATTCTGTCCACGTATAGCATACGAACTTCTGACCGCACAAAGCCTGCAACCTGATCGCGCAAAGCCTGCGACCTCGGGCCAATGCTTCTTAGAATAACTTGAGTTCGCACCGCTAGACACGTGTCTGGTTCGAATCTGTCCTGAACCAACAGTGCATTTATTTGAACTAACTCGGGTGTCAATCCTCGTCACATACAATTGCTATATGTCATTTATGTAGTGTATTAGATACTTCTGCTTGCAGAAAAATTACTACATAAATTTTATCACAACTAAACGATCTAGTTGCTATTTGCTACATATTTTTTTTGAAGAAAATATTTGCTACATATTGAAAACAAAGTTACTATATAACCCTTAAGATATTTTCAAAAGAGATTATTCGACATATAAATAATATAATTATCACACCTTAAATGCATAGTTGCTTTATATCATACAAACTTACTTCAACTTAAATGAATAGTTACTACATATCATACAAACTTGCTTCAACTTAAATGAATAATTGTTACATATCATACAAAATATTGCTACAGACACTACTACAGAAATAGAGTTTACTAACAGTTGAAAATCAACATTACTAACGGTTAAACATACTGTTAGAGATGAACACGATAGTGAATGTAGATAGTCTCTTCTAACAGTTCTTAACCGTCAGTACAATTAACATTTTCTTACGGTTCTTTGTCAACAACCGTAAGAAAAAGTGTTACCCTTCTAAATAGAAATAAACTTTTACTAATGGTTCTAATACTAAAACCGTTAATAAAAGTGTAGTTTTACTAACGGTTCTAATACTAGAATCATCAGAAGAAGCATGGTTTTTTCATACACACACACACACATAAGCATGATATATATTATTGAAATATGTTTAAATCAGAGTCATACACATAAACACAACAAATATATACATAAACAAGTACATACATAGATTTGAACAAGTTGTTCATAACACAAATATATTGTAGATTTCATATACAACTAACAGGCAAAAGAAACTAGACTAGAAGAGTTTGCAAATAGGACGCAAAGCACTTCTTCATCGATCCTTCGTAGCTTTAGCACTCTCTACAACAATCATTGTCTTGGAATATATCATTTTTTTGTATGGATCCAAAAACTTCCATCACCATTACACAAGCGTGGATCCAAAAACACATCAACCAACCAAACAATAAGCACACACAAAACAAAAAAATGATTCCACTATTCCCAAGTGCAGATTTAAAAGCTACGAAGTAAAAATCAACAAATACAACTTAAAAGAGGAAAATATAAAAAGAAAATACCATTCTTAAGAGTAGATTCAAGAACTATCCAATAATAACCATCTTTTCATGGTAGAGTCGATGTAGATGGCATCAGAGTAAATAAGGAGGAGTACTATATCGGTGCTCTAAAAGGAGCGGAATATATCTAGCACAGATTGAAATTAGGAGCTTAAGAAGCATATATATAAGCAATCACTTCTTCTAACGGTTCTATTGTAAGAACCGTTAGAAAAGAGAAACTGATCTAGGGCATCATAAATAGGTGATCACCTTCTTCTAATTGGTGTTAAAAAAAACCGTTAGTAAAAATTCTCAGTTAGATAAAAAAATAGTACATATACTTTTTCTAACGGTTCCCACCAAAGAACTGTTAGTAAAACTTTGACATTTTCTAACAGTTGTTTCAAAAAATCCATTAGTAAAAGTTCTTAGTTAGATAAAGAAGAGTGCATTTTTTCTAACAGTTGTTTCTATACGAATCGTTAGAAGAAGTTCGAGACCATGTCACATAGAAATTCACTTATGGTTTTTCTACTTCATACTTAAAACCGTTAGAAAATATGAGTTAGTAAAATGCATTTCTGTAATAGTGAGATGGAGTCAGAGTTCTGACGAAAATACAAAAACACATAAAACAAAAAATTTACAAAAACTTTCAGATCTAATACAAGGAATGTTACCATTGGCTTGCTCCACACCTAATAAAACACATTATATATGCTTGATGTGAAGAAATAAGAGAATGTGACACGTAGTAGCATCAGCAAGAGAGGAGAAAGCATCATCCGGCAGTGTAGAAAAGCCGGTAGCATGTGACGGGCATTGGAGCAGTAGATGAGGGTGCTGCCATAGAGGGGGAAGATGTGTTGACATGGAGAAACGAGAGGAGATCAGAAGATGAGAAAGAGACAAAAATCTGATGGAGAAAGATAATGGTGGTTACTAAAACTACTAGAAAATATATTGTGTGGTTACTAATGCAGAAGGGATAACAATGTTAATTTTTTCAAATAACAAATGGGATTAGAAACAAATCTTAAGACATGTGAATGGTGAATGAGATGGGTATATACTAGGAGTTTTATACCAAAAATAAACTAGTTATGCTATATATATAGAGAGAGGGTGTACTCTATGCCTAAGTATAAAAATACTAGTTTATATCCACTCTATCCACCATTGGATGGGCACAATCCCAACTCAAATCCATCTATAACCACCCACCACAAAAAATAAAATTAAAAGCTCCATTAAATCAAATGTTGTAACCAACTAATGTCAGGCCACCACGTTCAACAATCGTCTTCAACCTGCCATCAACACACCTTCTTCTTTTACTCCATCTCCTAATTACTTGCTACATTTTGAATGTAAACTTGTTATAGGTAGAACGTAAAGTAGCTACACAAGAACACAATCGTAGATTGATCTAACATTTGAGATCTTTTAGTGGTATCATATTTTTCTCAAAAATTTCGTGTTTTTTCATGAAGCTTAATTTATTTCATTGACTAATATATTTAGTTTTTAGAAAGTTGTCATTATATGTGCTATTTTATACCATTTTAATTTATTTATTACAATCTCTCTTGCGTTGGTACATTTTCTTTTAAAATTGCTACATTTTGTTTTTGCTATTTGTAATAATTTTCTTTGTTTATAACTATATAACTCTTGTCACTTGTTTAAAAACATAGTCTATTGCAGTGTTGCTACACATTATCAATGCTATGTTTATCATATCAATTGCTGCATATATTTTTTTCATCATGTTGCTACATCTCCTTCATAAAATTATTTCATTTATATCATGTAGTGCAATAGTTTCATCCACCATAACTTTTTGCTACATATGAGAAATAGAATTGCTCAACATCCAACATAAATTGCTATATAATCTCAAATAATTATTTCTTACTGACTACAAATTCAATAATTTTTTCCTACGTCGAGAACATACATTTGTAACAAATAGATTGGAGTCCAATGAGAACTCAACAACATATAAAAAAACATATTTCAATAAAAGAAACTTCATACACAACACTAAAGCGCAAAGTACTAGCTAGCTTACTTGCTGAAAAAAATATACGTAAAGTAATTTATGGTCGAAAAATTATCATGATTGATAATGAAAACTTGTGACAATCATAAATTTTTTTACTATTTCTAAATATGTATTTTCTACAATTGTATAACTAGTTGCTAGTGATAGGGTCAAAATTTGACAAGAATTTTAAACATATGAAACAAATCTATAAAAAAAAACTTTAGATTTTATAGAAAATGTATTATTATTGTATTTCTCCTTGTTAGAAAAAAAAAACTTTCAATGTGCTATCAACACAAATAATTAAAAACACATCACATCTGATAATAATCTTTTAAGAACCAGAATTTCAAATTTGCTTTAACTTCGGTGCACAATTGTTATATAGCATACAAAATATTGCTACAAGTAGAGTTAGAATTCTGACAAAAAATTAACATTGTTATCTCTTCTCAAGTATTTCTCTCCTGTCAAAAAAAAATTGTGGCATTTGATTTTTTTGTGGTTTTTAATAAATAATTTTGATAACTAATTTTTATTATAATATATTAATTAATAAGAAAAAATTAATTACATATAAGGAAGTGGAGATGGATGGATGAGATGAGTTATTAATTAGTGTGCTCTGGATTTTACAATGTCTGAGGGTGATCTCGCTGGGATCGGTGGCCTGGATCTCGCACTGGATGCCGTTCAGCTCCCTCCTGAACCTGTCCTTGGAGCTCGCATACAGCGTCTTGCTCCTTGTCTGTGATGTATCCGGAGACCTTCAATTTATACAGATGCAGAGATGATCGATAGATAGATATCACATCAAAAAATGCATGCATGCGTGAAATATGCTCAAATTATATAAGCATACCATGAGAAGAAGAAGATCTTTCTCTTCTGGCAGTGCTCGTCGGTGACAAAGTCGAGGTCGTAGACGGCGTAGCGGCACTCGTCGGTGGGGAGGCTGGAGGTGAAGTCGTTGTAGCTCTCGTGGGGCTCCCCGAGCCTCTCTACCTTTATCTCCATCGCCTTCTCGTCGATCCTAGCCTTTCCAGCCAGACTTATCACTGTACAAGACCCTTCTGATATTTTGCAAGCTCCACAATGATCCAGTTATTGGCAAAAGAACTGCAAGGAAAGCACTGGAGTTGGATCCATCGGATTTGGTGGTTCATAAATATTTTAAGGCATCTACGGTGCTTCTAGGAAACAAGAATGGCTTGAACAGGTTGGCAGGATGAGGAGTGATGCAGATATTCAAGCTAAAGTCTAATGCATATGGGGGTTACTAACCTACTTCTGTAAACAAAGTGCCCAGATCCTTGCAAGATGCACAGGAGTGATAAGGCTTCTTTTTGGCGCCATTTCTTCCCGCATCACACCATTAAGCATGAGAAGAGGAATCTATGGTGCTGTAGATTCAGTCTTTAAAAGAGAAAATTCATCCCTCAATCTTAACTATATATTCGGATTTTTGAAGCAAAGATTTTGGATTAAATATGATGCTTATGACCAGATGCAAAATAGAAATGACTAGCAAAATGTTGGTGATTGCATATAGTTTCCTGATGCTTTGCTCCATGACCTAATCTGACATATTGGATAGCCAGGAAATGACACCATATTGGAATGAGACTCAAAGATGTAAAGTATTGATGAGGCTTACACACACCAACTTGTCAACAATCTGTGAAGTAAGCATAGGTGCATAACAACAAACTATTATTTTTCTTATTACTGTATATTATCACTATATATTTACCCTACCTCTCTTCTTTTCATAACAGTACCACTTCAAGATTGCCATGAACATGATGAACTCCAGGAAAGAGAAGGTGATACATGAGACATTCAGTGTAAAGATAGACATGAACCAAATTTACCTAGGCTATATGTGCTCAAAGTTAAACAATGAAATTGCAAAAACTTAAAGCAATGGCAACGATCATGAACAGCAAGTGTGGTTATTGTATTCAAAATTTCATGGTGAAACTCTCCAATGTTATATGGTATGAGCTAAACTATAAATTTTAGTCATCTTTGTTAGAAAGAATATGAGACATCTATGAACCTTGTAAACATTGATCAGCACAAATATATTACCTGTACCGCAAACCTGGCAAAACCCTTGATTATTTTAGCTGAATATATCCGTATGTGAACAGAGGTTACACTTTATAAAGGGATTTACAAGGACCTTGTAAATCTTGATGACAATGTTAACTATCACATGAGGCTTTTTAAGGAAACATGCAGATTAGTTCATGAACAAATATTACTCATAGACCAGACTTTGTGATGTAAATTTAGATGGATTAGGTATTGGGTTCTAAAGCAAATGACGAGCAGCCGGGTTAATCTGCAACCCATTAATATCCATAGGTGTTTTAGGGGTTCTGGAGATTTCCTTTGGAGGAGGATAGGAAGGCCCCTCTTTTATTGATTTAAAAATCAAGGTTACTTCTCCATATTTTTTTGAATCAGCTCCAAACTCATAAAAATAACTACAAAAAAAACCAGCTCATACTATCGAATGGTAGAATAGTAAGCCATTATATGCAAATTGTCAGGCACAATTTCTATGAATCTACAGTGAATGTATTTAATATTGTCAAGCAAATAATAGAATGTAAAGAACATAATAATGCCATTGTTTGCATCCATTTTCTATGAATATCAACATCTATACACTCATGGGCAGAGGGAGGGAAGAGCAGCAGGGTGGGTCTGTTCCCTTGCAAATGATGCTAGAGGTAATGGACCAAGATTATTTGCAGCTCGACAGGGTTTCTTGGAGAAATGCTATGCTATTTTTCTCTAATATAGAATTATCAGTAATCTTTATAGAAGGGGCGGGAGATGGTGCAGAACTCCCGGCGGCGGGGAGGCCACGCGACGCCGCCGTCGGCTCCGCCCTCGCCGCTGCTGGGGGCGCGGCGGTCTCCACCCACTGCACAACCTACGGCCAAATCGGCCGAATCGGCCAGCCATTGTGTATTTGTGCGGAGAAACTGGGATATCTAGGTTGTGATTTGTTGGTTGTTGAGCAATATAACATCGATTTGAATTTTGAATATGTGTTAAAGTTATAGGTTATTAATATTTGTTATTGTATTGGGGTTATGGTTTAATATGTTAAGTTTGGATTTAGGAGGGGTTAGGATTGAGATTAAGATTTGTTGTTGAATTGAAATTTTATTGGAAATATCAAATATGTTGAATTTTGGATTAGTGGTTCAGTCGTAGAATGGTTAATTGATTAAAACTCTTCACAATTTATTAATGGATATAATCCTTTTGATATGAATAGTTTGTGTGGATGTTTTTATTTGGAGATTTTTTTGAACTACTGGATTTATGTTCTTAATATTCTTGTGTGGTTATTAGTAAAAATTAATTGAGACTTTAGTATGGGCTCATGAATGCACACTTTTGACTAATTTAATTCACTGGAGAGATAAGTCTATGGCTCTTTTTATTGTGCAAGCAAGATTGGTTGGATTAATCTATTTTTTCGTCCTATTTATGTTGTTGGATTGGGTTGGACTGGACATATATTGAGTTTTTTTTATTTCAACTTTATTTAGTGAAAATCTTTTGTATTCAAACATGAGAGGGGAAATAAATCCTTTCTATTCAAGCATGTGAGGGGAAGAAAAATCATGTTGGATTAGACCAAGTTCTATGTTAATTTGATCTCTCGTTATTAAGTAATGAATTAGTCGTGGCCGTAGAGTTATGCTTAAATAGCCCATATTTTAAATAACCCACTTGGTTACTAGTTTAGATTAAATGTTTGATTATAGGTCACTTGGTATTTCAAGAAGACTCTTTTAAATATGTTTAATTAATTGAATCTTTTGTATTAATATTTTTCTTTTTTTTGTTTGGAGAATGGGGAAATAACTTGATTTGAATCAAACTACTAGTACAAAAGAGGTTTAAAATTGGAGCAATGAAATGTCTCATCTCATCTCCAATCCGTGCTAATCGTAGAGCGCTTCTTCGTACCAGATATCCATCAAGAAATCCACCATCTCCCGTGACAATGTTATAAAATTACAAGTGACTGGATGATTAAAATGATCTTAATTTTTGGTTGAAGAGATCCTACAAATAATGGTATGGGCTGTGATCAAAACTGCTGACTTGTCGACACGAAATCATCATATGTTGTGCAGCAACTGCAATACAAAATAGGCATACATATTTGCATAAGGAAATGGGTTTCTAGCATGAATCAATCAAGAATCCCATATTTGTCTACGCCTTACAAAAAGAACTGTTTGTGGGTAATGCACATGGAAGAGGATTTACAACCTTATTGATTTATGGGAGGCAATTTTGACTCATCTCCGATCCGTTCCCTTTGCATCTCAACCCATGCTACAAGTCTGCATGGTACAAAAATCAGCATAATTGTTACAAGTTCCATTCTACTAAATCAGGAAGCATTTTTCTGACTCCCAATTCCTTTTTCATTGAGAACAAAAATCCAATATATGCACCAAAACAGTGATATTGCATGAAAAGAAAAATGTTACCCCTTCTCATCTCCATCTTCAAATCTAATGTGTCTCCTCCAAAACCAAAATTAATCTACAAGATCTACCGCATGCAGCATTTCTAAATTCTTTGAAATTTACACTCAAATCCCAATATAATAAACAAGTAAAAAGAAAGAAAGCTCAAGAAGTTGAATAATTTGATTCAAGGATTAATCCAATAACTCACCTCAAAAAGATACCATTCGCAATAATAAAAAAATTGCCGTGGGGAAAGCGAAAAAAATTCAACCCTGTGGGTATAATTAAAAGGGTCTTTAATAGCACCATACATACAAAGATGTGGATGAAACCAAACCGCAGCCGATAAAACAAAATTGATCTGAAAACTCAACCCCATTCAAGAACCAAGTTATTCGAAAGGATCACGCAAACAACCCAAAAAATAAAGGTAGTGAAGTACAATTCAATATACAAGAAGAAGTGAAACGGGTAAAAATTGTTCTGTTATTTTATTATTATTATTATTATTTTGCTGTTAAAATTGCTTGGATGTGTGGGAGGGAGAAGAAACGAGAATAATATTTATTATTTCTGATGGCTCTAGAAAAGAAAAAAAGGTGTGTCATTGCATTGCATTGTTCGTCCTAACTCCATCTACACAACCATGAATGAATTAAGTCAAACTATTTCAGAGAAAACTCCAATTCAACAACAAATCTCAATCTCAATCTAACAATAAATATCAATAGTCCTAACCTCAAATCCAAATCTAATCTGTTCTTTCAAATAAAATTTATTCTCTTATCCGATAAATCCAAAGGCAAATTGAATCGGCCAATGATGGATCTTACTGGTTGTAATGCAGTAGTGCCCGTTGTCTTGTTCCATGAATGCTTACAAATAGAACAGTGCGTATAAAAGTATCTCGCGGTTCGTATTTAGATATACGGTACATTCGTACGTAGATCGTGGATTTAGTTTACACGTGCGGCAATAATACTGAAATCAAATGAGTAAATTAAAAGTATAGTAAGTAACGGACCGTTCGATGAAATGAAGCGCATGAGCAGTACAATTAAAGGTGGCCTTTTTAAAGTTGCAGCCCCAGTACACCACACCGGATTTATGTACTCGTAGTTTTTTTTTTTTTTTTTTTTGAATTTTGCTTACAACCAATCTAATCTATTTGGGGATATGGAGATGGGTACCAAAATGAATATCAATATGATATCCGCACGGAGGACTACCTTATGAGTAATATTTTTTTCTTTCTTATTGCAAAATATAAAGTGATATGTAAATTTATTACCATATTTTTTATTTTACTCTTATTTACTATTTCAATCTCTCTAATCTCATACATTTATCTCCACTATTATTTCTAATGCACATATGAACGAGTATAGTTTAGTTAGTTTTATCTGAATGTTATATTTGATTTTAGAATTTTTATAATGGAGGGAGTAGTTTATACGAACAAAAAATATATATGGAGAGAGAGCAGTAGTAGATGCATTTTTGAAAATCAAATGGAACGTAGAATAAATTTAGCCATAAATTGGGCACCTAACATTAATTGTGGAGTAAGTACATATACATACGTAGATGAAATGAAATCATAAAAATGCCCCACACCATTTCGTTGAAAATTATCATTGGGTTTCCCACACACTGAACATTGTAATTTTTCTAGTGGTATAGAGCTTGAAAGAAGAAGCGAGAGAGATGCATGCATGCTTCTCAGGCAACAACAAGATGATCAAGGAGATCAGCAAGAATGTATTTTGATTTTTGCCTGTGAGATGTTTTTGTCTAGTAGCAACCAAGATCCTGTGCCCTCAGTTGTATATTTGTGTTTGATGAGTGGCAGATGAAGGCCATGTCCCTGAACAGGAAGGTGGGAAATGAGCAGCGGCGAAGGAGAGAGGAGTTGGGAGAGGAAGGAAGCGCCAAGAAGAAGAGAGTGCCGGCGCAGCAAGAAGAAGAAGAAGAGAGGGGGGAGTGGATAGCGGAACCAGAGCCAGGAGTGCTGATGACTCTGGTTTCACGGCCCAACGGAACCAACCATCTGAAGAAGATACGCTTCAGGGAGCAACTGTTCGATGCATGGGCGGCTCAGACCTGGTGGGCGCATAATTACCACACCATCCTGGAGCTCTACACCATCGCTCAGTCCACCCCCGTCACCCCATGCCAATCCGAAGACGATGTATGCATTGCTTTTTACTGTAAGTTTGACAGGAATGGGAACCACACTAATCTAGAAAACACACAGGTTGGTACAGAGTCATCAAACTGCTCCGGGGGTCCCTCCAGCGGTTGTGGGTCGGCCGACACCTTAGGCTCTCCCATACTTGGGCTCGTCACTGCTGCTGCCCCGCAGATCCATACGGTCTCCCGCAAGGACCTCCGCCGCGTTCCTCTCAGGTCCCTCCCTCTCCTCCCCCCTTCTCCTTTCTTCTCTCTACTTACGCTCTCCTTCCTGCAGGGATCGGTTTGCTCAAGTCAAGTCTCGAGTTTGGTGGGAAGACAGCAAAGCCACATTGCAACACTTGTATTCTTCCTCTCCAACATTTTATTAATGGATTCGTTCTATTACGCTAACCAAAGGACATCAAAAAAATTAACAATTTTTTCTTCTTATCTGTAATTCTTTGCAATTGGGGCCTTGCTTGCAGCAGCTGTCTTTGTTCTCAGTTGTATGGTATGGTTTGGAAATTACCAATCTGTTGGAATTTAAAAGCCATGTAATGTAATTCACTTATTATGATCCTGATTCATCTTCTATTTCTTACTTTAAGTTAAAAATGGGCCACTAGGCGGCCCACTACTCAAGTACCGGCACAACTCCAAAGCAAAATGCAATCACTCGCGCTTCCACACTAATTTCATAAAATGCCACATACGTTTCATTTCCTCATACAGCATATAACTTCCATTTCCAAAAATTAAAAAAAAAGGAAAACGGGAAATTCAGAAAAAAAAAGTGAAGTTTACATATGAAACTCAAGATGAATTGAGGGATTGAGTAAAAATTAAAATAAATAGATATATTTAGCAGTACCACTAAGCATGACAGTTTTTAATTGTTAATAACTTACACAACAATTCAACCTATAGTACTATCTTTTTTTAATATGTATTTTTTTTTCAAATTATGATTCTATAAATATATGTTTAACTAACTACGCTTAATTAGTTTTTAAATTAAACTGCACATAGTCACAATAATATTTTTCTTGGTATACCCAACTCATTATCTTCTTTTAGTCGTAATTTCACATCACATCACATCCTCCCCTCCCCTCCGCACTGCAAAAGTTCAAACCCTAGCTTTGCTCAATTCCATGTCCATGGTCATGGTCACGCCCATGGCCACCAGCCTCGCCTCCCCGACCTGCCTCCAGCTCCGCCTCGTCCGCCTCACAGCCGTCGCCCGCATGCGTCTTCTCCCCCGTCCGCCACGCCGTCGGGCAATCCGAGCCGAGGCCTCCCCTTCGCCGGACTCCTTCGCCGGGTGGTCTGCCGATGGGGAGGAGAAGCCTACTTCTCTAGGTTTTGGAGGTGAGGTATAATTACCCATTTACAATCTACTAGCATTCAAGGCAACTTCATTGATATGATCTGGATAAAGTCTCGGAGCATAACGTCATCTAATGAAATATGTGATATGATGCAGCCACACTCACACTGCCGCATGCATTCTAGTGCTTTTATTGAATAGTCTGTGTTCATTTTATTGAATGTCCAATGAGTTCAAAGGGGAAAAAAAATGTGCTAAACCGGCTCACTAACACCCCCCCCAAAGGGGATTGTTCATATAGCACGTTGGGATTGCTCTACCGCCTAAACCTCCCACATTTACAGTTTTTTTTGGAGTACTGATGGCACTTTCATGGTAGTTCATTTTCAGGGCTTCTAGGAGCTGGGCTTGCTGGACTGTTCTTTGTTGCCGCTGTTACGTTTGCTGCGTTGTCTATGAAGACCAAGACTGCGACTGGTGTTTATACTTCCCTTGACTTTGTTCTTTGCTTTCAAATTTGTAGTAACTATACCAAAAAAAAAATTTGTCATATCTATCATGCATTTCATGAAACAGACAAACAAAACTAATTTGGTCATGTTTTTTTTTAAAAATAAAATTATATAAGTTTTCTATTCTGCTTCCTCGTATCAGCAAATGTTCATCAAAAGGGTGGTCTGCTCAGCTCAACTAATCAATATTACACAGGAACCAAGGCACAAGTGGAAACTTTATCCAGAGAAAGTGTTACTGCAACTTATTCTGATAATATTTGTAAGGAGGACGGTGGTGAAGACGGTGAGGTTTCATTACACGGTGACAGCAAGCGTGATAGTACCTTGGAGAATGAAACAGGTAAGAGAAAAGATCCATCTTTTGTAGAGCCAAACAAGCATTGTGAGGGGAGGGCTGAACTTGCAATCGAGCACCCATCGCAAAGCACTGATCTAGTTCCTGATGATAAATATGTCATTGGTGAAGAACCAAGTAATGTTGATGATCTGATTGGTTCAGATGTTACTGAAAGCCCAGCATCTACCGCTCCTTATTCCAACTCGATTGAATCTTCTGAAGCCGCTTTTGACTTATCTGATAAACTCAAGGGTGCAGGCCACTCTGTGTCTAAAAATACAGATATTGATGCCTATACTTTGGATCAGGAGGGAACTCCAAATCTAGAAGAGAGATTAGATTCTGATGTTCCACTGAATTCACAGATTTTACCAGAAAACCAGCTTCCAGATGATACATTAACATCAGATACACTGGCGCTAGATTCATCAGGTGGTGGTGTGTCCACCCAGGAAATATCAGATAACGCACATGAGTCCGCATCTCGCGCAAAGGACCAAGACATCAGGCAGAATCCTGAACTTTTCAACAACAATGGAAACTCTCCATTTAGCATGCGAGATGATGTAGAGTATGAAAAAACAGATCAGATGCTTCCAGCTGACTCAAATGATTTACCTGCAGAGAGTAGTAAGACAGAAACTGTGGAGGAAACTTTGGCAAATATTGTACCAGATCTAAATGAAAGCGAAAGTGGATTAGAAAAGAAAAGCAAATTATCCATGTCTACAGCACCTGATAAATCCTTCTCTCCTGCCGGAATTCCTGCACCATCTCTTCTATCTCTAGCTTTACAGGTGCCTCCAGGGCAGGTTTTGGTTCCAGCAGCAGTTGATCCAACTCAAGGAAATGCATTAGCTGCACTGCAAGTTCTGAAGGTATTTCTCGTGCATCCACTGTTCAACTGGACGAGGATTCTTGTTTGATCAGTTTTCATCATTGAATTATTTCTTCAACAGAAATACCCATGTATGCTGTTACTTCTAGAATGTCTTATAGATAATAGGAAAAAACAAAATCTGTTTACTTCTGATCATTGATTAATTTTTTTTCTTGCTTGAGGTTACGTACCTTACTCTATCTTTCATTTTCTGGCAACCATATGATGTGTGGCATCTTGTATTTCTGCTCTTGTTCAATTTTCTAGGCGAAGTGAAGGGCCAGCCCCATTTCATTTGCACAGTGCAAAATACAGTATGGAGCTGGTTTGCGGCCAACTTGTTGATTACTTGAAATTAATTGTGCAATTATTTTTCTCTTTTTAGGTGATTGAACCTGATACTCAACCTGGTGACCTGTGTTCCCGGCGTGAATATGCTCGATGGTTGGTAGTTGCAAGCAATTGTCTTTCAAGGTGCATCGGCAAATGTTTTTCATCTTGATTTTAAGGAATGATTCATCGCTTTTTATTGATTTGAGTTATTTAGTGGTTTAAATTTTGCATATCAATATCACATGTAATGTTACAAATTTAATAGTATTAAGCTGGTGTATTTTAATAGTGTTAAGCTGATCCATCGGTAATCTGTTGCACCAAACTCAATAGGACGTGATTGTTAGGGCTGTGTTCTCTGTTCTACTTGAGAGAGAGAGAGTAATCTGTTTCACCAACGATCCTTTTATTCGAGGGCTCAGCATGTACCTTTTAGAGGCTTAGCTGATCATGCTTCTGTTCACAGCACTGGTTATCTTGGTGTACCATGATTAGCCTTTTGCTTGCTGCTTAACTTAGGTGATGTCCATTTTGTGTGGATATTGCGTGTTGGAATAGATAAGAAAGTCGGACATGCTAACAGTGCCTTCACATTGTACCTTTTCAGTTTTTATCTTGGCTCTTAACAATCGATTTGATTAACTTGCTTATTCTCGTGAACTCGTGCAACAGGAACACCTTCTCAAAAGTGTATCCAGCAATGTATATTGAGAATGTGACTGAACTTGCATTTGATGATGTTACGCCTGAAGATCCCGATTTCCAATTTATACAAGGTAAGAAACAATGTTCGAGACGTAACTGCATTTTTTTTTTCTAATGTTTACATCACTACCTACTTAATGCTATGTTATCTTTGTTTCAATCTACCGGCCCTAGGTTTGGCAGAAGCTGGGTTGATTTCTAGCAAGCTTTCAAGATCTGATATGAACATCTCTGAAGATGTTCAGAATAATCATAACCTGTTTTTCCCTGAGAGGTGATGGGTTCTTCCATTGCATGCATGCTGCTCTCTTTTCTAACAAATATCTAACCAATTGTCCTCAATGCAGTCCCCTATCACGCCAAGACCTTGTGAGCTGGAAAATGGCTTTGGACAAAAGGCAACTACCTGAAGTTGACAGAAATGTGAGAAGTAAAAAACATGTTTTTCATTCTTGTCATTTATAATTCACTCTTGAACCCAACTGGTTATACTGGTATTAATATTTTTCTATGACCAGTCATTGTACAAAGCATCTGGCTATATAGACGTTGATAAAATAAATGCAGCTGCCTGGCCTGCTTTAGCAGCTGACTTAAGTGCTGGAGATCAGAGCATAACAGCTCTTGCATTTGGTAGGCTTCTTTTATCAAATTTGTCTTTCTGTCTGCGAACACCAGTAATTTTACTCCTTTTCTTAAAGGTTTTACTAGACTTTTCCAGCCTGACAAACCTGTGACAAAAGGTCAAGCTGCCCTATCACTTTCAACTGGTGATTCTGCTGAGGTGGTTATGGAGGAGCTTGCTCGTATTGAAGCAGAGAAAATAGCTGAAGCAGCTGTGAATGCACATGGTGCATTGGTTGCTCAGGTTGAGAAAGATCTTAATGCAACTTTTGAAAGAGAGCTTACAAAGGAAAGAGAAAAAATAGAGACCCTTGAAAGACTTGCTGAAGAAGCTAGAATTGAATTGGATAAGTTGAGATCAGAAAGAGAGGAAGAAAAGAATGCTCTAATTAGGGGCAGAGCTGCTGTTGAATCTGAATTGGAAGTACTGTTGAAGCTGAGGAGTGAGGTAGAAGAACAGTTGCAGAGTGTGATGAGCAATAAGGTGGAGATCTCTTTTGAGAAGAATAGGATTGAGAAACTTCAAAAGGAAATAGAGACTGAGAACCAGACAGTTGTGCAGCTTCAATATGAGCTTGAAGTTGAGAGGAAGGCTTTGTCTATGGCCAGGTAATAAATCATGACATTTACCTGAGATTTCCTCCATGTTTACTGTTTGTAATATCATGATCCCATCTTTAATTGCTTAATTCTATGCATCTTAGTGTACACAAAGTGGTTCTTTATGTAACTGAGATGACATCCTTTCTTAAGTAATCTGGTAGGATTAAAACTTATCTCTGTCGTTATTATTCCTTAGGAGACTGAATTACTGAACTTTATTTTTTGGAACTTGTTTTGTTGTGGTAATATTCGGAAATGTTGAAGTATGGTGAGCCCCTGGGATCTTTGCGATTTGCATATTCTACATTAACACTTAACATATGAGGTTTGGCTTAAATAACTATTGTAATTTTACTGGCAAGGGCTATATCCATAGACACCTGTTTTTGAACTCCGAAACTTTGAGGTAAGCCATGCAAAACAAGTTATGCACTCATTAAATTACTAATATCTTGTCATGAATTCTAGCCAAATGATATTGCACAAGGACTGAAGATGGGACTATTTGTAGCAATATCTTGAAGAACTATATGATCATATTAGGCACATTTAGCTTCCTTTTTTCCCTCTCCATTTTTTTTTTACAGCAAGCAACAGGATAGTCCAGTTCTAGTGTCCACGGTAAGAAAACCCAACTCTGTTCCATTCTTCCATGATCTGCATTCATGCTGTAAGAGTTACCAACTAAAGTTCTGCTTAGAGCTCTTATTGGATAGTATGACTGCTATCACATATCAATGTGCACCTCTTTAATCAGGGCTTGGGCAGAGGAGGAAGCAAAGAAGGCCAGGGAGCATGCAAAGGCCCTTGAGGAGGCCCGGAACCAGTGGGAGCGTCAAGGAATCAAAGTTGTCGTTGATGGAGGCCTTCAGGACGATGCTTCAACTGGAGTCACATGGGCTAATGCTAGAAAAGAGCATCCAGTTGATGAGGCAATCAACCGTGCCGAGTCTTTGTTGAAGAAGCTCAAGGCAATGTCTGCTGATATCAAAGTCAAATCTTCTTCCACCCTCGAGAGATTAATTCAACATGTCAGCTCTTTCATCTCAACTCTAAAGCAGCAAGCAGCTGAAGCAGCACAACAATGTGTAGAATTTGGGACTGCTGCAGCCTCGAAGACTAAGAAGTTCTCAGAAGAATTGCAGGGTAATGCCTATGCATTTGGATCGACCATTGGGGATAAGTCGAAGAGGGTAGTGGAAGATTGCAAAGATGGATTGGAGAAGTTTGCACACAGATTCAAGACAGATTAGTGGCTAATGATATTCCTTTATGTATTACCAATTGTAATAGCTGCTGTCAAGCTGGAGAAAGAATAATTCCTTGGAATAAATTTTGCGGCTGCTGTTTTTTCGGCAGTTGGGCTGGTTGCTGTTGTTGTAAAGAATACCAGTACTATCACAGCAGGTTCCATGGAAATAAGTCCTGTATTCTAATTAATGTATACAGTTGCGGTTTAAGTTCCTTAGTATCTTCTTTTGATGAATTTGTCCTGTCACTCTGATTTGGTGTTATGAAATTCACCGAAAGCTACCTGCTCTTCTCAGCTTGGAGTAATCAACACACAAGATGAATTGGAAAAAAACTGATTTTCTTTCCAGTTAGATGGAGTAATTACGGATTACTACTACAAAATGCAGTAATTAATTGAGGCCAAAAGTACCATCAAGATATAGTTGGATTAGTAGGTACGCATGAATGTTGTCGTACGTCATATCAGCAGCATGTATTGTATTACCGGTTTCTGTTCCGTTCGATGTTGTGCCAAACATGTGAATCACGGTTCTGCCACTTTGAACAGGTATTGATAAAAAAACATACTAGAATTACAAATTACTTGCTCCATTACAAATTTACAGTGCACCACTCATGCAATTTAGTTCAGCAACAGTTTTTCCCCCTTCAAATACATATACTGCAGATTGCAACATAAAGATCAGCAATTGGCACATTAATCAACTGCTCCGTGAACAGCTGAACTCCTCTTCTTTTCTTGTATTCTTAATTTCTTATTCTCCTGAAAATGCTCGACCTAGAACTTTTGAGTTCTTTTTCACTTAGCTTTATCAGAGCTTTGATGTTGTTTTCAACTTCATGCTCGGCTCAGAACCCTGATTTGCACCAGGGGCCGACTTGCTTTGCATGCGTTCCTTCACTTTGAAAAGGAGCTCATGGGCTTCCTCAAAATGAGGATTCGTTACTTTCTTGACATTGTCAATCCAGTTACGGATCTTCTCATGAGGTCCCAGAAATCTGTCACGCAGATTATCACCAAGGACCTGCAAGGTGAAATTAGTCAGATTTTTTGCAGCTAAATTTCAGAGTAATTAAATATGAGTAAGTTTCACTATGAAGCCCTCATTTTTATTTGATGTTTCACATAGGGGTCTCTATTTTCAATTTCATCAATTAGATTCTTCTTTTTTTTACTTAGTGTCTCATACAGATAATCATTTTTCAATTTCATTTCAAATTGGTTACACTCATTAACTCTCTGTTAATAGTGAAAACAAACTTTGTAGGGTAGAGCAGTCAGTTATGGAGGCATAATATCAGCATACCTCCAACTGCATTATCTCACAAACAAGGCTGAGATCTGCAATGGATGGCTGGGGATTTCCTAGCAAGAACTTTGCATCACCTTTGAGCCATAGAGATTCAATCCTTCTCAGGGACCGCACCAGCAATTTTTCTGCCTGTTTTGCTGCCTCTGGGCTTGATGTAAGACCAAGAGAAGGAGCCAATGCAGTGTGCACCACAAAGGTTGCTGCATAAGTATAAAGGACCAGAGAGGCTTGGTTACAATTCCGAATGGAAATAATTTAGCATAATTGGCGTATCCAACAAACAACAAACATTCCAAATAGTTTTATGGCATCTTCTAACTGCTTTGATGGAGGAACTCAGATGACCTGGTGGTGATTGCTTAATTTCTCTAGCAGAAAACATATGCTGCATATCTAGTTCCAACTTGATATCACAACTCACAAGCTATATTCTAGCAGGAGCTGTCTTCAGTATACTACATAGATGAAGAGTTCTCACCTGCACCACGACGCAAATTTGAGTGATGCCAATCCAAGATGGACTCAACTTTGGCTCTAGTTAACAAGTCGGCTGGATACCTATACGAAACAAGAAAGGATAAAACGGTGACTGGGAGAGCAATCGATGAAGGCCGAGAATTCTCATCACAAGAGATTGCATATAGCTGTGCCAACAACAAGAAGTTATTTAAATAGAGTCCCCATCCTTAAAGACATGGACATCAAACTTTGCCCGTGTTACAACTCTAGCAAATACTTGGCCAACTAGACCACATTTGGAAAAGATGGATCATGCAATAGCTCCCACAGATACGGTGTCCCAGCTTCCACAATTTGAATGAATGGTTCCTAGGTCCCAAATTCCGACTGAGAAACTAGGAGATTTAACCAAGTCCCATTAATTGATCATAGTGATATCGTGGAAATGCTGCACGGACCAACTCACCACGGAATAAGGTTATTCGTCTTATAGCGGCATTCCCACCTCAAAGATGAGGATTAGGATCTGTAGTATAAACATGGGATTTCAGATTCTCCATATATGACAAGTCTATTCCTCAATTATGATCCAAAAGAGTCAATATCCAAACTTGAAAAAGGGAACATGTAGAGGTTTTGGAGGCTAAGCAAAGCATCTTATGATCTTGCTAATATAGCTTAAGGAAAGATGCATATTAAATTTGTATACCTTAGGTACGTACACACATACCAACATTTAAGTTTTTGTCCTCACTTTACTTAAAAGGGTTAACCCAGTTGGCATAGTTAGTTCACTCAGATTTATAAACAGTATTTTCTCAGGATGAATTGTCAAAGGCCTCTATGCACCAGCATTTGCTATTGTGTAACATAACAATGATTTGCAAACATTTTGCATATTTAGTTACTCCTTTTGTTTGATGCCTAATGCACTACTAGGTCTCTTGGGCTGAATTAGGCTAGGGTGTTACAAAATTGCTACGAACAGACAAATGGGAAACCTTCTTGCTACTTATATACATGGCTCATACAATATGTAGTTGAAGACAATTTAATAGTTTGAGAACACAGCAAACCAGGAAAAGTAGATTAGAAAAAGGAGTAACATATAAAATAAGTGTAATTACTATTGTGCAGCATACCAGTGATCTGCAACTCCAGGGAACACTGACACAAGATACCTCAAAATGGCATGACTGTCACAGAAAGTACAACTTTGATCAGGCTCTTCAAAAAAAAAATACTTAACATAATCTGGGCATTCTCACAATCATTACACATAATACTGTAAATGGGAGATATTAATCATACAGAAATAAAATGAAACAATAAATATAACCTTATTTGGAAGTGGCGAATCACAAAATACCAAGTGTAGAACATCCACTTCTAAATGAATATGCAAAAGATAAAAAAGCTGACGATAGGTGCTCAGCAGAAATAATCAAAGAGGGCAAATATAGCTTAACCAGTGCAAAATGGACGATCTTTGGGACTAATCCATGCTTAGTTCACAGTGCAATTGTTCATGGATGATCTTTCATATAATAGCAAATACAGTGCAAGATATTTTTAATGTCACATACAGTTGTAGAGTAACCAAACAAAACATTAGAAAAAGAACAACCGAAAGAAACAGTGCATCAGCATCAGGATATTTGGAAATGAAAATTTGTTCTCAACAAAATTTCAAGTCCAGGTGACAGGACAATGAAACATAAAGACCTCAATCATGAGTGAAAGAATTATATATAATCGAACAAAATTTGAGAGGCCATACCTTTCAAACAACTTGAACCTTCCATCAACAATTGCTGGCACTTGTCCCATTGGGTTTATTTCTGAAAAAAACACATACTTATCATCGATCAACAACCATGTGATGCGACAACTTATACTGAATATTGCAACTCGTGTGCATTAACCTAACAAATAATTGCACCTTCCAACAATTATTCATGGCAAAGAGATAGTAGCCTACGCAACTCAAGAGGCAAGAACACACAGATCACTTGAACTGTAATAATCAATTTGGCAATCACTAGTCCAGAAAAGATTAAGTATTCGCAACTAATTCCAACATCCTAAATGAAAAATGTGCAGCATGCCACTGTACAAGTCCCAAGAAAATTAGAGACATATCCTTGCTGCTAAACCTGCAGAGCCATATAAAAACAAGAACGATTGTGACTTTCTTAGGAACAATCAAGAATTGGTGTTAAAAATTGCTTTTTTAAAATTATTTTCGGAAATTTGGGTTAAAAATGAGTATAAATGAAAGTACTTTTGAATTCTGGGCTAAAGTGCTGAGCCTTGAACAGATCCACCGTGACCTCCTCGAAATCGATCTGGTTCACCCTGCAAACAAACATAAAAAATAGAGGAAAAGAGGGAAAAAAAAGCAAAGGGGGAGAGAGAGAGAGAGGAGTACTTGCAAAAGATAATAACGGCGCGGGAGGGCTGAGAGAGACGGTCGGCGTACACCTTGAGCTTCTCCATGGCGGTTTCTGGAGGCTCCGATAATGCACTACTGGCTCCGTCTATGGCTACTGCGGTGGGAGGGACTCGGTTTTTGACTCATTTCCCTCTTTTTTTACAAGCATTGCGTACAAACTTATCTACTATTTTGGATATTCTTTGTCTAATTCTCTCTAATTCTATTTTAATTTTAATTTGTTAATTATCGGTATCAACCCAATTATTAGCGGCTAATAATTAGATAGAGATATTTGATTCCAATTTAATTTTACCGATAAAATTAATATGAATCCGATGGCACCGAAGATTCCAACAAGCTAAGAATCAATTCATGCATCACACCATGAAAAAAGGGGGGAACCAATGTTCCAACAACAGATGGATCTGCCTCACATTTTTTTTTATTTGGTTTATAAATTGGTGATGTTTGAAGAGACGTGGCATGATGACTTGATGAGCCTTCCATCCCCCGCACTTTTCTCCCTTCTCTCATCACAAAACCAACCATTAATTTAATTTAATTTAATTGTAGCGTAGATAATTAACTTCCTCTGCAGTAACAAAATATTCTACCTCCTCGATCAGTCTCCCTAGCTCTAGCTGCACGCACAATTAGGAAATTAACTTAACTTCCATGGTAACTAAGTACTAACTAGTAGATAGTCCCATCATATTTTTAATTAATGAATGAAATTATGTCCCTGGCTTGCTCCCATACATAATACATAATTAATAATTGATGGATTGCATGGCAGGCGAATTCGTCGTCGGGGTTGGCGGTGGATGATGAGTGCAAGAGCAAGTTCATGGAGCTGAAGGCGATGTGCTGCCTCTGTAAGGCGCCCTGCTCGTCCCAACATATCCAAAAAGAATTCATAGTGGTTCCTTTGTGGGAAAACACCAAACAAATCCCTCATGGAGCTGAAATGCTTGATGCCAATATCAACTAAGCCACCAGCACAATCGAGAAGGTGATGCCATCAGGCTGAGCTCCAGCCAACATCATGTCCTCAAAAGCCGACAATGCTTTGATGTGACATCCGTTGGATGCTAGCCCAGATATTAGACCATTCCACGACACAACACTAGGTTCCTGGATTGATCTAAACACACTCTTAGCATCCTCTATGCACCTGCATTTTCTGTACATATCAACAAGGCTATTACAAACTGAAACGTCACTGTACAATCCCAATTTCACCGAGCAGCAGTGCAACTGCTTCCCAGGCTCTATTGATGCCAGGCTCGCGGCGGCAGAGAGGAAGCAAGCAAGACTGAAACCATCCAGATCAACCTCTTCACGAAGCATGTGGATTACCATTTGGAGGGACTTGCGTTGAAGGCCCATTTGATTCAGCCCCTTAGCAAGGCTAGTGTTCGTGAACCTGTCCCTAATGAATGCCATTGTGCTTGCCACTGCCCATGCATCATCTATTCTCGCAAACCTAGCATAAACATCAACCAACGAGTTGCCGACAGCCACATCCAAAGACTCAAAGCTGGTCTTAAGCACATAAGCATGGATTTTCCTTATGCAAAAAATTACCTAAAAGCCGTATGTATGCCTATTTTGCATTGCAGTTGATGCACAACATATGATGATTTCTTGTCGACAAATCAGTAGTTTTCACAGTCCATACCATTATCTGTATGATCTCTTTAACCAAAAATTAAGATCAATTTTAATCATCCAGTCACTTATAATTTTACAACATTGTCACAGGAGAAGGTGGACTTCTTGGTGGACATCGGACACGAAGAAGGGCTCTATGATTAGCACGGATTGGAGATGTGATGAGACATTTCACTGCTCCAATTTTAAACCTCCTTTGTACTAGTAGTTTGATTCAAATCAAGTTATTTCTCCTTTCTCCAAACAAAAAAAAAGAAAAATATTAGTTAAAAAAGATTCAATTAATTAAACATATTTAAAAGAGTCTTCTTGAAATACCAAGTGACCCATAATCAACCATTTGATCTAAACTAGTAACCAAGTGGGTTATTTGAAATATGGGCTATTTAAGCATAACTCTGTAGCCACGACTAATTCATCACTCAATAACGAGAGAGACCAAATTAACATAAAACTTGGTCTAATCCAACATGATTTTTCTTTCCCTCACATGCTTGAATAGAAAGGATTTACTTCCCCTCTCATGTTTGAATACAAAAGATTTTCACTAAATAAAGTTGAAATAAAAAAAAACTCATCCAGTCCAACCCAATCCAACAACCTAAATAAGCACAAAAAATGGACTAATCCAACCAATCTTACTTACACAATAATTTTTAAAAGAACAACAGACTTATCTCTCCAACGAAATTAATTAATCAAAAGTGTGCATTCATGAACTCATGCTAAAGTCTCAATTAATTCTTACTAATATCCACACAAGAATATTAAGAACATAAATCCAGTAATTCAAAAAGATCTCCAAATAAAAACATCCACACAAACTATTCATATTAAAAGGATTATATCCATTAATAAATTGTGAAGAGTTTTAATTTATTAACCATTCTACGACTCAACCACTAATCCAAAATTCAACATATTTGATATTTCTAATAAAATTTCAATTCAACAACAAATCTTAACCTCAACCCTAACCCCTCCTAAATCCAAACTTAACATGTTCCCAACCATAACCCCAATACAATAACAAATATTAATAACCTATAACTTTAACACATATTCAAAACCTAATATTCAAAACCTAATTCAAATGCTCAACAAATCACAACCACTATTTCGGACAGACCACAGTCTCCACAATCTCCAATTCTCCACACAACACAATGGCTCTGTCTTCCGTATTTGCTCGTAGATTGTGTAGTGGGCGGAGAATTTATTCTTTTTTCTGATAAATCATTAGGGAGAAGAACCATTGTGGAGGTGGAGGTTGGGATTTGTTGTTGACGAACAGTAGAAGAGATTTTGTGCTGATCGGGGAAAATTGGAAGAATATGTTAGGTTTGAATTTGGGGTTAGAATTATTGATATTTATTGTTGGATTGAGGTTGAGATTTGTTGTTGGATTAGGGTTTCCTTGGAAATAGTCTGACTTAATTCATTCATGATTGTGTAGATGTGGTTGGACAGGCGTGTGATGTAGCAGTGAAGACCATAGCCCTTTGTGTTGTGTTCCATCCATCCAGGTGGTGGGCCAATTGCTCTTGCTTCCTATTTCTCACGCAAAAATAGAGAAACCAACAACTGCTAACCAAGAGAGAATAGTGGAAAAGGAAAAAAAAAAAAAAAAGAAGAAAGAATCGTTTCCTATTTCTCAGGCAAAAATAGAGAAACCAACAACTGCCTATCAAGATAAAATAGTGTAGAAGAACAAAAAAAAAAGAAAGAAAGAAAGAATAAACCAAGACCTTGCACATTTTCAATCATCCATTCAGGTAATTATTTATTCATCTCTGTGCTCGTTCATAAATTCTATTGATGAATTTTTAACAGTTTCGACCATTGTCTTGTTGCAATTAAGATTACTAGATTATGTCTTTTGATTTTTTCTTTTAAATTTTAAAAGATACTTCATGAGACATAAACTTGTGAGTTGCGAAATCTTTTTGCTGCATTTTTCCCTCTCTCAGCTAGAATCTAGGATCTTAGGCTCTAAAGGTTTCCACCATACATTGTTTTTATAATTCAACCAATAACCATTGCAATGTTGGAGTAGAATGCAATTGATTTCATTTTGCGCAAATTAAATGCAATTGACTGTTAATGCTATGCTATTCCAAATGAATGAATACAAAATTTAACAGTCATGATCCAAAACAAAACAGGAATCGTGTGAAACCAGTCGGTGGTTTGTATAACTGTTAACTAGAGAAAATTTTGATTTCATGCACACCATTTTTAAGTCAATAGTTAGTTCAGTTGAGGCTGTTCAGTTAATATTCAGAAAATTTCATGCACACCCAACCCAAATACTCCTATTCTTTTAAAATTGGAACAAGATTCTTTTACTTTAGAGGGGAGGAAAATAATGGTATTCTGATACATTGGGTTGGGTATATAATGTAGCCATTTCTGATAATGAAATGGCCATGGTGAAGACTGTGAGCCGATTCTTCCGGTACCATCCTTTCATCGTCTGCTTGCTGCTGCTTCTGGCTATACTGTACAAATACTTCTTCAGGCTGTTTGCCTTCCTCGTAGCGTCATCTCCAGTCTTTCTATCCGCTGCATTTTTCCTCGGCATTGTCCTAGTTTACAGCGAACCAAATGTGCCGGAGAATGATCATGTGTACAAGAAGATCAGTAGAGTTCACTGTGGCAACGACAGGAAATACAGCAGGAGGAGGAGGTTCCACGACCATGTCAGTTCTTCTGAATCAGGATCGAGCGAATCCGGTGGCTCAGAGACTGACATCATGCCAATGCTCACTGCACGTCATCCGCTCACCATGTCAGTTGCCACTTCATTAACCTCATTGCAAGATGAAGAATCCGACGTCAGTAGCATCGATGATGGTGCCGACAACCACGACGAGGACAATCACGGGGATAAAGAGGACATCAAGATCGTGGCGTGGACCATCGATGACCAGAAGAACATCCAGAACATTGGATCCTTGGAGCTCGAGAGGAACCAGAGGCTAGAGAACCTGATGTCGAGGCGGAGGGTGAGGAAGTACATGGAGAGGAACCTGATAGACTTGGATGGCAATGAATCCCTCCCGAGCATTGAGGAGCTCTCAAAGTTCAGTGTTCAGATTCCCACTGTCTTCGTGCCGAGGAAGAACACCTTTGACCTTGCCTTTGAGGAAGATGAGTTCCCTGGCTCAGCTCCATCTGCGCTCCTGCCAACACGTATCCCGTTTGATCCCCCGATACCAATCGTGCAAGCAAGTGGAGGTTCAGTTGCCACCTCCACTGCAGGAGCTAGCCAGGGACAACCAGAGTCTGGTCCAGTTTCATCCCCACCACATAGGAATTTGATGATGTTTAGACGGCACGAGAGCTTCACGGCTGGCGTGCCTTATGCCAGCGACTTCCGGTCGTCCCGGTTCAGACCGTACTTTGTCGCAGAGAAAATGGCTGAGGAGGGAGTCACGGTAGAGCCAATTCTTGAGGGAGATGGAGAGGCCAGTGAAAACAGCGATTCCAGGAAGAGTTCTATGCAAGACTCAGATCGTGTTTCCTCTGTCAGCGATCAGGAGATTCAGAAACAACAACAGGAGCTAGTATTAACGGAGGATGATAACTTGAGGCAAGAACAGGCAACTCACAAGGAAAGAGAGGTGGAGCCCCCTCTACTCATCAGTGATTCCTCTGATGACGATGTATCATTGCCTGGGGAAGACGCAAACGAATGTGAGAGCATGACACTGACAGAAGATCCGAGCATTGCAGAATGCCATCAGGAAATGGACCTAACAAGCGAAGACTCGCATCAGATGTCGCCATATTCGGACGATGGGGTGTCTTTTGAAGTGAGCAACATCAAGCTATCTGGTAGCAGTTACTTGACCGCCAGTTTATTTGATGAATTTTCACATCTTGTGCATGTGTTCCGGTGTGATTTATTATCAAATTCTTTGTAGTTGTAGGCAAGGAAGCAGACACTGTTGATGATGACTCCCATTCCCAGATTGCTGTGGCACCTGTCTATGATTCTAGTCCATCAGGAAACAGCAAGTCTGCATCATCGATTAGTTCAGCATTGAATGAAGCTTTGCTACAGCAAGGTAACCAACCAAAATTAGATAAAATCAAGCTGCAGAAACATGAATTGAAATGCCCACTAAGAAAGTAAAGTAACACTAACAGTACCAGGTGGTTCAGATGGTGTGAGTAGTAGTTGGGCGGCACCCAGTCTGGCATCCGTGGAGGAAAATGAGACGAGGGGAAGAGAGATTTCTGAGATCAGGGAGAGAGACATTTTCTGTCCAACTCCTGTCCCTTCCTCTTCCTTTCAGCCGCCCACCACCGATGGTAATACATACATATATCATTCATTTACTCCTTTCATTTGAAAGCTCTCAATAAGATGATGATGGAACAAACTATACACAATGAAGCTGAATTGTTAATGCATGCTTACCTCTCTTGTTTGCTTGTTTTCTTCCAGCAGTGAAATCCGGCAAGCCCAAAGCATCCTCCAAAAAGGCAGTTTTTGGCTTCTTCCGAAAATGACAAGTCAATTCTAAAAAAAAAAAAAATGGTTATCTCAAGTGTTCAGGTCTCTTGGATTGGATATGCCTGTATATTCTCAATGTATAGCCAATAAAGAAAGAAAGAAAGAAAGAAGGATTTCACCACTAGTACCTTAACACACGATTACAAGTTTTGTAATGATAGGCTGGCCAGGTGTAACTGAGGCTTTCAGCTTGTTTCTCGTTATGATTTCTCAAGGTTCATTGTTCTAACTTGTAAAAGCAGCCAACAAGTGATGTCTTTCTTAACACACAACTTGGCTTCTCACATGGACCTTGCCTTATCAACTGGACTAGATGATTCTCACATGGACGAGCTTGCAAGTAAAATAAGATGCAGAACCTAAGAATAAAAGCAATTCCTTATTCCATAAAATAAACAATTAATAGGAAAACCGATTCCCTACTTAATTAGCTTGGCATCATCCTGTCCTGTGTTCTTCAGTTCAACCACCAAGCAAGTACATAATTTCCAGCATGAAATGCAAATTCTTTATCATGTGAGAGACACTAGGAAAAGACTTCCCTACTTAGCATCACCGTGCTGATATTCTTTAACCACCAAGCAAGCAAATGTATTCCAGCAAGTCTATATCACAATATGTGAGTGACTCCTGTTTCTGCAAACCCTTTTTCTCCACATCATCCAACTGTCATCACCATGAATCCTACATTGACAACTATTTCCTTCAAATCTTCTCCTTTCAAGGTACTACCAAATCATCAACAATGTCTGCTCCTACGACAACAGGTGATAAGATGCAGGTGGGGAACTCACCCAAAAAATCAGGAGCTTTCGCTTAAGCCATTACGAGCGACACTAGGACCAAAGGCAACTAATGGGGCCGACAAACCTAACCGCAGAGCTACCATATTACCATCTTCACCGGTGTCAAGGGTGATTCAGGAGTTATACTCCTCCCTCAATGACAAGGACAGCAAACGGCTGGCAAAGCTGATTGCTCCTGACTGCGTGATCGAGGACACTGCATATTATGAGCCACTGGATGCAAAGGTTTTACCTGCACTTCATTTTCTCTTCTGCTCCAGCATCTCATGGTTCACACCTCTGCACAATGCAGTGTCAAGCTATTAGCATCAGGTTCACAAACTCAAAATTATTGAAAACAATTTCACCACATGCAGACTATCCATACTTTCTTTGGAAGACTAATGGAAGCCATGGGAGAGTACGTCAAATTTTCCATCGATGAAGTTTCTGAAGGAGTAGAACCCACCGTTGCAGTACTGTGGCACCTTGGTAAGATCCTGTGTCCTGAAATATCACTGAAGACAATCTGTTTGATAATGGCATCATATTGCAGAGTGGAATGGAAAGATCATCCCCTTTACCAAGGGCTGCAGCTTCTACATATGTTCAGGAAATGGCAGTGCGCTTCTTATTAAGTAACTGAGATCGATACCCACTCCTGAGAGCAAAATTTCTCATTTTTACCTAATATGACAATGTTTCCACATTGCAGGAAAGTTCATATCTTTGTTGAGTCACCACTGAAACCAGGAAACTTAAGATTGGTAGGCATATGAATGAGCTTCTCATTTTATTCTTACAACTGTGTGGTTCTAACCGAACAAAACAGCAGCTCTCACCAATTAACTTCCATGCAACGCTCCAATGCTTACAGGAAGTACTCAGAATTGTCACCAACTTATTCGACAGATTCCCAAAACTAGCTGAAGGTATGCACTTTTTAACAATATAAACTGTTTGATATAAACTTTTTACTCATTAGACTATAGATTAGCATTGTCGTTAACATGCAGGTTTCCTAAAGAATCCAGAAGCACTAATTCAGCCCTTTCTGGAGCTTTACAAGTTCATGGAGCCTCTCATCCTCCCCTTTCTAGCATATTATACCAGCTTTTGGGCATATGTGGCTCAAGGATTGACTATGGTGCTCAATATTTTGTATCACATATTTAAACGGTTCATGTAAAGATTGCTGATAATTCCATATTAGAGAAAAATAGCATAGCATTTCTCCAAGAAACCCTATCCAGCTGCAAATAATCTTGGTCCATTACCTCTAGCATCATTTGCAAGGGAACAGACCCACCCTGCTGCTCTTCCCTCCCTCTGCCCATGAGTGTAGAGATGTTGATAATCATAGGAAATGGATGCAAACAATGGCATTATTATGTTCTTTACATTCTATTATTTGCTTGACAATATTAAATACATGCACTGTAGATTCATAGAAATTGTGCCTGACAATTTGCATATAATGGCTTACTATTCTACCATTCAATAGTATGAGCTGGTTTTTTTGGTAGTTATTTTTATGAGTTTGGAGCTGATTCAAAAAAATATGGAGAACTAACCTTGATTTTTAAATCAATAAAAGAGGGACCTTCCTATCCTCCTCCAAAGGAAACCTCCAGAAAACCCCTAAAACACCTATGGATATTAATGGGTTGCAGATTAACCCGGCTGCTCGTCATTTGCTTTAGAACCCAATACCTAATCCATCTAAATTTACATCACAAAGTATGGTCTATGAGTAATATTTGTTCATGAACTAATCTGCAAGTTTCCTTAAAAAGCATCATGTGATAGTTAACATTGTCATCAAGATTTACAAGGTCCTTGTAAATCCCTTTATACAGTGTAACCTCCGTTCACATATGGATATATTCAGCTAAAATAATCAAGGGTTTCGCCAGGTTTGCGGTACAGGTAATATATTTGTGCTCATCAATGTTTACAAGGTTCATAGATGTCTCATATTTTTTCTAACAAAGATGACTAAAATTTATAGTTTAGCTCATACCATATAACATTGGAGAGTTTCACCATGAAATTTTGAATACAACAACCACACTTGCTGTTCATGATCATTGCCATTGCTTTAAGTTTTTGCAATTTCATTGTTTAACTTTGAGCACATATAGCCTAGGTAAATTTGGTTCATGTCTATCTTTACACTGAATGTCTCATGTATCACCTTCTCTTTCCCGGAGTCCATCATGTTCATGGCAATTTTGAAGTGGTACTGTTATGAAAAGAAGAGAGGTAGGGTAAATATATAGTGATAATATACAGTAATAAGAAAAATAATAGTTTGCTGTTATGCACCTCTGCTTACTTCACAGATTGTTGACAAGTTGGTGTGTGTAAGCCTCATCAATACTTTACATCTTTGAGTCTCATTCCAATAAGGTGTCATTTCCTGGCTATCCAATATGTCAGATTAGGTCATGGAGCAAAGCATCAGGAAACTATATGAAATCACCAACATTTTGCAAGTCATTTCTATTTTGCATCTGGTCATAAGCATCAGATTTAATCCAAAATCTTTGCTTCAAAAATCTGAATATATAGTTAAGATTGAGGGATGAATTTTCTCTTTAAAAGACTGAATCTACAGCACCATAGATTCCTCTTCTCATGCTTAATGGTGTGATGCGGGAAGAAATGGCGCCAAAAAGAAGCCTTATCACTCCTGTGAATCCATCTTGCAAGGATCTGGGCACTTTGTTTACAGAAGTAGGTTAGTAACCCCCATATGCATTAGACTTTAGCTTGAATATCTGCATCACTCCTCATCCTGCCAACCTGTTCAAGCCATTCTTGTTTCCTAGAAGCACCTTAGATGCCTTAAAATATTTATGAACCACCAGATCCGATGGATCCAACTCCAGTGCTTTCCTTGCAATTCTTTTGCCAATAACTGGATCATTGTGGAGCTTGCAAAATATCAGAAGGGTCTTGTACAGTGATAAGTCTGGCTGGAAAGGCATGCTCTCAATGGCATGTGCTGCCTCTGTAAGGCGCCCTGCTCGTCCCAACATATCCAAAAAGAATTCATAGTGGTTCCTTTGTGGGAAAACACCAAACAAATCCCTCATGGAGCTGAAATGCTTGATGCCAATATCAACTAAGCCACCATGGCAGCAGGCACAAAGCACAATCGAGAAGGTGATGCCATCAGGCTGAGCTCCAGCCAACATCATGTCCTCAAAAGCCGACAATGCTTTGATGTGACATCCGTTGGATGCTAGCCCAGATATTAGACCATTCCACGACACAACACTAGGTTCCTGGATTGATCTAAACACACTCTTAGCATCCTCTATGCACCTGCATTTGCTGTACATATCAACAAGGCTATTACAAACTGAAACGTCACTGTACAATCCCAATTTCACCGAGCAGCAGTGCAACTGCTTCCCAGGCTCTATTGATGCCAGGCTCGCGGCGGCAGAGAGGAAGCAAGCAAGACTGAAACCATCCAGATCGACCTCTTCACGAAGCATGTGGATTACCATTTGGAGGGACTTGCCTTGAAGGCCCATTTGATTCAGCCCCTTAGCAAGGCTAGTGTACGTGAACCTGTCCCTAATGAATGCCATTGTGCTTGCCACTGCCCATGCATCATCTATTCTCGCAAACCTAGCATAAACATCAACCAACGAGTTGCCGACAGCCACATCCAAAGACTCAAAGCTGGTCTTAAGCACATAAGCATGGATTTTCCTAGCCTGAACGAAAGCCTCCAAGGAACTACAGCCTTTGAGAACAGTGGACACGGTAAACGAGTTGGGTTGCACTCCTCTAGCCCGCATCTCGGAAAATGCTGAAAATGCCTCTTGATCTCTACCATGGCGTCCAAGTCCAGAAATCAAGGCAGTCCAGGACACCACGTTTGGCCTGCCAACTGTCTTGAAAGCATGCAGCAAGTCCAGTACACGAGTTGAAGACTTGCTATAGAAGTCCACAAGCGCATTACATACAGAGATGTCATGCTCCAGCGCAGACTTGAACAACCGGGCATGAACTTGCCGTCCAAATTGCAATGCCTGGGTGGACGAACAGGCACGAATAAGCCCTGCATATGTGAATGCATTGGGCACCACTGCGGCGCGCTCCATCTCATGAAACATCCGCAGAGCAGCGTCAGGGTCTCCATCCTGTGAGTAACCCGCAATCATGGCTGTCCACAGCATGACATCTGTTTCAGCCGTAAGCTGGAGTGTACTCTGTGCACAACTCATCAAGCCACACTTAGAGTACATATCTACGAGCGCCGTCTTGAGCACTAGATTGAGCTCAACCTCCCAGCGTAACAGCTGTGCATGAAGCTGCCTCCCTTCCCGGCACAACCGGAGGGAACCACACAGAGTCAATAGCTTAGCAAACGTGTGCTCAGTCGGCGCTGTACCATCCCAGATCATGGCAGCATAGAGTGCGAGTGCTTGTGCCCAATCCCCCGCCTCGATAAGAGCCGACATCATGGCGGTGTACAAGACGGCATCTTTGTCTGTCATTTCGTCGAATAGATTACTGGCGGCTCGAAGATCGCGTCTTCTGGAGTAAAAGCCTAGTAGGGAGCACCCAAGAACGGGATTGGAGCCAAACCCACGTCGCCATATCTGCGCGTGGATCTGCCACCCCAAGTCAGGGACGCAGCACCGAAGGACAGCGGAGTACGCGAGCTCGTTGGAGGCGGCGAGTGGGTGCGCGGCCAGCACACGACGGAAGACGAGAAGCGCCGCAGCGTGGCGGCCGGCGCGCACGTGTTCGGCCACGGCGGCCGCCCAGGCGGACGCCGCGCGGCGCGCCAGGAGACAGCAAGGCCAAGGCATGGCATTTCGTGGAAGAACTAGAACTCGAAGGGCTTGGTCTGGTGTGCGCATGTTGTCCTGTTTGGCATTTGGATTAAGTTTGAGATACACATTTTGCTACCCTTTATAAGGGTTGTTTAGGGATAGATGTTTATTTTTCTTCTTAAAAATTTTTGTACCATCTTGTCACACATTTAAATCTGATTTAATTTTCATCGTTGCTTTTCTCTCAAATTTCTTCTTTCTCCTCTTTTCGACCAATATTGTCACTATACAGGTGTTATGAGAAAAGACCTGTTACCACATACATCTCCTCACAGCCGCTACCTCTTACCACCTGCATCGTGGTCAATAGCACCACGGCTACCTCGCCACTTCATTTCCAACCGCCATCGGAGAAATTAAAGAGAGACTATGTGAATTTTAGAGAGTTAAATATAAAGAGAGAATTTCATCCAAAACAGAAATATGTATAAGATAAAAAATAGATAATTACTCACTAAAAAATCTCATATATACACACACTAAGATATTTCCTTTTTTTAGTTTAAATACACTAAACCCATCATTCAAATACATTATATAGATTTCTTTCTTATAATTTAAATATCGTTTAGTTACTAAGGTTTATATACAACAGTTTTAATAGAGTATGATATATATTTTCTTAAATTGTGAGATATATGTTTTATAAATTATATACTATACAACTGAAGACACACATATATATATACAATTATTTTTTTTTTTGAGAAATGTTACTGATCTAAAGTATACAACTCACCCACGCAAACTCATTAAGCAGCGGGCCCACATGGCATAATTTAGCAATAAGACAGCTGTATCACACACATTCCTCGGACCACAGTCAGTGTCAAGGGCGTTATACATCGTCGCCAGTAACATCCAAATTGTTTCTCACTTTGGCTTCATAGGCTTATATGTATGACATTATGATCTTATAATGCTAAGATCTATGTGTCTATAACACAAAATATTATAAAAAAATATGATTGGATTAAGAAATTAACTAATTTCTTTTTTTTCTAGTGTCACATGGACATGGCATTAGCATCTGAAAGCCCCGCCTCTCTTCCTACTCATGTTTAATTTAGGAAATATTAGCCTCCGGTACAACTCAAAGAATATCATTTTAATAAAAATAACACTCAAATATATCATAATAGTAAAATTTCATTCAAAATTTACACCATTTGATTTCACCACTTTCAGATTACCAAAGTTAATTTGGATTAATCTGCCCATTTTCTTCTTCTACAACACTGCAGGTGGACGATAGGCCATGATTACAACAGAGCAGTGGCGTTATAGAGAGGAGAAACTCACGGGGTTGTAGATGGAGGAGCTAACTAGCTCTTGCAGTAACAGAAGAACTCATGATCGGTTGAAATCTCATAGTTTGTAGCTTGTGCAAATCTCATGACGGTGGTAGAGGAGTTTATGATTGACAATACTACTTGTGGGAAGCGAGTGCAAATCTTGTTGTGGTTGAGGAGAAGGAAAAACTCATGATTGGTGGCGAAAAAGCTTGTTGAGCTCATAGTGGTAGTGGTTGGGGTGTGATTTGGCAGTAGAGAAGGAAGAAAGAGGGCAGCGATGGTAGGGAAGGAAGAAGGATACGAAGGGAAAATTGAAATTTTAAAATTTTTAATGAAAATCCTTATAAAAATTGATAAAAATGGTAAAAACACTTGCTATATAATCTTTGAATGGTATTTTATTAACTTAAGATATTTGAGTAGTATCTATTATTATATAATAATTTGGTAATATTGAAAGTGCCATATTAATTCTAAATCACATGAAAAATACTCAATATTTTTGTATTAATCTTAAAAAAGAAAAAAAAGATCCGATGTATTAATTTAGTTAGTCATAAGTTCATCCATAATATATTAGAACTCTTTTTCTCATGGCTTCCGTCGATTACAAGGAAACAAACTTCATATGTGACAAGTGCAAAACCTTATATGTTTGGAAATAGGAAGAAAAAATAAGCTCAGGAAGGAAAAAACTCGTGCTTGTATATACACTCCCCGTGTCACTCCAGCCAACATATTTTTCTCAATTCTTATTTGCCATATTTTTTTATGGAATGCATGCTTGGCATCATATATCCAGTAAATATTTCAATATTTTGCAAAGATTCGGTTGTGGTTTGATGATTGATGTAAGAGATACCACATTATTCTAATTTCATATTCCCATGTATTTTACTATGTTTTCCATTAATTTAGCATTCCTATATTTTATCGTGTTTTCCATTAATTTATAGTTAAAAAGACAAACATAAAGATGAGAAGAACAAACCTATTCTCAAACAACTCGTGCCCTCCTTTTCTCTAGGTTTTTTTTCACCTCTCGCCTTCATCCAGGGCAAACAATGGAAATTAGCCACAATATTTTGCTTAAAGGCAAGATTTTCCCTTATTTGTTGTTAAGAGCATTGAGGCTCCATATGCACCGCATTGTCACGTTTCATCACAATTTATTTTGTGTGTTGTTTGAAAGAAAGGTAGGAGAAATGAAAATACACCACTTAAAAAGACTAGAAACACAATCAATTAAGTAGGTGTTTACATTACAAACTATATGTGAGTATCGTGTAATTTATTTTTGTATATTTTTATTTTATACTATGATTATGTTATCATCATGTCTCTCAGATGCATACTGTTTGATGTGTGCCACAAACTAATAATGTATTAAAATTAACTATGTAATTGTACGGGAGACTGATTAGTTTTGCTAAATTGGTTTTCTTCGAGTGGTGTAGAGATAATTTTTCTTTAATTTAACAAGTTAATCTATATTACTCATATTTTCCCCATTTTATACCAACTTTACTTCTAGACAAAATCATTTAACGTAGCTCTTGTACACGTCTCTCATATGACAGTAAATAATTTTTACCGCACAACATTTTCTAATTTAGTTAGATAGATAATTAGATACCAAACAAGTCGGAGCATGGACTACTTAGGAAAAAAAATATAGAACTATGCAAGAATATTGTTACTAAATTGTTTAGGTTTTTGCATCGCTAAGTGGAAGTAAAAAAGTATGCGCATGGCAAGCAAAATTACCTGTTTGTTTGATTAACTAAGAAAGAAAGGACACACGCTCAAATGTGTCACTGTCTCACTGGACAAACTAGTTTTTAATGTTAAGCATGGCATGTTTAATATTCTAATTATTCTCCAACAAAACGTAAAATCTTGTTATATAATAGGATTTTGGAACGAATAATGTAAGAATATAAATTATGGCTCATTGACAAATCAAAGGGACGAAGAAATGCAGTGTATGCGGTGTGGGGGCCATGCGAGGCTGACAAACTCAACGTTTCACTATGCTCCCACAACACATAAACTAACCACTTTTTATTTTTATGGACATTCTATTTACTTGAAAATACATTTATGGTTTTCATTTGTAAATTTTTATGGAAAACTTTTACATTAAAAAAGTTAAGTTATACCAACCATTTCGCAGATTAATTGAAGTAAAAAAAATCTATGCTCAAAATATTTACAATGTATTAATATTTTAATAAATGGAAATAGCTAGTATATGGGTGGACATATCAATTTGCTATTGCTATTGATATTGAAGTCACGCCTCCGTCTTTACCGTCAAAGTGAGCTCCGTGGCAGGCAGGCAGCAGCGAGCTCCTCCTCCTCCTCCTCCGATTCCAAGTTCCAATTTCTTCTTCTTCCGTCAAATTAATTCATGGCGGAAGAAGGGGGAACCCACCAAAACCCCACCCCGAAGCCATCGGGTAAAGAAGAGCTGGAGGAGCAGGAAACCAACCATGCGGAGGAAGATGAGGCCAAGAACTCAGATCAACAGGAGGAGGAAGGGCGTGGGAGTAAAGATCTTGTCCTTGTCGAGGACCCAGAGGAAGGTGCCTTCTTTTTCTTCTTTATGCTATATCCATGCCTATCCACTCTCACTGTTATCCATGGATTTAATTTTAGTTTAGCTCTTTGTATTTATAACAAATTCAAATACTCTTGCTTGTTCTATCACCGTTTTGTTTCATGGTTTCTTGATGTCTAACAGGAATCTACTTGTTTTTGTTTGTTTAGCCTTTCCCCTTTCATTTCATTACTAGTGATTTTCCATACTATTTACCCACTGTATTAGCAGTTTTTCTTCCATTCTTTGACATGCAAGAAAGAATTCTCAAGGTTTGTCACGACCCTTTTTGTTATTTCTGTCACTTGCTGTGCAGATTTCGTTTCTTCCCTTTCTTTAATGTAACAGCTCAAATTACTTTCTTTTTTTTTGGGGGGTGGTGGTGTGGGTGGGGGGTTGATCTGTTCTATTTGCTTAAAGAAGCTGTTTGACTCCTAAATCCTAACCATGCAAGAAATCAAAGTCTTAAAAGTTTCTCCTTTTCTTTTCTTTTTAGCTTCTGATCATGCAAGAAACCTCTTTTTTTTTAGGAAAACAGTAGGAGAGAGCCCCACTGGCCTTTTGAATTAAAAAGGAACATTGATAATATACAGAGCTTTTGTTTAAAAAAACGAAGAAAAAAGGAAAAAGAATAAAGAAATTTACAATATCAGGAAAAAGGAAATGGTATGCAAGAAACTTGAGAGTTCAAAAGTTCTCTTTATTGTTTTGCCCTGCCATTTTTTTGTCACTCACTACTGGTAGTGATGAAAGTACGTATATAAAGTTTTTCTTACTATTGTATAGATTATGGTTGACTCCTAGTCATGCAAGAATGTGCAAATTTTTCTCCTTTTGTTACCTTTGCTCTGTGACTTTGTTGTTTATTGTGCAAGTATCGAAACTAATGGTTGAAAATATTTGTTTGCATGGCAGCTGCGGGTGCTGCAGCCCTGAAGGAGGAAATGGATGCGATTGTGGCATCCATCCCAGAGGGTGCCGGATCAGTGTTCACGGCGATGCAGCTGCAGGAGCTTGAGCAGCAGTCCCTTGTGTACCGGTATATGGCTGCCCGTGTTCCCGTTCCCACCCACCTCGTCTTCCCCATCTGGAAGAGTGTTACCGGTGTCTCGTCTGAAGGAGCCCAGAAATACCCTACTTGTACGCCCATCTAACCTCCATTCTTACCTATAGTGTTACTTACACTACTTTGACCATTGGCTGTAGGTTTGATTAGGTTCTAACCAAAGCTTTATGTTTGTTTGTATAATGTTTGATGCTTCAATAAAGTCCTTTATATCATCTCCAGTTAGTACATGATGTGACGATTGTCATGAAAAGCAATTTGATGCATGTAGTACTAACTGGAGATGATCAATGACCAAATAACCTGGATTGAATCAAACTAGCAAGATAGAATGGGGGTTTCATATATATATGAGACTGCAATTTTTTTGTTTCTGGTGTTTAGTTTGTGAATTTGAGTCATTCTGATGAATATGTGATGTTCCATGAAAAGCAGTGATGGGGTTGGCGACACTTTGCTTGGACTTTGGGAAGAACCCAGAGCCAGAGCCAGGGAGGTGCCGGCGGACGGATGGCAAAAAGTGGCGATGCTGGAGGAACACCATTCCCAATGAGAAGTATTGCGAGCGCCACATGCACCGTGGTCGCAAGCGTCCTGTCCAGCTTGTTGTTGAGGATGATGAAGCTGATGCTGCCTCAGCCCCAAAATCTGCATCCGAAAAGGCTGCCGAAGGTGGCAAGAAAAGTGAGGATAATAAGAGCTCCAGCAACAAGAAGCTTGCGATGCCAGCACCGGCTGCTGTGGAGTCTACCTAATTGCTGCAGTATTAGCAGCAGCAGCAGAAAGATCATAACAGTGCAGGCATTAGAGTGTGGTTCTCATTGTAATCCTCAAAAAAAGACTGTAGTTCGTTTTAGCTATAGCCTTATTAAGGTCTCCTGGGATTGGAGAAAGCATGCAAAGTGTATGTGGAAAAGCCGCAAATAACTTTTTTCTTTCTGGCTGTCACTGAAATTTTCACTTGTAGATGTATAGTTCAATTTAGCTTAATATGCTATGTCATGCCTTCAGGCAATGTGGTATGACTTAACAAAAACCCCTTAAGACTGACAAGATCGCATTGCGACTCAGGAAGCCCCTGGAAGAATCTGAGATACTGATGTTTTCCTTTTTAAGGTCAAATTTAAGAAACTACTTTGTCATTTGGTGTGTCTGTAATGGAGTTTGAATAACTTTTCTCAATGCATGGAAGTGTTCGTTAATGTCATTTGGTTCGACTAATGGGTTGAGAGGTGCATTTCAATCACATGAGCTGCTGCCTAAAGATTGAATCACACAATCTGATTTTATCTTATTTGAATGAGGAAGGAGAGAAATATGCTTCAATTGTAATTAGATCACAATCATTGTTCTTTGGATTCTTTTCGGTTTTTGTTAACGTTGCGGCCTGTTCATGGTATCACTGGTCTGGACGGATACGATGATGATGTTGGAGCAGCAAATATGAACAGAGGAGTTGCAGTGGCGAAGATAACATTGGCATCAGACAGCATCCTGGTCTACTGGGGCACTAGTACAAACAAATGTACAATCCACAAACGCTGATGTTTTCCAGTTGCAATTGCATCTTTCTCATGTCTGCTCGGAGCATCTTTCTCATATGTAGTTGTTAGGAAATGTATCATTGAATGAGAGTCTATAGGACAAACTATATAGACAGTTTATAGAGATATTTTACGAAATTAATCTTAATCATAACCACCCCAAACTCATGGTGGGTCAGTAACACTGAGTTTGAAGAGAAAAAACATATGTTGCGCCTGAATCTGCGACTTGATGAAAAAATCAACAAGTTACAACTCAAAAGGCATATACTGTAGAGAAATCACTTGCTCCTGCACCTGAGACCGCATATACAAAGCATTGACAACAATATACTTTGTAAGCTCATGTTTCACTGAATCTCTCGCAATACTAATAGCACCAGTACTGTTGGACATCAGAGTCGTCAGGGCCGAAACCAGAACATCAAAATCAGCAAGTAATCAGCATAACCAACTAACCATGCAACCTCAGCAGTCACAGACGCCATATCTCTCAACTCAGCCTCAGTGCTTGAACAAGAAATTATAGTCTGCTTCTTAGTCTTCCAAACAACAAGAAAAGAACCAAGAAAAACACAATAGGCAGAAAGGGACCGACGATTAGAAGGATTAGCCCAGGTCCCATTAGAATATGCCTGAAGCTAAAGAGTACTAGTATGAGGGAAGAACAATCGACAAGACATCGTACCACGAAGATAACGAAGAACTCGAAGGAGATGACTATAGTGAGTCTGAGTGGGTGAACAAACAAACTAATTGAGAATGTAGACATCATGAGTGATATCAGGACGAGTGATGCTGAGGTAGACCAGACTCCCAACCAAACGGCGATAGTGTGTAGGATCATCGAGAAGAGTGTCATCTATGGGACGGAGCTAAAGGTGAAGCTCCATAAGAGTGTTAATGGTGTGTTGATCACTGAGGTTAGAACGATCAAGAAGATCTTGAACATACTTCTGCTGGGAGAGGTAATAGCCATCAGGTATAGAGGTAATCTCAATTTCTAAGAAGTAACGTAAATGACCCAGATCAGAATGAGAAACTGTTCACTAAGACGCTTCTTCACAAAATCAATATACGCAGGATCATCACCAGTGATGATCATGTCATCGACATAGAGAAGAAGAAAAGTCCAACTGCGAGAGAAGGTGTGAACAAAGAGAGCAAGGTCATGAGACCTCACAGAAAAGCCGACAGTAGTGACAGCAGAAGAAAAATGCTCAAACTAAGCCCGAGGAGCTTGCTTAAGACCATAGAGGGCACAACAAAGACGACATACATGACCCTCAGAAGCAAAGAAACTCGGAGGTGGCTGCATGTAGACTTCTTCATTCAAGTCACCATTCAGGAAAACATTTTTGACATCTAGCTAAGAGAGACCACTATCGAACAAAAGCAACAACAATGAGAGTGCGAACATTAGTCATATGGGTAATTGGAGCAAAATTCTTATCATAGTCCCAACCATGTTCTTGTTGGAATTCACGTGCAACAAGACGAGCCTTGTAACACTCAATGATTCCATCAGACCTGATTTTGATCTTGTAAATTGTCGACGATTCGGACTCGGAGTCCTCAGCCGAACTTATGCAGAATTTGTAATAGTGAGACCTGTTGCATCTAGGCCCTTTTATGTTGATTTTGATTATTGATGACATTAAGTGTTTTGGACTAACCTTGTCTTTGAGCTATTTCTATGCAGAGCGATTTCTGTAAAGTCTGCAAGTGATCCGGGAAGATTTGCAGGTCACAGGTCCAAAGTCGCAAGCGCAAGGTCGCAATGTTGGCTGTGGTCGCAGTTAAAGGTTGGAAGTCAAGGTCGTAAGTGCAAGGTCACCAAAACGAAAGTTGCAAGGATTAAAGATGCAAAGGACCTAAGGTAATATTTGTTTTATTTTGACCGATCTCGGTGTTTGGAGTTTGATCGGTTTAGGAAATTATTTTTTAGTTTTAACCGTACTATAAAGAGGGGTGGCGAAAGTCCTCTCTTTATCTCCAACACAAACCGAGAAACTTAGGTCATTGCATTGCATCATTTTGGTTGGATTTGATTTGTTTTTGGTTTGAGAGATTTGGATTTTCAAATGATTTTTTGACAGCAGAAGTGTTTTTCATTTTTCCAGAAAGATCTAGGTAGATCTGGTTTTTGCTTCTGTTGACAAAAATGTAACCCTTGAAATTATCTTTCAAACGATCTATTAAACTATCAATTTGGATTTCTGGATCAAAAGTTATGGATGTTTTTAACGGACTGTCAGTTATTTGGTTTTTCAGTTTAGTTTTTGACAGCAGAAGAGTTTTTGTATTTTCTGGAAAGATCTAGAGAGATCTGGCTTTTTCTTCTGTTGACAAAAAGATAGTACTTTAAAATATCTTTCAAATGAGCTATTAAACACCTCTTTTGGATTTCTGGATTTAAAGTTATAGCTGTTTTTGTTCAAACTGACTGTCAGTTTGCTGAACTGACTGTCAGTTTGAATGTCAGTTTGTGTTAACTGACAATTGTCCAGAGAGTGTGTTTTTCGGGCCAAAAATTTTTGTACTAAACTGACTGTCAGTATGCCCATGCTGACTGTCAGTTTGGGTTTCGACCACAACTGTTTTTATCTGTGTTTCTATTTGTTTCTGGTCGAGCTAGTACACAAACTGACTGTCAGTTTGTGTAACTGACTGTCAGTTGCGTGTTCCAGCTTTCCTGTTTTGGCTGCAAACGGCTAGCTATTTTTTATCCGTAAATTTTGTCGGCCGTTGTGCACTAAACTGACTGTCAGTTTGCATAACTGACTGTCAGTTTGGGTTGCTGATTTTCAGCCCTAGCTCCAACGGTTCATTTGATTCTTGAGGCTATAAAAAGGGACTTTGGGCATAAGTTTTCTACAACAAGCAGCAGCATTTCATATACACTCTTGAACATTAGTTTCTTATATAAAATCTTGATCTTTTGATCAAGTCGAGTGCTTTCCGATCCACCGAGAGTTTCTGTTCTTTTGCATTTGCATCCACTTAGCTTCTCGGTGCGTGTTTGGAGGTCTAGAGAAGACCTCGCTGCCTTTTACTCTTGGTGAGCGCCCTCACCTAAACGGTTCGGAGGCGTGGCCGTTGATCTCTCCGTTCGGAGATTGTCGGAGAGGCTCGGCAAGTGTGTATAAGGCATCGGTGCTCGCCTTTCCGGAGTGGACAAGGAGCAACCTTAGTTGATAATACTCTTCGTGAGTATTGAGGCAAGACTCAAGTGATTTGAGTGCTTCAACGATGATTAGTGGAGACTGGGCAAGTCTCCGATACCTCGGTAAAAACCATTGTGTTCGTTTTCTTTCCCTTGCTTACATTATTTGTTCTTGATTTGTTCTTTATTTGATTTAAGTTTTAAAGTTTTTAAAGCCTCCTATTCACCCCCCCCTCTAGTCGGCATCCTTGATCCAACACGTGGTATCAGAGCTTGGTCTCTCGATTCATTAGGCTTTACCGCCTAGAGAGAGGATGTCGTCAAGAGGGGATTTTCTTCTTGGACATACCGGTCGTGCGCCCATCTTTGATGGAACAAACTATCCTTATTGGAAAGTGCGCATGTCGGTATTCCTAGAAGCCATGGGGCTTGACGTATGGGATATCGTTAAACTCGGCTTTACTCCTCCGGTTGATCCGGCAAGTCAATCCGAAGACGATAGGAGAAAGTTGCATTTAAATGCCCGTGCAAAAAAATGCTCTCTTTGCCGGTTTATCCTTAAACGAGTTCAACCGTGTGAGCAACCTCACGACTGCTCATAAGGTTTGGACTACCCTCGAAGAAATTTACGAGGGCACTACAAAGGTTAAAGAGGCAAAATTGCTAATGGTGAGGCAAAAATATGAGACATTCACCATGTCATCAACCGAGTCCGTGGATTCCATGTTTACTCGGTTAAATAACATTGTGAATGAACTCAAGGGTCTTGGCGTTGTGTTTACTGACCTTGAGCTTGTGAGAAAGATGCTTAGGGCCTTGCCGGAAAGCTTCGACACCTTGGTCACGGTTCTCACAAACTCCAACCTATCAACCACAACTCCAACCGATCTCTATGGGAACCTCATCACCCTTGAGATGCACAAGAAGGAAAAGAAGGAAGCGGCCGAACCCACGGAGACGAAGAAGAAAGCTTTGGCCTTCAAAGCTAATGCAAGGAACGATTCAAGCGAAGGCTCCTCCGATGAAGACCTCGCACTTATGGTAAAGAACACCCAAAAACTTCTTCGCAGGTTACATAAGAAGGGTGTCAACATTGACACACGACCGAAGGGGCAAAAGCGAAACAACTTCAAGGACATCATTTGCTATGGATGTCATGAGAAGGGACACATAGCTTCAAGATGCCCAAACAAGAACAAGGTGTGGAACAAGAAGAAGAAGTTTTTCAAGAAGAAGAACGAAGAAATCAAAGAAGCCTGTTTTGGAGAATGGATGTCCGGCGGAGAGAGCTCCGACTCCGACTCCGACAACGAACGAAGTTGCTCCAAGAAGATGGCCGGACTAGCTCTCGGCAACAACACTTCATCCATGTGCCTTATGGCTAAAGGCGATGAAAAGGTACACTCCAATGATCCATCATATGATGATTTAGTTGAGATGATAACTGAATTAAATGAAGTTTTTGGAAAAACTAAGATGAAGTATAAGGCGCTTAAGGAAGAGCATTCTTCCCTACATGCTCAATACTCTGAACTTAAAGATTCATATGAAAGCATGCTTATAAAAGATGTTACAAATGCTTCATCTAAGGTAGATGCTTCAACTTCATGTAACTTGAATGAATCTCCCTCTAGTAGTCATCACACTCCATGTGTTTCAAATGACAACATCTTAAATGAAAATAATGTACTTTAGGCACAAGTTGAAAAACTTGGAAAAGGCTTAGAAAATTGCTTTAAAGGTAAAGTATCTCTTGATCTAATCCTTAGTAAACAAAGATGTTCTTTTAGAAAAGAAGGATTAGGATATTTTCAAAAGAAAGGAAGGAAACAAAATTCTAAAACTATATTTGTTAAAGCATGCAACACATTTTGTCATAAATGCCATGAAACCGGTCATTCACATGAAGCATGTCCCTTAATGACTCCGAATTATTTTGATACTTGCTACATGCTTCAAAAGTCGAGAAAAGGTTATGCTATAGCAAAGTATGTTGGTGCACCCATGTTAAACAAAAAGAAGAAATCTATTTGGGTGCCCAAAGCTTTGATTGCTAACATTGAAGGACCCAAAAAGGTTTGGGTACCTAAAAGAACTTAATTCTTTTCATGTAGGTGAACTACAAGACCGGTGGGAGACATTGGGTGCTAGATAGCGGATGCTCCGAACACATGACCGGTAACAAGAAGTTGTTCATCTCAATAGAAGACAACTCAAGTGAGAACCAAAAGATTACCTTTGGCGACAACCGTCAAGGAAATGTGGTCGGCTTGGGTAAAATCGCAATCTCAAATGATCTATCTATTTCAAATGTTTTATTGGTCGAATCTCTGAATTTCAATTTGCTTTCCGTTGCTCAAATTTGCGATTTTGGTTTTAGTTGCACGTTCTTCCCAAAAGAAGTTTTGGTTGAAAGTTTAAAAGATAAATCTTTGATCTTTAAAGGCTTTCGTTTTGGAAATCTTTATTTGGTTGACTTTCATTCAAAAGATGCATCTCTTTCAACATGTCTTGTCTCTCAAACCTCAAAAGGTTGGCTATGGCATAGACGACTTGCACATGTTGGAATGCATCAATTGAGAAAACTTTTAAAACGTGATTTGGTTGTTGGCTTAAAGGATGTGAATTTTGAAAAGGACAAACCTTGTAGCGCTTGTCAAGCGGGCAAGCAAGTAGCTACTTCACATCCAACTAAGCGCATTCTTTCGACTTGCAAACCTTTGGAACTTCTTCATATGGATTTATTTGGACCTTCCGAGTTCCAAAGTATCGGGGGTAGCAATTATGGTTTTGTGATTGTTGACGATTTTACTCGCTATACTTGGGTTTTCTTTATTTCTCAAAAATCCGAAACCCCCGATGTTTTCAAAAGTTTTGCAAAACGTGTTTCTACTGAATTCGAATTATCCATCAAGAAAATCCGTAGTGATCATGGTGGAGAGTTCGTTAATTCAACACTATTTGATTTTTGTGACTCTCTTGGAATTAAACACGAATTTTCCACATCCTACACTCCACAGCAAAATGGAGTCGTTGAAAGGAAAAATCGAACACTTATAGAAATGGCAAGGACTATGCTAAGTGAGTATGATACTCCTACTCGCTTCTGGGCTGAAGCTGTGCATACCGCTTGCTATTCTATAAATCGGCTTTATTTGCATCCTCTTCTGAATTTGACTCCTTATGAACTTCTTGTTGGGCGCAAGCCAAATATTTCTTATTTCCGGGTCTTTGGTTGCAAATGTTATATTCTTAAGAAAAGAAATTTTGGTGGAAAATTTCAAAGAAGAGTAGATGAAGGCTTTCTAGTTGGATACTCCACCACTAGTAAAGCTTATCGTGTTTTTAATAAAAATACAAGTTGTATTGAAGAATCAGGTGATGTCGAATTTGATGAAACTAATGGCTCACAAAAGGAGCAAGTATCTCATGAAGTTTCAGGTGACGATCTTCAAGAAGCCATGAAAAACACAACCATTGGAGACATCAAGCCAACAGAGGAAGATCAAGAAGATGATGTCAACGTTGAAAATGTTGATCAAGACGCATCATCATCTCAGGTTGATCCTCCAGAACAAAGTCAAGTTGAAGCAATACAAGATGAAGAACCAAGGCAACACCAAACCATCACCAAGGATCACCCTCTAGACCAAATATTGGGTGACGTCAGTAAGGGTGTTCAAACTCGATCTCGTATTGCTGCATTTTGTAAACATCATTCTTTTGTATCTTCTTTAGAACCCAAACATGTTAATGAAGCTTTAAATGATCCTGATTGGGTTAATGCCATGCATGAAGAACTTAATAACTTTGCTAGAAATGAAGTTTGGACTCTAGTTGAAAGACCCAAAGATCATAATGTAATTGGAACAAAATGGGTTTTCAGAAATAAGCAAGATGAAAATGGTGTTGTAATCAGAAACAAAGCTCGTCTTGTTGCTCAAGACTTCACTCAAGTCGAAGGTTTAGACTTTGGTGAAACTTTTGCACCGGTAGCAAGACTTGAAGCTATTCGCATTCTTCTTGCTTATGCATCATGCTTTAATATCAAACTTTTTCAAATGGATGTAAAAAGTGCTTTTCTAAATGGTGAAATTTCTGAACTTGTATTTGTTGAGCAACCTCCCGGTTTCGAAGATTCTAAATTTCCAAACCATGTATTTAAATTGTCGAAAGCTCTCTATGGTCTCAAACAAGCTCCTCGAGCCTGGTATGAGCGTCTTAGAGACTTTCTATTATCAAAAGGTTTTAAAATTGGGAAGGTTGACACAACTCTCTTTACAAAGAAAATTGAAAAAGACTTGTTCATTTGTCAGATTTATGTTGATGATATTATATTTGGATCTACTAATGAACATTTCTGTCATGAGTTTGGAGAAATGATGTCTAGGGAGTTCGAGATGTCCATGATTGGTGAGCTGAGCTTCTTCCTCGGTTTACAAATCAAGCAACTCAAGAACGGGACGTTCGTGAGTCAAACCAAGTACGTGAAGGACCTGCTCAAGCGCTTTGGGATGGAAGACGCCAAACCAATCAAAACTCCCATGGCGACAAATGGACACTTGGACATGGACAAAAGCGGCAAATCGGTTGATTCTAAACTGTATAGGTCTATGATTGGTAGTCTTTTATATCTTACTGCATCTAGGCCTGATATCATGTTTAGTGTGTGCCTATGTGCTAGATTTCAATCTGATCCTAAGTAATGCCATTTAACTGCTCTTAAAAGAATCCTTAGGTATTTAAAATGTTATCCCAGTTTAGGCCTTTGGTACCCTAAAGATGCAAATTTTGAGTTAATTGGGTATTCGGATTCTGATTCTGATTATGCCGGGTGTAAGATTGATCGTAAAAGCACATCTGGTAGCTGTCAGCTGTTGGGGAGATCATTAGTATCATGGTCATCTAGGAAGCAAAATTCTGTAGCTCTCTTCACAGCTGAAGCTGAATATGTGTCTGCAGGTAGCTGTTGTGCTCAATTATTGTGGATGAAGCAGACATTTCTAGATTATGGGATTATATTTGATAAAGTGCCACTATTGTGTGATAATGAAAGTGCCATTAAGATTGCTAATAATCCTGTTCAACATTCTAGAACTAAGCATATTGAAATAAGGCACCACTTTATTAGAGATCATGTGGCAAAAGGAGATATTGATGTGAATTATGTTAGAACTGATATGCAACTAGCAGATATTTTCACCAAACCCTTAGATGAATCAAGATTTTGCTTTTTAAGGGGTGAACTGAACATTATTGATATATCAAATGCTAGTTGATCTAAAATAAGTGTATAATCTTTCTTGTCCTCCCGCCTTTTTGTGCTTGATGACAAAGGGGGAGAGATTCTTGAGTTTCTTGCTTCGAGTTTCTTGCTTCATTATTGTCATTGTTTATGCTTAGGGGAGAGATTGGGGAGAAAGATTTTTGTGATATCTCACGATCTATTATTATAAATTCATCATTATAGATTCATTCTCAAATTTCAAATGACTCATATGGGTATTTATATATACATGCATTTAGGGGGAGTTCCTGAATATCTGTTAATTATGCATGTACTTAGGGGGAGTCTTTTGATTTTATTCATTTAAACACTTGTTGTCATCAATCATCAAAAAGGGGGAGATTGTTGCATCTAGGCCCTTTTATGTTGATTTTGATTATTGATGACATTAAGTGTTTTGGACTAACCTTGTCTTTGAGCTATTTCTATGCAGAGCGATTTCTGTAAAGTCTGCAAGTGATCCGGGAAGATTTGCAGGTCACAGGTCCAAAGTCGCAAGCGCAAGGTCGCAATGTTGGCTGTGGTCGCAGTTAAAGGTTGGAAGTCAAGGTCGCAAGTGCAAGGTCACCAAAACGAAAGTTGCAAGGATTAAAGATGCAAAGGACCTAAGGTAATATTTGTTTTATTTTGACCGATCTCGGTGTTTGGAGTTTGATCGGTTTAGGAAATTATTTTTTAGTTTTAACCGTACTATAAAGAGGGGTGGCGAAAGTCCTCTTTTTATCTCCAACACAAACTGAGAAACTTAGGTCATTGCATTGCATCATTTTGGTTGGATTTGATTTGTTTTTGGTTTGAGAGATTTGGATTTTCAAATGATTTTTTGACAGTAGAAGTGTTTTTCATTTTTCCAGAAAGATCTAGGTAGATCTGGTTTTTGCTTCTGTTGACAAAAATGTAACCCTTGAAATTATCTTTCAAACGATCTATTAAACTATCAATTTGGATTTCTGGATCAAAAGTTATGGATGTTTTTAACGGACTGTCAGTTATTTGGTTTTTCAGTTTAGTTTTTGACAGCAGAAGAGTTTTTGTATTTTCTGGAAAGATCTAGAGAGATCTGGCTTTTTCTTCTGTTGACAAAAAGATAGTCCTTTAAAATATCTTTCAAATGAGCTATTAAACACCTCTTTTGCATTTCTGGATTTAAAGTTATAGCTGTTTTTGTTCAGACTGACTGTCAGTTTGCTGAACTGACTGTCAGTTTGAATGTCAGTTTGTGTTAACTGACAATTGTCCAGAGAGTGTGTTTTTCGGGCCAAAAATTTTTGTACTAAACTGACTGTCAGTATGCCCATGCTGACTGTCAGTTTGGGTTTCGACCACAACTGTTTTTATCTGTGTTTCTATTTGTTTCTGGTCGAGCTAGTACACAAACTGACTGTCAGTTTGTGTAACTGACTGTCAGTTGCGTGTTCCAGCTTTCCTGTTTTGGCTGCAAACGGCTAGCTATTTTTTATCCGTAAATTTTGTCGGCCGTTGTGCACTAAACTGACTGTCAGTTTGCATAACTGACTGTCAGTTTGGGTTGCTGATTTTCAGCCCTAGCTCCAACGGTTCATTTGATTCTTGAGGCTATAAAAAGGGGCTTTGGGCATAAGTTTTCTACAACAAGCAGCAGCATTTCATATACACTCTTGAGCATTAGTTTCTTATATAAAATCTTGATCTTTTGATCAAGTCGAGTGCTTTCCGATCCACCGAGAGTTTCTGTTCTTTTGCATTTACATCCACTTAGCTTCTCGGTGCGTGTTTGGAGGTCTAGAGAAGACCTCGCTGCCTTTTACTCTTGGTGAGCGCCCTCACCTAGACGGTTCGGAGGCGTGGCCGTTGATCTCTCCGTTCGGAGATTGTCGGAGAGGCTCGGCAAGTGTGTACAAGGCATCGGTGCTCGCCTTTCCGGAGTGGACAAGGAGCAACCTTAGTTGATAATACTCTTCGTGAGTATTGAGGCAAGACTCAAGTGATTTGAGTACTTCAACGAGGATTAGTGGAGACTGGGCGAGTCTCCGATACCTCGGTAAAAACCATTGTGTTCGTTTTCTTTCCCTTGCTTACATTATTTGTTCTTGATTTGTTCTTTATTTGATTTAAGTTTTAAAGTTTTTAAAGCCTCCTATTCACCCCCCCTCTAGTCGGCATCCTTGATCCAACAAGACCTTTCAAGATGACCCTTCGGGAAGGTATGCTGATCAATGGTGAACAGGAGCACAGAGAATTTAGACAGGTTCGGGCCCTCGATGGTGGGAGTAAAAGCCCTACGTCCTGTTGAGATTTCACTAAGTGTGGTAAAATGTTTACAAATGGAAGGAAAAGTCCTCACAGGCAAGGATTTTTCCTGTAAAAGTGTACAAAGATAAGCTAAAGAAGACTTAAAAATGCTATATGAGGTGTGCCGTAGACTTGGCTAACTTGGATCTTTCTCGATTGATATTTCATACCATCCTTTTATACTGCTTGAAAGGGTGCCATGTGAAGGAAACTGCATCAATCGGTTGCACGGACGGTTGGATACGGTTTTTGAAACTGCTCTTAACCTCCACGTAGGTTAAACACGTGTTATTCATGGATAACTGTACGTGTTAACCTCCTGACGGTTGATTTTCCACGTGTAGGAATCTTCGGGATACTTAGAATATCCTGTCGTATGGACAACCGAATAGATAGATCCCAGGTATCCTGATCGGCAGATGTTCTGACCGCGGGATTCGGCTGACCGCGTAATATCCCGAATGTGTAGTTCGCGTATAGCCCACGAACTTCTGACCGCGCAAGGCTTACGGTCTGACCGCGTAAAGCTGCGACTTGATCGCGTAAAGCTTGCGACCTCGTGGTGATGCCTCTCAGAATAGCTTGAGTTCGCATCTCCAGACACATGTCTGGTTCGAACCTGTCTTGAACCAGAAGTTTATTAGAAGTGACCCGGGTGTCAATCCTCGTCAGCTAGCCCCCAAATTCGAAGAAAACGGAGAGACGTGTTTATTTCGAATTTAAAAACCGTGCATTGGATTTTTAACCCGGCCCTTTAACTTCTCCACTTTAGTGGCGCACTAAGTGAAAACAGTTGGTTTTTCAAGACGGGTTCTGACATTACGTGACGGGCAATGATGGCGCCGTAGAGATTTTTATCTCGAGGTAAAATTGTAAATGTCTTTAACGAAACTCGAGGTGTCTGGGAGGCGAACCGTCGACCTGGCGGCTATAAATACCAGACCCCTGGACATGTAAAGATTTACAATTTCCCTCTCACGCCTAAGTCTTTTTCTTGTTACCTGGCCTCCTTCCTTTTCACTTACTCTTCCCAATGGCAGATCACGAAATCATCGAGATTGAGAGCGATGAAGGGGACATTGTCGAACAAGGGTCTCAAACGAATGAAGTCCTGTCTCCCTTAAGGAAGAAACCCAAGGTTGACGAAGGATCTTCCAGTGGAACAAAGGTGAAGAATGTAGCGAGTTTCTTTCTTCCTTCAGTTCCTTTGACCCTCCCCGTTCATGCCTTTAGGCCTTTATCCTTAGAGAAAGATCCCTTCACGTCCAATTCCCCCATCCTTTTGGGTGATCAACATCCTGGTCGGCAAGCGGTGACTATCCCTCGATCAGATGATTGCCATATTGGGTTGGCGAAGCAATCTTCTTCTGGGAAGGTTGCTCTTCCACCATATGATGATCTTCCTCCCAAGATGGGTGTATCAACGGGTTATGCACCGGGACAGGTAACAATTCTTCTCCTTTTTTGCTGATAATTTTAGTTAATATGACTAACTTTTGCAAAATGCAGGAGGTAAGAGGCCCCAGCGATCAGCCTTCTGCTGCTCCATCTCTTCCTTCCGGACAGACTCTTCTGGAAGAGAAGAATGCCCTGGAGAAGAAGACCGAGGAGATGGCCTCGAAGATTCTGCGTTTAGCAGAATGTCTTGATCGATCCCGAGAGGAGGCGCACCATTTCCGTCGAGAGAGAGACTTCGCTCAGCAACAGCGAGAACTCTCTGACTTGATTAGGGACAATAGTGCGTCTGTTGTTAGGGACGATATAGATAGACTTAGAGTAGTCGCTAGTTCCTTGGGGGTTGTCAGTGTAGATCCTACTGACAACAATATGTCCCTTGGGGAACTTTGTAAACTTATTTCGGAACAAGTCGATGCTTTTATCGACCGTATCCCTTTTGTATGTAAAGAATGTAATAAATAAAGTTTCTTTTATCCATATGAACATTCTTCATACCTTCTGTGCGAAATTAAGGCTAAAAGCTTAGTCCGCGACCATTCATACACAGGAAATTTCAGTTCTGCGATTAGAATCGCGCTTTAAAAGATCACCATGACCTGCCCTGATGCCGCGATCAGACTTAAGGCCGCGGTTAGAACTGAATTGCGACCAGAGTTGAACATCCGGTTAGACTATTACTTCGATTAGAGACGAAGTTTTAGCCTAGAACACGATTTCGATAAAACCATAACCCAATTAGAAACACTTCAGTACGTTAAAAATTGGGTTACGTGATTTTTTCGAACAAAATGTTCAAAGTATAAAAAGGAAAAACTTCCTCTGAAAAGTACTGGAAATTTTTCAGTCCTTTTACACTTTCAGTTTCTAAAACAAAGAATTCTTTTTGTTTCAGATCCGACGCCTGAGTACTTTATCGGGTCCATCAGAGACAGTATCCATTATGGGAAATGAATAAAGCATTTAATGGAACGTTTGAAACGAGCCATTTACTCATTAATGCGTCGCCTTGGGTCTATAAAAGGCAGTAGGTAGCTTCTTGAGGAAGCCACTCAGCCGCGAAAAAACCCTTAGAATTCCCGCCGCTCAAAACCCTCACTTTCTTCAGCCTTCATCTTCCCCAAATCGCCAGCTTCCCCTTTGATTCTACACCATAGATGGCGTCCTGGAGCAGATCCATTCATCATTCTGAGGAGAGCCTGATGGAGCTTGAGAAGGAGGAGATCCTTTCTCCGCGGCTGCTCATTAACTGGCGACCTGCGGAGAAGGACCAAGAAACCCCAACTGTCCAAGAAGGCGAGTTGGTGGTTTTTGAGGAGTATTTTCGTTGCGGGTTCCGATTCCCTGAGAGTCGGTTCCTTAAGGATATCTTTGAACATTACGGGTGGGAACTGATCAACCTCCACCCCAACGCGATGCTGATTCTTGCAGTATTCCAGCATCTCTGTGAAGCCTTCGTCGGAGTATATCCCAGCGTGGATCTTTTCCGACGATTTTACTTTTCGGCGTGGTCGAAGAGCACCAACGCCGCTGGATGCATCTACTTCCGGCTGAGGGATAAAAAGGAGTATCCCTCCCCACCCCTGCGAGACTCAGTGCACGGGTGGCACCAGAAATGGTTTTACTGCACCCCGCCGACCGAGAGCGGGCTGTGGTTTGAGAACTCGCGGCCGGAGAAAACGAGCGAGTTGGATACTCTTCCGGCGATGAACGCGGAGTTCATGAAGCATGCCGAGGTGATCCTTCACTTAGTCGAACAAGGGCTGACGGCACGTGACGTCATCCGAGACTTTGTGAAGAATCGGGTGAGCCCCCTACGTGAAAGGGCTCATCCGGCTTGGGAGATCAAGTCCATGGCGGACACTACCCTGGACTATAACGAAGGTACTCATTTCTGACATTGAAATCCTTTTGTCATTTTTGAAATGTATCAATTTAACTCGTATCTGGGAACAGTCCTGCCCTCAGCTGAGATTGAGAGGCGGACTAACTACCTCCTCAGGGCGTACAACGCCGAGGTAGAGGGCCCCAAGGGATCGCCTCGCCCCCAAAGCTTGATTCATGCTGGCGACGACCTTAAACAGGAGCGCCGAAAGGTAAACTTTCCACTTGGCCTCTGTTTTGCAGGTTTCATGTATGTCCAGCACTAATCAATCCCATTGGAATGAGAATAGCTCCTAGGGAGGTTTGCGGATGCAACATTCCCAAGTGAAAATGTCGGCTCTCTGAAGAAGCCGACGGCGAGGAACGTGAAGAAGGTCTCTCAGAGACCCAGGACAAAGAGTCCTGCCTCTAAGAAGACCAAGCTGAACCCTGGAGAGGGGTCTTCACGAAGCATTACTCGTCTCGCAAGAAAGACTGCGGTAAGATATCGCATTCCTGCTACTTTTTCAGGCGCGACATGGAATCACTTCTTCGTCGTACAGGGAGAGGGGAGCGAGGAGGAAGAGGATGACGTTCCTCTGATCCTTCGAAGGAGGAAGATCGCGGATCTTCCATCCAGCGATGCCCCAGGCTGCCCCGCAGAGACCACAGCTGCCGAAGAAGTGGCCGTGGTTGACCCTGCGACCACTGAAGATCTTGTGGTCGCAGGTGACCTTCCAATTCCTGAAGCCCCCGAGGTTTCAGGGTCAATCATCTCTGCTTCCCTGGTCGAAGGGACGACTAAGGTAAAGGATCTTTTCGATCATTCCCTCCATGGCTCTTTCTGCGCATTTGACAAGTTAATGTACATACAGGAAGGAGAGCTTCCCCCTGGGTCCACTGGGGATTCCAGGGAGGAAAATCCTCCTCCTCCGTGGACAGAGGAGGAGGTAGACGAACAAAGGCCGGCTGTGACGGTTCCAGCAACTCAGGAATCGTCAAGGCCTTCGGATGCAGCCCCACCAGTTAGTCCGGTGGTCCAGGTAAAGATCTTTCTATGTGTTTTTACCCGTTCCCTAAGAATATGCCTATAACATGATATTTCCAGGGGGGTGCTGTCTTATTTACCATAAGGAAGGCAAGAACCGAAGACGGCTCTCCTTCACAAGGGGAATTTTCCCAAAAGTCCCAGGAACGAATGGGATTTCGAATAAGGTAAGAACTCTTACTTGACAGTAATCTTAGATAAAAGCTGTCTGACCCACTCTTCCTGTTAGGCAAAAGAAGACAGCGCCTATACCTTCAACCGCCACTGGGGAGGTTGAAGCTAGGGCTGATGAGGGAGCCTCTAATGAAGAGCGCTCTACTCCCGTGGTTCAGGAAGTCGTCCGGACCGCGGGAGGTGAAACAAGTACAGGGACTAGGTCACCACCAGTGGCCTCTGGGGGTGGCGTCCGGCCGGCACTCCCATCAACTGTCCCCGTCGCAGGCACTTCAGGCGCGCTAGCAAGGATTCCTGCTAGCATGGATGATGCCGCTTTAAATAAGTTTATGAAGGTATGATGACCCCTGTTTCGGCGTTTGAAACGCCTTTAGAGTATATTTAACTCTCTTGCTTCGTGTCATAGGGCTTGTCATGGGTGACGAGCCAGTCGCATGCTGCAATGGCTAGCATGGCGGCTGTTCAAAAAGATCGTGACGGCTTGCGCAAGTGAGGATCGTCATTCTTCTGTTAATATAAGTAGGCTTTAATTGTGACTAGCCTGATTTTGCTGCAGAGAGGTTACGTTCTTGAAGAAAGAGTTAACCAAGATAAAGCCGAACTCAGTTACAGAGTTCCAGAAACTACAGACTGAAATCAATAAACTTCAGTCTGAGAAGGCTGGTAAGTCGATTCTCAATTTGAGAAAACTTAAAGCCGTTTCTTGTTTAATAACCTCTTTTCTCTGTACAGCGCAAGCAGGTCACATTACACAGCTTGTCAAGGACAAGATGCTTCTCGAGTCTTCGCTCAACCATACTGATCAAGTGGTCAAAGAGTTGAGCCTACTGGTCTTCGAAAAACTGAAGGCCATAGCCAGCCTTTTGAATACCAACGTGGTAGAGTTGAGGAAGGACGACCCAAATGTCAGCGATTGGGCATCACTGCTCACAACTCAAGCAGAATCACTGCTCGAATATCTCCCTGGAGATTTACGGCGACGTGAAGAGACAATCAGGACGAGAGTCCGATCAGCCGCTTCTGCCGTACTCAGCCGGGTTCGACTTCACCATGGCCCAGATGCGAATCTGAGCGCGCTGGTGGGACCGGTTGAGGTCGAGAGTGAGGAACTGCTTGACGCCGTTATTGAAGAAGTTAAGCCCTTCGTTGACAAACTCTTGGCTGAGCTGAGGATCGAATGATCCTTACATTTTGTAACCAAACAATTGTAATTACAATGCTATGTATGTAAAACTATTTTTTCAAAAGAAAGTGCATATTCACATCATAAGTTTCATACTATAAGTATATTCCTCTAGCCCCCGCCTCTGTTTTGTGAATACTGAAGCCTTAGTATTTTAAGCAGAGGGGAAAACATAAGTATGATGACCAGAGATATGCGCTTCAAGCCAATGATCAAGATTAAAATAACATTTTAACCTTATTGCAAACTGATAGCCACCCGGATGACCGAAGACTAGCCAGATAGTCCCATGTGCGTTGAGAAACGGCTTATTTAGGAGTAACTCATCTGGAAGTGATCATGAGATTGACCAGCGAATCCGGTTGAAAAATGCTGTAATAACCTAACCGCCAGCGATCAGCCCCCAGGTCGAATTTGTATAATTTGGGCTTAAAGAAAAACACTCATTGTATGAAAACAAGACATGCTTTTTATGAAAAGATGCTAATTGAACAGGAAAAAAGTGATTGGAATACTTACACGTAAAACTTGCGAAGTTGATCGATGTTCCAAGTATTGGACAAAATCCGACCATCCTCCATGGCTAACCGCGCAGATCCTGGCCGCGGCACTGAGACGACAGTGTATGGTCCCTCCCACTTTGGGGAGAATTTATTGCGGTTAGACTGGTCTTGAATTTTTCGTAAAACCAAGTCGCCCACGTTGAGATCACGTGGTCGCACCTTTTTACTGTGATACTTGCGTAGAGCCTGCAAGTATACCGCGGACTTAATCAGGGCGCGATCACGCCGTTCTTCCAGGAGGATGAGATCTCGCGATCGCTGTTCGGATTGGTTGATCTGTTCGAATTGATTCGTGCGAACAGATCCAATACTTACTTCCATAGGCAACACAGCCTCGGCTCCATAGACCAAATGGAAGGGTGTCTCACCGGTGGCTCGACTAGAGGTAGTCCGTAGTGCCCATAGAACAGTATAGAGCTCGTCTGCCCAAGCCCCCGAGCGGGTCTTGTGGCGATCAAAAACACGTTTTTTGATACCTTGCAATACTTGCCCATTGGCCCGTTCTACGGCACCATTGCTTTGTGGATGTGCCACGGAAGCAAAGCACACCTTGGTCCCAATCTGATCGCAGTAGTCTAGGAAAAGACCGCTAGCGAACTGAGAACCGTTGTCTGTGATGAGACGGTTTGGAACACCAAACCGTGCCACAATGTTCTTGTGAAAGAACTTTTGTGCGGCTGATGCAGTAATATTTCGTACTGGTTCGGCCTCAATCCACTTTGTGAATGTGTCAATGGCTACGAACAAAAACTTGTATCCATTGACCGCTTGTGGCATAGGACTGATGATGTCCATTCCCCAGATCGCGAAAGGCCATGCGAGAGGAATAGTTTGCAATGCATAAGCAGGTTGATGAACCTGTCTTGCATGAAACTGACACTGTGGACACATCTTGACCATAAGCTTGGCATCATCGAGTGCCGAAGGCCAGTAGAATCCCTGTCGAAAAACTTTTCCGACCAGTGTTCGGTATGACGCGTGTGCACCGCATACACCGTCATGTATTTCTTTCAAGAGGGATTTTCCTTCCTCCTGAGATATGCAGCGCATGAATACTCCTTGAGTACCCTTTCTGTACATAACCCCATCTATGAGTTTGTACAGACGCGCCTTTCGAATTAACCGATCGCTTTTGGTTTCGTCCTCGGGTAGGGTCCCATGTTCAAGATAGACCCTCAATGGATGAGTCCAATCTTGTTCCTGACCGAGGTTGGCAACGAAGGCTATTGCCGGATCATCCTCGACCGAAGTCATGATCGAAGGATGGTCCAAGTGTTCAATGAGCACTCCTGCCGGAGCGGATGAGCGTGAGGATCCAATTTTGGATAATTGGTCTGCGAGAATGTTGTCCTTTCGCGGGATGTATTGGACTTCGAAGTGACTGAAGTGTTTTTCCAATTTCCTCACTTCCCCCAGGTAATGAGCCATTGTCTCATCGGAGGTGCTGTACTCCTTGTTTACCTGGTTTACGACCAGCTGTGAGTCCCCCCTCACCACTAATCGACGGACTCCGAGGAATTTTGCTGCCCGGAGCCCTGCAAGAAGACCTTCATACTCTGCTGCATTGTTGGTTGCAACAAAGTGTAGTTGATTGACATACTTAAGCTGTTCGCCCTGAGGCGTAACTAAGACCACTCCAGCCCCCGAGTGTTGAAAACTACGGGAGCCGTCAAAGTACATTGTCCAATAATCGGGGCACTCCAGTTCCTTTGCCAACTGCACGGGTGGCTCAGGGTTGGTCCATTCGACCACAAAGTCGGCCAAAACCTGAGACTTAACCGCCGTGCGAGGGGTGAAATGGATCTCAAAGGCACCGAATTCGACCGCCCATTTGGCGATTCGACCAGATTTTTCTGGATTTCGGACAATATCCCCTAAAGGAAAAGAGGAGGGTACTGTGATCTTGTGTGCTTGAAAGTAATGTCGTAGCTTACGGGAAGCCATCAGTAGTGCGTAAAGTATCTTCTGGACCTCAGGGTAGCGCACCTTAGGACCATGAAGTACTTCGCTCACATAGTAGACGGGTCTGTGTACTCCTTCCCTTTCCGCGATCAGAACTGCGCTGACCGCGTGCGGGGTGGCCGCCAAATACAGGAGTAATGGTTCTTCCTTTTCAGGAGACACCAATACCGGCGGACTGGAAAGGTATGTTTTTACCTCCTGAAACGCTTTTTCGGCTTCGTCGGACCACGTGAAGTTATGATGTTTACGCAAGGCTTTAAAGAAAGGTAGTCCCCTTTTGCCTAATCGCGATATGAAGCGACTTAAAGCCGCCATGCGACCAGCCAGGCGTTGAACATCCTTCATGGTCGAGGGCGACCTCATTTGTTCAATAGCACTAATTTTCTCAGGATTAACCTCAATGCCCCTGGAACACACAAGGAAACCAAGAAGCTTTCCTGAAGAAACCCCGAAAGAACATTTCTCCGGGTTCAATTTTATTCCAAAGCGATTCAAGTTACAGAAGGTTTCAGCAAAATCGTCCAAATGAGACAATCTTTTGGTGCTCTTTACAACCAAGTCGTCTACATATGCTTCGAGATTACGCCCTATCTGGGAAAGAAAGGTCTTTTGCATCAAGCGCTGGTACGCGGAACCAGCGTTCTTGAGACCGAACGGCATTCTGACGTAGCAGTATGTGCCGAACGGGGTGATGAAGGCAGTTTTCTCTTCATCGTCTTCTGCCATGCTAATTTGATGATATCTCGAGTAGGCATCCAGAAAACTCATCAGTTCGCAACCCGCAGTGGAGTCAACCAGCTGGTCGATGCGGGGAAGGGGAAAGTCGTCCTTCGGACAGGCACTGTTGAGGCTAGTATAGTCGACGCACATGCGCCACTTGCCATTTGACTTGCGGACCATGACCGGATTGGCGAGCCAGTCCGGGTGATTCACCTCGCGGATAAACCCGGCTTGTAAGAGTTTGTCTAACTCTTCTCGGATGGCTTCCTGTCGGTCGGTGGCAAAACGCCTGAGCTTTTGCTTTATTGGTCGTTGTCCAGGTCGAATTGCTAACCTGTGCTCAATTACTTCCCTTGGGACACCGGGCATGTCGGACGGTTTCCACGCAAACACGTCTGCGTTAGCTCGGAGGAAAGCAACGAGGTCGAGTTCCTATTTGTCATCCAGGGCTGACCCAACCCGAATTGTCCTGGATGGGTCATCTGGGTACAAAGGAACTTGTTTGAGTTTCTCATCTGGTCGAGGAGCAGCCCTGATCGCATCGATGGCGACAGTGGCGACCTGAGCGTCCCGGAGGGGAAGTTGATCGACCATCTCCAACGATAGCCGGTTGCACGTGAGTGCCACGTTGCGACTACCTCGGACCGAAATGACACCTTTGGGGCCAGGCAATTTCCCGCACTGATAAGCATAGTGCGTTGCCATCATGAACTTAGCGAGAGTAGGCCTGCCAAAGATTGCATTATAAGCTGAATCACAATCGATTACATCGAAAGTAACCAATTCTGTTCGGAAGTTATCTGGTTCTCCCAGAGTGACCGGGAGGACCACTTGTCCCAATGGCATCATGGAGGGGCCTGGGATTATCCCATAAAACGGATGGATTATGGGCTTGATCTTCGAACGAGGAATTTGCATCTCGTCGAGTGTCTTGACCAATAAAAGATCAAGGGAACTTCCCCCGTCGATCAGGACCCTTTCGACTCTCGCGTTACTGATGATTGGGGTAATAACCAGAGGTAACCTCAATGGTCGAGTTAGCCCCGCAGGACAGTCAGCGCGGTCGAACGTCAAAGGCATATCCGACCAACGGGGATATTGAGGTTCACCAAGGGATGTCTCCGTTTGGTTAACCTCCCTGCAAAAAGTTTTAAACTGCCTTTTGGAAACGAAAGAGGAGGAACCTCCGAAAATGACATTAACATGATTTTGAGGTACCTGGTAAGCCATTTCTTCGTCTCCATCGACGTCTCTAACCCCGCACGCCTGCTCTTTGGGCGGTAAGGTTGGCATTGGCCCAGCTCCTTGGTAGAAATCATCCAGCTGTTTCAACCAACTCCTGCAGTTTTTGAGATCGTGGCCTGCGGAATTGTGGAGTGGACACCACCTTTTGCCCTCCTGCGAATTAGTTGATTTTTCTGGCTGGTCGGAATCCCGGCCACCAGAAGCAGTTTTACTTTTAAAAGAAGACTTATTACCTTTGGTCGAAGGTGGTTTCTCCGCGACCGCGACCTCACGGTACTGTCCAGAGCGGTTCCTCTTCGACTTTTTTGACTTCCCACCCGGTGAAGACTCCGGCTTTTTGCTCGAATCTTCTTTCTTGGCGTCCTTGAAGCCTGGTTGGGGCGGTAGGTCCCCCTTGTCAACCATTCGGTTCCATTCGACTGCCTCGGCTGCATCGGAGTATCGATCAGCCATATCGAACAGATCGGCCACCGATCGAGGAGGGTGGATGAGCAAGTCTTCAGTGAATCTCCGGTATCGAACGGCATGCTTAAATGCCCTGATTACGGAGCCATCAGATATGTTCGGGATGGTATTTCTTACCCCGACAAACCTCTTGACAAACTGCCGAAGCGTTTCGGTCGAAGTTTGCCGCAATCTATGCAAGTCGTCCTCCTTACCCGGCTTTTGGTAACAGTTTTGGAAATTGCTGAGGATGGCATCGCATAGCATTTCCCAATTATAGATAGAACCCTCAGGCTGATTGAACAACCAGGTTCTAGCCGGTCCTACGAGGATTGTTGGCAGGTAGTTGGCCATGACCTTGTCATCGCCTCCTGCTGCTTGGATGGCAGTAATATAGATCTGAAGAAACTCGGATGGGTTCTGAGTTCCATCAAACCTCTCAATGGCCCCTGGTCGAAACTTATCGGGCCAAACGACTGCTCGTAGGCCAGGCGAGAAAGCTTTGCAACCAACGTAAGGACCGTGAACCGTCCTGCGACTTTCGGTCGGGTTTCGAGCAAACTCACTTAATGGCGGGGTTACTCGGGGTCCCAAACGAGAATGAACGGGAACTCGATCCCTACTGCGAGAGTCCTGCATTCGCCGATATTTGTCCTGTCGGGACGATATAGGCGGCGGGTAACTCCGTCGGCCAGAGCCAAAATGAGGACCATCTCGATCACGGGAATGTGTCACTGAGCGGGAAGAGGCTGTTGGGGTCGCCTCGGATGCGACCTCGTCCAATCTTTCCGCCAGGATCCTGTAAAAGGCCGGTCTCTGCGCATCCGTGACCGTAGGAGGAAAATTGCGCATGACTTCCGCTATAGATCGCAGTCGACCATGGGTACTTCTCCTAGGGGCACCAGGTGTTATTGTTTCCTCGTCCACTGGGAAGTGCTCCGGTGGTAAGGAAGGAGTCTGGTCACGTCTATGACCACGCAACCGTCGAGAAGAACTCGGGGCAGCATCGTAACGAGCCTGCGCATCTTGAAGAGCCTCTAGGGCAGTTCTGCGTAGTTCGTTGTTTTGTTGCTCGAGATCTTGCTCCTCCTTCTGTTTGCAATCTTGTTCTTCCCTGGCAGCCTGTTGATCGGGAGTTTCCTCCGACAACCCAGCAAACAAGACCTTTCAAGATGACCCTTCGGGAAGGTATGCTGATCAATGGTGAACAGGAGCACAGAGAATTTAGACAGGTTCGGGCCCTCGATGGTGGGAGTAAAAGCCCTACGTCCTGTTGAGATTTCACTAAGTGTGGTAAAATGTTTACAAATGGAAGGAAAAGTCCTCACAGGCAAGGATTTTTCCTGTAAAAGTGTACAAAGATAAGCTAAAGAAGACTTAAAAATGCTATATGAGGTGTGCCATAGACTTGGCTAACTTGGATCTTTCTCGATTGATACTTCATACCATCCTTTTATACTGCTTGAAAGGGTGCCATGTGAAGGAAACTGCATCAATCGGTTGCACGGACGGTTGGATACGGTTTTTGAAACTGCTCTTAACCTCCACGTAGGTTAAACACGTGTTATTCATGGATAACTGTACGTGTTAACCTCCTGACGGTTGATTTTCCACGTGTAGGAATCTTCGGGATACTTAGAATATCCTGTCGTATGGACAACCGAATAGATAGATCCCAGGTATCCTGATCGGCAGATGTTCTGACCGCGGGATTCGGCTGACCGCGTAATATCCCGAATGTGTAGTTCGCGTATAGCCCACGAACTTCTGACCGCGCAAGGCTTACGGTCTGACCGCGTAAAGCTGCGACTTGATCGCGTAAAGCTTGCGACCTCGTGGTGATGCCTCTCAGAATAGCTTGAGTTCGCATCTCCAGACACATGTCTGGTTCGAACCTGTCTTGAACCAGAAGTTTATTAGAAGTGACCCGGGTGTCAATCCTCGTCATAAATCCAGTTGCACATGATAGGAGTAGCATAAGCAGGTAAAGGGACAAGATCCCAAGTGCCAATACACTGAACAGCGCTGAGCTCCTCAATCATGGCAAGCTGCCACTCAGAATAGGAAGCAACCTCACGGTAGGAGCGAGACTTAGACAGCAATAGTAAGTGCTGAGGCATAATGATCTGGAGGGCGGATGGTACGACAATCCTGAAGATGATACCGAGGAGAAATAGGAGAGGGTAAAAACAAAGAGGACTCCACCTAAACAATAGTGGAAGTGGAGGGAATAGGTGGCTGAGAAACAACTGAGGGGCGCTGAGTGTAGTGAAACTAGAAAGAAGGCGCACGACTAGGCAGAGACTCAATAGAGACTGAGGCAGGTGGAGTAGGTAAGTTAGAGCTAGAAGGCGCCACAAGAGTAGGTGAAGTTTGTAGGATCGAGGATGCCGACTAAAGGGGGTGAATAGGAGGCTTTAAAATCTATTTGAATAAAACAACTTTTGCAAGATTAAATCTTAAATAAACTAAGTGCAAATAAAAACTGAATCAATTCTACAATTTAGATTGTACAAATAAAAATGAGAGAAAGAAAATCAAACACAACGATGTATCCCGAGGTCTCGGATACTCACATGGTCTCTCCTACTCTTCGTTGAAGCACTTAAATGAATGAGTCTTACTTCAATATCCACAAATGATATTATCCATTAGGGTTGCTCTTTCTCCACTCTGAAATGGTGAGCACTAAATCTCTCACAAACACACTGAACTTCTCCAACAAGTTTCATCAATGGAGAAATCAACGGCCACCCCACCAAACCGTCTAGGTGAAGGTGATCACTAAGAGTAACAAGTTGCGAGATCTTCTCTTGACCTCTAACGATCATTGAGAAACTCTAAGAATGAAAATGATGCGAATGAATGCTCTCGCAGGCTCTCTCTCTTAATCACAAAGAATGATACTTGATCAATAGATCAAGATTTTAACACTATGAAACTTTGGCTCAAGTGTATATATGAATATGGATCAGAGATATGTAGAAAAACAGCTCAAAGGTGTTTAGCAACACTGCTCAAAAGTGTATAAAAAATCTGCTCAAAAATGTTTATAAAAACTATTCAAAAGTGTTTATAAAAATTGCTCAAAATTGTTTATAAAAACTACTAAAAAATGTGTATAGAAACTGCTCAAAGAAGTATATAAGAATGTAGCTCGAGATGTGTTAAAAAACTGCTCAAAACACATATATATAGCCCAATCTCTTAGCTAGCCGTTATGGTCGAGTAAGGAAAAAAATCAGTACAGCTAACAGACAGTTTCGACTTCTAACATCTAGTAAGTAGCCATTGGAATGAACAGTGCTCAGAAGACCTCTGGTCAAATGAATAGTACTCGAGTGACCTCTAGTCGAATGAACAGTGCTTGAAAGACCAGTTTCAGTCTCTTTTTGAAATCTATATATTTTTCTCAGATTCGACCAATATTGTGAAAGAAAATGAATGCAATATATGACTTAAGTGCTTCTCAGTTTTTGTCGGAACTAAAAGAGATTTTGCAACCCCTCTTAATAGTACAGTTAAAAACTAAAAATAATTTCTATAAATACAGTCAATACTTCAAACACCGAGACCAGTGAAATAAACAAGCACTGATCTTAGGTCTTTGTGACTTTTTTCTTGCTGACCTTGCGCTTGCGATCTTTGCTCGTAATCTTGTCTCTCGACCTTATACTGCGACCTACAGATCTTCTCGGATCACTTGCAGACTTTACAGAAATAGCTCAAAGACATGGTTAGTCTAAGACACTTAATGTCATCAATAATCAAAATCAACCAAAATTAGTCTAGATGCAACAGAGTTGACCTAGGAGAAGGCAGTGGGGATGAGTCAGGGATGGAAAAAAACAAGACTGTCTCAGAGGGAGTAGTAGCCTGGGGGGCAGAAACACGATAATAGTAGGGCCGAGTCTCATCAAAAGTGACATCACGTGAAACTCTGATCTTCTGAGCAGAAGGATCATAGCAACGATAACCCTTATGCTCTGAATTGTAGCCAAGAAAAATACACTCCATTGACTGAGCAGACAGCTTTGTGCGCTCTCGAGACTACAAAAGAACAAAACAGGTACAACCAAATACGTGAAGATGATTATACTGAGGAGAACGATTGTAGAGACACTCAAGAGGAGCCGTCCCCTAAAAAGCAGTGGACGATTGAAGATTAATGAGATAAGCAGTTGTGGAGACAGCTTCAACCCAAAATTGAGGTGACACATGAGAGGCAAGCAGTAGAGTGCGAGCAGTCTCATTCAGATGTGGATGATTGCGTTTAGCAACTCTCTTTGAGCATGGGCACTTGCACAAGAGTACTGAACAATATTGCTCTGCTCAGAAAGAAAACACCGAAACGTAGACGACTAATACTCACCACCAGAATCACATCAAAAAGTACAAATGGTAGAGCCAAATTGTGTGCGAATCATGGAAAAAAAGGTTGATAAATAGAAAAAATTGACCACGAGAAGTCATAAAATAAATCCATGACTACCCTTTGAGATCGCAACTGTCAATGAGTGGGTGTTACGTGAAAATTTACGCGCAAGAAACGAAATGTTTTGGCGCATTTCAGTCGTGGCGCCCACTGTGTTTGCTTCGTCAATCATCGACATTTTTCCAACCATTCAATGGTATGCGGGCCCGAGACATTTTGTCCCCACCTGTTAGTCAATGTGTTAGGTTGTGAAGTGTCATAGTTGTTGAAAGTTTGCGGGCCCCACAAAACGCGTACGTGCGCATCTTCGACCAGCTCCAACAGAACTGCTTTACACGGCGCGTCGGGTGGGGCCCGCAATTCAACGATCGGGCGACGACCACTTGCTCGAGTGCATCTCGTCGTTTCGACGCGTCAAAGGAGAGGCTCGACTAGCCGCTTCACGCGGCACGCACCTGTTGACGAGCCGACTTTGGAGACAGCCTAAAAGCAATACAACAACTAACAAACTAGTAGTATAATACTATAAAGCATCTCAAGCTATGAACTAGGAATACCTTTGTAATTTCATTGCTCAATGATTCAAGGTCCCAAAATGCAAACTAGGGTTTGGGGTTTAAGAAATTTCCCAACTGATATCAGACAATGGGGTTAAAAAAAAACAACCAACTGGAAACCATCTTATTCTTGTGGCAATAACTGATGTGATGAAATAAGTACCAACTTATTCTTATCTTATAGATATATCATTCTGCAGGACTCCACAATGTCTCAAGGACGCAGTGCAGTGCATCTCTATTACAGACAAGACAACTAATTACATCACTATACCATCCGGAGCATACTAGTAAAAAAATCCATGCAGGGACAAAACGGCCCGCCAGATAACAGTTGCATTTTAGGGTAGCTCTTCAAGCCTCTTCTTCGGATAGATAGTCCTCATCCACAAATTGCAATGGAGGGCCGAACAGCCTGTTGAAGAGTGCTTGGTTCCATCCTCCAGCGGCTCCCAAGTGCCGGATCCGAGCAGCAAAGCTGTGCCACTTGGAGGGGCTTCCCGGCGAATCACTGAGAGAAACACCAGACCTAGTACGATTCGGGAAATACTTGAGGACCACGCCCTGCTCGCAAGGATCTAAACCCAGATCTGGCGAGAGGGGATTCCCAAGTACCTCAACATGACACACACTGAAGAAGAACAGGATGTCAGTATGGTTGAGGAAAATAGGTCACAAACAAACTGAAACAAAAAACAAAATATAATGTAAACGAAGCATAAAAAATGCCATCGACTTCTAACTCCCAAGAAAAGAAGAGTAATTGAATAATCTGAAAAAATGTAACAAATATGGTATGAAAAGGTACAGCAATGGGCTTCTCGATATTGCAAACAACCACCACAAGCCAAGTTCCTTACACGTCATCCCAAGCCTCCAATAATGGCCAAGTAGGTTTACAATTAAGTTATATGTTTCAAGTTTAAGGGGACCTAAAGCAATTGACAAGATTGTGGACATAACTCGCTAATAAGCATAAAGCAATATCAGAGAACTAGTAGTTGAAAACAACTCACCAGATGTAGTAAAGACCATCCATTGCTTGTTTCTGAATCCTACCCAGTAGCTCAATCTTCACCACTCCACCAATGCATAAAACTGGGCGCGGGAGCTTGAAAGATTGCAGACTATTTTCCTGAAATACAAAGAATCATTTTACTTTGAATAGATTTGTACAAGTCAACCTGTAAAAATAATTAGCTATGCTGACCAAATTGCCATTGCCCTCTGTAATAAGCACTTGTACAACCTGCTACAAATAAATGCAATTTCCGTACACTCATTCTTTGATTTATTTCTGATCCGAGCTATTCTTTTCCAAGACATATTACTGCATGCATTTATCCGAAAAATAACAAAGAGCAAGCACTGACATGCAACATTGGGAATTCTGGAGATGTGTATGTCCATATGTAGTTGTCATCAGCAATAAACTGCCCTTCATTCTCATCAGATACAAGTGTTTCAGATTGTAGGGGTGACTTTGAATAACCCATCCGGAACCGGACATGTTTTGCTGAATATATTGGATCACCATACTGGAAAGATGCTGTATATGAAACAAAGTATTAACAACAGACACTTTTTTTTTTTTTTTGATCTGCAAAAGTGTAGATACACTCTGAGAAGTTAAATTAAAACAGTGACCTTTGAATGGCAGTATCTTGATTTCATCAATGAGGCATAGATCAGACTGAAGTGTATATATCAGACATTCTGGCACAGCAGGATCTCTTTGGCCCCCGCTGGACCAATAAGATGGCCTCATCTCCACCTGATCACTTGGTTCAAGAGTATTTTCTATGCTCTCTTCTGGAAAATGGTCTGTACTCGAAGCACCGATGCAGTGAAATACGCAACCCTTGCTATTAGAAGGCGCGAGGATGCCATGAGTAAGATGCATATACACTCTGTGGTGTCTCTTCTGGTTCTCCCACTCAGCAGCAGCACTTGATCCAATATCTTCCTTCATGTTACTTGAACTGCTTACTTCAACGCGAGTAAAGTTGGAAACCTCTGGACAAATTCGCAGGCACTGGATCTTGCTAAACTCATTTGCGATGACTGAATGGCAGTTTTGAAATAATATTCATATTAGAGAATGTATGAAGTGTGCAAATGCAACCAATTACACTACACATGAAAAAAAGAAAGAAAAAAATGCAAGCTTTGCCCTTAATTGAGGGAGAAAAGCACAAGATCCGAGCAAGGACACAAATATAGAAGGAGGAGGGGGGGGGGGGGGGGGGGGGGGGGGGGGGAGAGCGGACCGAATCGGCGCCAGGAGCGGGAGACGGCGCTGGCCCGCGCGAGGTCGGCGGGGTTGTCGAGCAGCATGAAGACGATGGCGGAGGTGTCGGGCTCCAGCCACTCCAGCAAGTCCAACGGTGTGGCCTCCTCCATGGCTGCCCACAAAAACTAGGAGAATTTAGGGTTTGGGCATGGCATCCAAAGTGAAGGGGAGGGAGGAAATGAGAGAGAGAGAGAGAGACTTGGAGGAATTTTAATAATTAGCAACCTTGCTGAAGATGTAAACCAAATTATTAGTTTTAATCATATCACAGAGTAAATCCTGTATTCCTGGCTGTCCTAAATAAGAAAATAAGAGAGAGAATAATTGGAGGTGGCTAAGTGAAACGGCAAAAAACGGAAGGCCGGCCCAGAATATGTTGGGTGGGCTGGAGTGCATAAACTTTTTCACCTTTGAGTGAAGGGCCAAAATTTTAGTTAGGCTGGTTGAGTTGCTTGCGGTCATATATGAATCACCAACCTTGACAACTATCTTGGAGGTGGTCAGTCGGTTGCAATGGAAGGTCGCAAGTCGCATCGCATCTACCAGCAGCAGACAGATTCATTCGGGTCGGTCATAGTGCAGGTGGTGGTGTTCCTCAGCACGGTAACTGTGAGTGCATTATTGCAATAGAGATTTAAAAGAAGAAAAGGTAAAGAAATGGAAGGATGCAGGCACAGGTGGTTCCGGACAGGGAGAAGGAGTACGACTACTGTGTGTACGAATCAGACAAAGCCACGGGCTACGGAGTGGGAGCACTGCTGCTGCTGATGGGCAGCCAGGCGGTGGTGATAATAGCGAGCACTGAACCCCGGAGGGTCACGAGCAGGCGCACTCATTCATCATCGCCGGCATCGGTGCGCGACGCCTACCACACCAGGTACAGGGGCATCTTCAACGGCGACCCTCTGTCCTGTGAGACGCTTCGCAAGGGTGTTTTTGCTGCCGGCCCCTCCTTCCTTTTCTTCACGGCCATCCTCAACCAGTTCTACTATCTCTGCTACTCCACGACTCGCCATCACACCGACCCCCCCGTCTCCAACCTCGGCATGAGCCCCTACCAATAATTTCCTTTCATTCATCTCCTGTAACCGATCCATGTATTCTTGCTCACAGCTTTTACATTTTACACTCTGTACACCGCTCCTCCACTTCTGCATTTCTTGCACCAGAAGAATACAAAACCCACCCACTCAGCAAATTCGTCCTCTCAATTTTGATCCACTTTTGAATTGAAATTTTATACCATGTTATCTATATAAATTTTTTTAAAATTTTTTAATGATTAAGTGATTTAACCGGAGTGGCTAGTATTTTAGTATTCCATTAGTAATGTGCCCTAGAAATACCCAACAAATTGAATCTCTAAAATAATTATAATTAAACCATGTAACTTGGGACAATAGCCAGTACATGAATTTTGGGACGTACTATGACTATTGAGGAGTGTATCACCGTTATGCATACAAATGCGCCCTTTTTATCATTTAATAGAATTGGGTGATGGATGGGATTGACTGCAAATAAGATACGGGGAATTAGGTACATATCACTTCAAAAATATCAAATTAATAAAAACTTATTCAATTTTAAGATTTTTTTTCAAAAATACTAATTTTTGCCTGCAACCAATGTTACTATGCATATCGACAAATCAAACGTTGGATTATCCTTTTAGTTTTATATTTAAACATTTCGATCAAAATTAGACAAAGTCAACATTATTGTCTAGTGATTGTTATGTGGTCAACGATAGAATGCGCCCATTGACATCGCCGTGGGTCGCAAATCTCCATCGTGTGCTTCTCCACAACTATCGTTGTACATTGTGGAACTACTTGTTATCTTCACTCTTGCTAATATCGTCCCAAACCAGATCTCATACACATACTGCTGGACATGCCGCCACAGTCTGACCATGGCATCACGTCTCTCTGCTCTTGTCTTGGCCATGACGAGCTATTGCTATATCATGTATAAGTGTACGAGACAGAGTTAGTGCTGCTTTGGCTTTAGCTCTAGAAGTTTAGTAGTTTTCATGTGGCCAATGACAGGATGCACTTGTTGACGCCAGCATGGGTCACGGATCTCCATCACAAGTTTCCCCACAGTTGCTGCCGCACACCGTGGAATGACTCGTCATCTTTACCATTCTCGGTGCCATCTCAAATTAGATCTCATGCATGTATCGCCGGATGTGCCACCACCGTCTTCTCGTTGCTAGATCGGCGACACGTCAGATATGTTGTCTTCCCCTTCGCCAAGTTCCGTGACTCGTAAGAGCGCGTGTAGGTGTGCTACATTGTTGAGGTGTATGACTCCGCCGAGGAAGCCACTAAGGTGGGTCGGTGTTATTAAAGGGAAGAAGAAAGAAGATGAAAGAATTAAGTTTGACGGATATTTTAAAAATAATTCTTTATTGAAAAATACTAAAATTCAAAAACACCAACGAATCTTAATGTCAGTAGTAAAAAAAAATTAACGGAGTAAGTTTGAAGTTATATATTGATAAATTTGGATGTTTGAGTGAGATTTGGAAAAAATGTGATGTCAGGTTAGATTTTAATAGTTAAAAAGAAATGAGTGCAGGAGTCGTCTTCTCTCCCACACCACAGCTCTTTGCTTGCTTGCTTGGTGCGCGTGAATCCTCTCTTCTGCCCAAAATGCCCCTACTCCCTTCCCTTTGGTTTGCCTGCCTTGCCTTCTCAATCCCATCTATCTACCCCCTTCCTTCTCGCCGTCGCCGCCAACCCCAAGGTAACCCCATCAATCTTTCATCCTTCCCTTCTTATAATTCTTTAGGTCTTTGCTTTCTCTCTCTTTAATTCCTTCTGTACTGCTCCTGCTCGTTTCTCTTTTATTTATTTCTTTAGGATTTGCTCGTGTTGTTGCTTCACTTTCTTCTATGTTTCTTTCTTGGTCTCCTCCGTTTCTCCACCAAGGCTTACTTCTGATTTCTTCTTCTAGTTTAGCATAGATATTCTACCCCTGCAGTTCGCCCTTATAAGCCGTCGTTGTGTTGGGATATTGGATTGGGGAATTCCACTCTCTTCTTTAGCATAATCGATTTTGCAATTTGCCTTGCTTCTCTTTTCGTTACATGTGTGTTGGTCTGTTCTGATTTTGCGAGCTTTTGTTTTTGATAACTTGCTGCTGCTTATCCCATGAAAGCCAAACTATCTAGGGCTGTTGTTTGCCCTACTGATGTGGGAGGATAGCTATGGATGAGAGCTTAACACCATTTTTTCCTGTTCTAATTCTTGATCTCAATCTCTCCTTCCGGGAGCTGGACCAATAGAACTTTTCCTTGCTTAGGCATGTGACAAGTCCAAACTGGACGATATAGAGCAATCCTTTCAGTGTATGCTATAGTTGTGCGGAATTGTTTGGTTGGCTTCATGTACTCTTTTCGGCGCTGCAGGTGGTATTAACTAGTTATCCACTCCAATCAATTGAGAGATTCATAAGCTTTCTCATGTTTGTGTGTCTAATATCTTTTATTTGGTTGAGTAACCTAATTTATGTTCCATGTCAGGTGTTAAATGGTTGTGTTTTGACATGGGAAATTAAAACGTGAAGAGTTTTCAAGTTGAACCCTACTGTCGAATGACCTGCAGAATGGCAGCAGGCCAGCAAAAGAAGCGTTTGACAAATTCGAACCAACCAGAGCAATATAGATCAAACAAGAAGCCAAAGTTTGACTCATCTGACTGTCTAATAAATTTGAAATCTCACATTGATCTTAAGTGGGATGATGCTCGCAAGATGGTTATTCCAAGGAAGGATCTCATTGGGATTTCATGGTCTGATTTGGCCCCTTTCATAGAGTCAACCCAAAAACATCGTTCAGGGCTGGCTGATGTCACATGTGTTCCTCGGGAGATTTTTGCTCTGGAAAACTTAACGGGGGTGCTATCCTATGAGGTATTTCTCATACTTTCCATATTCAATCCCAATCTCCTTCAAGGTCTTCTGTTTCTGGTGATCTAGGCTCCCCCTTATATGCTGTACTCTGTGGATATTACTTACAGAATTTTTACCTTGTTATTAGGTTTGGGCCTCATGTCTAACAGAAACTGAGAGGAAGTTTCTCATGCAATTTCTTCCAAGCGGGACATGTTCAGAAGAAATAGTACATTTTCTGCTTACAGGCGAAAATCACCGCTTTGCGAATCCTTTTCTAAGCTGGCAAGTACTAGTCTTATATGACACCACTGAGTTCCAGCATGCCTGATTTGTGTATTGCAGCTATGTTCAATTATGTTTTCTGCATGTTCTGTCAATTATGTAATTTTCAGTTCTGTGTTGGCAGAATTTATCTGGATGAATTTGAGAATGGCTAGATTTTCTAATCTATGTTCTTTTCTCCTTGTACACTTCATATTTGGGTTGAATTTGACTGTAGAATATTTTCCATTTGAGAGGTGAATTGTGCATCATTCAATATTTTTTGTTGTTGTCAAGGCAATATGCGTAACTTACACCTGCTGTTAGGGTCATATAGCTCCCCCCCTTTTTGTGCAGGTTCATACTTCCTATAATTTTTTTTTCCTTTTAAAGTTTTGTCTTAAAGGATGCGGTACTTCCGCTTCTGGTAATGTAGAAACATACTTTTAAATTGACTGTGCATATTGTCATGTTTATGTGCAAACGTAATTGCACCACCAAAAATACTACCTCACTGCCTTTTGCCATTTGAGTTGGTTCTACTCTTGATGTGAAATTTCAAACTGTTGTTTGGTAGCTCTGTTGTTACCTGATTTGTAATTCTGTTAGGCGATGAGCATTGATTAAATATCATTGAATTCCAGGTCAACTTCTCTTTGCTATGGTAATCTTCATCCAGATGCTGTACTTAACAAGGACAGGCAAATTAGAGCTGATGAGCAGGCCTATCGTGTTGAGTTGAATAATTATTTTTCCAAGTATGTCAAACTAGAACCTGTCTATCATGAATTTACCAAATTTTGGTGGTATTTTGGCACTGTTTTTATAAGATAACCGTGCAGCATGATTGACATATTGAAGAAGTGGAGGGAGAAATGGCTAACTTGCGACGATCCAGAAAATCTGTTCAGGTCCTGCTTGGTCACCTTGTCTTGATAAGTCGATATATCTCATTAATTCCTGATTATTTACTTAACTTCTTTTTTTTTTTTGAAATACATACTATTGCACCCCTTGTGTTACTTTTTTCTTACATTTTTTTATGTAATTGATAATTCAGATCTTTTTAATTTTAATGTTTTGGCATCTCCTGATAGTTGACAGTTCGACAAAAAGGCCTTAATTTATTTTTTTTTTAGTAGTGAAGCTTGTACCAGTCTTGCAGTATTGGTAATTCTGCCGTAGTTGTTCCCTGCACCACATATGCAAATTTATAGTGTCAACTCTTTCAGCTACTGTGGCTGTGCTGGTGATGCACCAATCCTGCCTTCCCCTTAGTATCTAGGGTATGTGGGGTTACTACAACATTTTTGGTGCCTATGCTGGCACTGCCACCATGCCCCCAAAGCTGCCATTCAGTCATTTAACATCTTCGACCTCTCCAAAACCTGCCAAATCAGTGTTGCTTGGCACAGTCTACCAGCAATTTTTCTTGTAATTCATATCAATCTTTTGCACTTTGATTTTGGGAGCAACAGTAATACTTTTGAGAACTTTGTTGTCTCATTCTGAATCTAAGCACAAGTGTTTTGGTAAGGATTTCATTGAGAATTACAGTTTTCACTTGAAAATACTTGTGTAGACTTGCTTTTCTAGTTTCTGCTTCTCAAAGTGTGATCTAATAATCTTCCACTTGTTTGTCACACCCATTTTCTTAAATAATTCTCTAGTTGTTGTATTAGAATTGTCAGGGGTGTGTATTATCCATTGGGCTGAAACCATATAATGATATCAGGTCCGAAGTGCTATGTTTGGAACTTTTGTTTCTTTGTGGTTTGCATGATTGATTTGCATAGGGATGAACTTTTGGATTTATTTCTGTTATGTCATCATGATGATGCTTTTTGTATGCTACAGTTAGTTGCTACTGCTACTATATTTAGTTGCATGCCACTAGCTTGGTACCCAATGAAGGGAAAAGCTTTAGCAACATGTTTTGGATTATCCTGAACTCGGAAGTTATGCTCATTGTAGGGACAACCCTGCCAAACAGAAGCAAAGAGACCTGCAATCGCCTGCAGAGAAGCCGTTATTGCTGAAAGTTCCTAACAGAGAAATGCCAATGAAGGTTGTACGAAATGGTGATGTTTCGAAGTTTATGTCATATATTCAGGTAAGATAACCCTCATACTCACCTAATTTCTTTTCGTCAGAAATAGTGCTAAATACTAATGTAGCATTTGCGTTCACCCATGTACTCCTTTGCTTTTGAAGAAACTAATGAGCTTTGAATCATATATCCGTGTTCCATTACTAATGTAAAGTTTCTCAGAAAATTACTAATGTAACATTAAGTAACATGTTGGGCCTCTTTCATCAAGAAGAACAGTAATATGCCATTCATTTAGGAGGATATAATGGTTAGATCTGACTGATCAATCCTTTTAAATCAAGTCCATTGCTTGAGGATTCCATCTTGATGTATGCATCCCCCAGACATTGCTAGTGTGGAAGAATATATCGTTGAGTGGTAATTAAGTGGAGCATTTCTTTATGTAACATCTATTGATCTTTAATGGCAGATTTGTTTCTTTGTGCAATTTTTTCAGATCAGCAGGGCACAACATGATCTTGTTAAGAAATTGAAACAGTCTGGTGATGGTATTCTGACCAAGCATCTTACTCGTGTAATTGGTGACATTGATAACTTCCATGTAAAACCATATGAAACATTAATGGAGGATGAGAAGAAGAGACTGCAGAAACATTGGTCAGTGACATTTTAGTTTTATACCTACATCTTTGTGGGGTAAATTTCTCACAGGGAATTATAACTATGATAGGGTGGATCTATCATGCAAAGATATCCCTGCTGCTTTTGAGGTCTTTAAGGACAGGAAATTGCTGATAGAGAAGTTGACAAAGTCACTGGGCCTTGAACTTGCAGAAAAGAATATATCTGTGTTGGAAAAGGTTTGCTGTGCCTTACCCCTCCATTGTTATCTTTAGGTCTTTTACATGAAGAAGACAATGTGAACTGTATGCTCACTTTTATCATGTTTTGCCTTGATGGTTTGCATGTAATATATCATATCATGCACCAGAATGGCATATTTCCTACCCAATGTACGTATATATACTCTTTAGATCCCATATCATTTCATGGTGTTAGGAATTGGGAGAAACACTGATATGCTTTATTGTAAACCAGTAGGTATATACATAGACCAGACAGGTACAGGAGAGCCATAATCAAACGCTAGAGTCCTAATCAAAGCATTATGGAACTAATCTCAAATTAATCCTCAAGATATATTACTATATATGTAGCTTTGTTGTTGTTCTCCACTGTAAAGGATTTCGGTGTTCATCATTCTCGGTCTTCAGCGTTATGTGAATTCTTTTAATAATGCAATCTTGAACTTTTTGTTCTGAATATTCACTAAATGATTATTATTTTTATGTTTCTAACAATCTGCCTTCTTTCTTTTTGTGTGTGTGTGTGTGTGTGTGTGTGTGTATGATGAGAAGGCAGAGCAGATAGCTGACAGAACAGAAGAATTTGGACAGTATGTTGCTTATGAAAATGATGACGGCCCAGATTCACAGGTAGAACTGGTAGAAGGCTCACCTCAAGATTCATTGCAAGTTGGGAATGGTCACAGCCCGGCTCTTGAAGATGAATTAGTGAAGGCTATGAGCAACACAGACATGTCTATTCGCTGTAATGATAGCCTGAACATGAATGACCAAGATTTCATGGACATTAATAACACAAATATAGCCACCCAGAGTCAGAACAGTTCAGAAAAGCAAGATCAAGATCTCAATGATGTCAGCTGCACGAATACAAGCGACAGTGGTGACAACCCAGATGAGCAAGATGGAGATCTCAAGGATATGAGCCATAGGAATGGAACCTTCCAGATTGAGAACTGCCTGGGCATGCCTGATCAAGATATCAATGACATCAGCTGCACAGATACAGCTGTTCATGATCATGACAGCCTAGAAATGCAAACTCAAGAGCTCAAGGCCACAAGCCACACAAGCTCACCCGTTCAGAGCTATAACAGCCCAAATATGAAAGTTCAAGATCTCGAGGATGCTGGTTACAGAGGTTCATTTATTCATGGTCATGGCAGCACAGATCAGCAAGGTGAAGATTTAAAGAACAACAGCAACACAAGTGACTCAAGTGGCCATAATATAAAGAGCATTCCTTCAGCAGCAAGCTGTCATCTAGAGATGAACCCTATAACTGTGGATCAAAGAGAGGCTCCGGTTATTGCAATGATACCATCGAACAGTTCCTCACTGCTCTCAAAGTCCTCAAGTGAAAAAATTCACGTCGAAGACACTCTGGAACTAAAAGAGCACGCTGCCAAAAGTGAGAAAGATGAATGGCAGTCAGCTGGCACTCTGGATTCCTACTATCACCCTCCAGATAATAGCATGTATGCACAATCAGGTGAATTGCAGCTTAAGCACCACCTCCCTGGAGGACGACAGGCTTCTATAATTGACTTGGAGAGAGATGCTAGAAGTCAACAGCAGGCTCAAGTCACTATTGCCTCTGCATTCCCATTGTGCAGTACAGCATCTCTACTGCAACCATGCTCAAACCGGCAGAACAATGAGCAGCTTCAGACAGTAGCAAAGGACATTGGAATGGTCTCCTCTTTTTCTCTTGAACATATGAATGGCATCAAACAATCTGTTGATTTACATTCCCTGGCAAACAATCGCTTAGCTCAATCTGCTCTGGTTCCCAATCCCTTGCAGGAGCAGATGCAGTTACTTGACCAGAGGCACAATGGACTTTACATGCAACAAGTTAACAAGAATTTGTATTCTGGTGCAAGGTTCTGCACTCAAGAGACCTTTCCTGTGGTTGAACAGCAAACTTTTACTGCTCACACCTCTGCGGATCAGAGTAGTAACTGGTTCTCAGAGGATCACCAGTCGCATAATAGTTGGTCTGGAATGGAGTCGGATGGCAGTGAAGCTCATGTCTTGCCTGGTGGAAACAGTGCAGATGGAAGCCTTTTCAGTGTACTGTCTCAGTACAAGCAGGCATCCTCACGCACACAATTTGGTATGTCAAGCTCTGACCAGTTCCTTGAAACAAGGAACCTAGTTCATCCTGGTCCAAATATAGTTCCTAGGGCTCAAAGTATTGTTCCTCCAGCCCCAAATATATATGGGTATACCCAGAATCTGCCAGGTAATCCCAGCAGTAATGTAGCATCTGTAGATGCTTCACTGAACAATATGCAGTGGACAAACTTCACACAGCATAGTCCTGGAATGCGTGACCCTTCAATCAGGCAGTTTCGAGCACCCTGGTCAAGATAGCAGCTCGTGAAAGGTGGGGGTATAGGTTAATTTAGTTATCATTTTAATTGATAATGAAATTGGGGCACCTACAAACAGGATTGTTTGCTAGATTATTGGCTAACATAAATTGATTTTGGGTTTATTCTGAGGGCACGGCTTCAGAACTTGTGTACATACCATGTCAGCAGTGTACATACGATGCAGTTGGTCCTGCAATTTATTGTGCCTCATAACTTATGCTCCAATCTCCAGTTGTGTTTTCAGGGTATTCACCCTCAACAGAATAAATGCTGTGCCAGTGCTATGTCGTTCATAAGTTTGCTTTTTCAGTCAAAAGGCTTTGTATTCTAAACTTTGTCGCAGAGATGCAAACTCCTACTTGTGTTAACTTGTTCAGTTGTATGACATTGTCAAACCATGCACTGCCTTGATATTTTACTGTTAGGTCAACATTAATTCAGTACTTGTGTACTATAGTACTTTCAACGTTGGAAGTTGAAGGGAGACATTACATAATATTTATACAGGGATGTTAGTGATGTTAGTATGAGCAAAATTAAACAGTCATTAACATACATCAATGGCACTCACTATAGCATTCGCGACAAGGTCGTTCCATATAATGAACTTATTATTTGTACTGGGTTATTTTTTTAGAGGCTACAAAGTTTTGTTTTTTAATCATAGCTGGAACTTCCGAGAAGATGACTTGTGACAACATATGAACCGTCTGAGATGCGCTTCTACACTCAACGGCTCGCTTTACCTGTGAAAGAAAAAACACTTGATATTAATTTTGGATACAATAGTATTTAGTAAATTTTTTAAAATCATACTCCCTCCCTCGCTCACGGAAAAAAAAAAAGATTTTTCATAGTCCTTAACATGCAATTTTGATGTTAAATTTTATCTTATATAAATATTATATAACAAATTTTTATGACGAATCTATTCACATGATTTTTATTAAACTAATTTGGACACTAATAAATATAAAAATTGACAGTGCGGAACGGATAGTAGTTTTTGCGAGGGAAGAGACCATGGTGACGAGAGGGTTTATTTTTTGAAATAATCTATTAAAAACGATATTTTAGAAATCTTTCAAACAAAAATTAAATAAATGACCATAGTTATTGACTAGTTAGCGACTGAATTTCTGTCGCTGACTAGGTCAATGATTAAAGATGTGACACTCCATGCTTACTGCGCATGTCAGTGAGGGTCTGATTGGGTGCCATGCCACCTTTTAATCGTAGGCTAGGTCAACGACAAAAATCTGTATTTTTTTAGTCGCTAGTTGGAAGAGCAAATGAAAGTGCTATTTAAATAATTGTTTGAAGTCATTCATTCCGTTTCAAAACTTTACAGTTGAAAAAAATTAGAGAGGGAAGGGAGAGGAAGGAAGGAGGAAGAGGAGAGAATTTTCTCGTCGATTTTGTTGTTGATTTCTTGTATTTTTTGGTAAAAATTTGTGAATCCTTAGATGATAGAAAAGTTTCATTTTTTGTATCACCTTAGTCTTAGGACACTTGGGAATTTAAATTTTTATTTCATTCTAGGTTTTAGAAGAGTTAGAAATTTAAATTTCTATTCCACCTTATGACATTCGTCATATTTGTGTATATTTTCTCAATATTTTGTCCTTGTTTTATACACACTTTAGTCATATAAATCTGTATTTGCACAAATTATATTTATCACCAAATCGACCAGAATACTCGTTTTCGATTTTTAATCGCAGGTCGACGCATATCAGATGATTTTCAGCTGATTGGATGCGTTTCATCGAATGGATTTGACCTATGAGTGATTCTGAACAGAAATGTGCATCACCACGGACACATAAGAATTGACTGCACTCAAATCAGAGTTTCAGAGACTCCGAACTTTAAAGCCAAAAAAAATACTACTGCATCACCTTTTTTCGTTAAGTCATTACACAATTTGGTGAATCTTTACGCTTTATGATAATCATTTTTTCCTAAAACAATTAATTTAAACACTCCGACTGTCATTACAGAGATAGAAATTTATATTAATTACAGAATTTTTTGAGTTCGGCTAGGGAATTTTGTTTCTTTTATTGGTTATTTAAAAACATTTTAGGAAAGTAAGCAAAAATAAAGAAATAAATAAACAATCCGTCGCTATCCCTAGAGAAGCAGCAGGTTTCCCCAAATCTGAAAGCAAGCAACCAAACTCAGCTAGGGTTTCGCCATGGACGCGCAGCGAGCTCTCCTCGACGAGCTCATGGGCACAGGTAAATTCTCTCTTCTTTCTACTTCTCCATTCTCAACTCTCATCTCATCTCCTTGCCAGCTCGCAACCTGACGGAGGAGGAGAAGAAGGCGCACAGGGAGGTCAAGTGGGACGACCAGGAGGTCTGCGCTGCCTTCATGGCCCGCTTCTGTCCCCACGACCTCTTCGTCAACACCAAGAGCAACCTCGGTATGCATGCATGCGCTTTTCTTCTTCTTTTGCTTCTATTCTCTACTCCATTCTTTTCTTGTCTGATGGTTTAGGGCTTTGTTGCAGGTCCGTGCCCCAAGATCCACGATCTGAAGCTCAAGGAGAGGTAAATGTCTTTTTTTCGTACACAAATTTGCCAAATTAGGGCACTTTGATGGTTGGGAATAGAGGGGCTTTTCTTATCTCAAAGCGTACGTAGCTTGTGAGCTGGAATCATTGTAGGTATAAGGATAATTGCGTGAGTAAACCATTGGCATTGTCAAATCAGAATGATGCTATGGTTTCGTATGGCTGTTCAAATCGTCCTTCAATTGTAGTTGTTTCTTTTTCCAGTTCTAGTAGATAGCAATTATGCTAAATTGCCATGGTAGATGGTGGTCAAGTAAAAAATATTTTTGTTAAACCGTTTGAGATGGTTAAAAGAGGTTTTGACTAGAAAATTTGTAGCTTCAGAGGGAGCTATGCTAACGATTCAGAAACATCTAAGGAGTTTGACCACTTTGCTAGCCCACAAAATCAGCTGAATCATATAATCATATAAAGAGTGAACTGTTTCTGTATGTGGCTAGATCATTTGGGTACTTTCACAACTAAATTTTGTTCAGTTCTGTGTTTCTTTTCACTTATGCGCTGACCAGGTTTCCCATGCTATCTTTCTTGGGTCCAACAAGCTAATATTTAATGAAACTAGGTGGTGGAGTGTTATTGTTCATTCACTCAGTCTTGTGATCCAATGGACTATATGGAACTTCATTCTGATAAAAGTTTAATCTCTGGACAAATTTGTTGCACCTTGTTTTTTCTTCTCATGTGGCATGTATAAAGGAATACAATTTATTGAAAGACTGGTTCCTTAATCAAGTGGATATATTCATATGGGACCAAAATGAAAACTATTTCCAAGTTGAGCATTGGCTTTACCCATGCTTAGTTAGCTTATAATGGCACAACTGATATGTTGTTATACCCACTTGAATCCATCTATATACTTACCGAATTTTTTTATTGGTCTCGCATGGAAACTGTTCATACTGGGGTTAATATTTGATTCCTTGTTTGTGCTGATTCCTGTGCATCATCATACTGCTAAAGGGAGGCTAAAATTGTTCAACTTTATAAGAACTAGCTGGAACACCTCCTCTAGTTCTGCCGAAGAGGCCAAGCAGTGTGCATGGGTTAGTCCTATATTGAGAGTTTAATTGGAGAAAGCATTGTATATAAGTATTGGGGAACCAAATATACTAATCAGCTTAACCAACAAGGACAAAAGTTTAAGTATTGGTATAGGTTGAGTCTTATTGCACTTGAGATGCTGAGGATCAAGCACTCTGAAGATCAATAGTTTACCTTGATGCTTGAGTCCTTTTATAGTGAGATTGTGTGAAAAGACAAGCTAAATTTTGAAATTGAGCCCTTTTTTTTAATTAAGAAACAATAAGAGACAAATGAATTAGGTAGAAATATTGAAACATTCTAATATAAGAGAAAATTTAATGTAGCAAATGAGCCAACTTTTCCAAATTTTGCTTATGTTGCAAATTTTATGAAACTATGGTTCGCCAAAGAGGCTTGTTGCAAGCATGTTACACATGTCAATGTTCCAAAGGTCTCGGTGATTCCATTATTGCAATAGATTGTCTCACAACACATAAGCATGCAGCCATGCAAAACCACCTAAAGCATGTGTTTATGCAATCAAAAATGCATTCTAGGCTTTTAAACAATAAGAATAGCATCCAAAGGATAGCATCCTGGCCATGTCTCCAAAGCCATAACCACCAAGCGAGTGAGACAAAAAAATCGTAAGGGCATAAATCAGTCAAATGAATTAAGTTCTACTACCTTTTGTAGGAAACTTTTATAAGCGAAAATTGTGGGGCGTAAAGCCAGGGCTTGTGTTGTGGTTGAGCCTGCCCCGAGTAGTGAGAGATCATTTTAGTTGTCATTTTGCACTTTAAATTCTTTGTTCTAGGTACAAATATTTTTTGTTATCTGGGACACATTAAAGTCTTAGATGTATAATTGTTTCTTCTTAATTCATTTTCATGTTTGTATATTTACATTGTCTTTTCCTGGGCAAACACAGTTTTGAGAAGTCTCCCAGACATGACACTTTCCTCCGAAGGTTTGAGGCAGACCTTGCACAACAGTGTGAGAAGCTGGTGAGTTGGTCAATTTGCTTATACAAACCTACTATGTTTACTTGGCAGTCAGAATCTATAAGTGTGCTCTTTATTGCAGGTGATGGATTTGGACAGAAAAATAAGACGTGGTCGTGACAGGTTGGCTCAAGATGCAGATGTGCTACCTCCCATCATCCCTGGGGAGAAATCTGAGCAACTATCAGTGCTAGAAGAAAAGATCAAGAAACTATTGGAGCAAGTTGAGGAACTTGGCGAGGCTGGTAAAGTTGATGAAGCTGAGGCACTTATGAGGAAGGTACTGCACTGAGAGATCCGCCCTTTTTTACTTTGTCTCAGTTCTATTTGCTTCAACTGATGGAATTTCTTTTATTTTTTTTGCCTATTCCTGGTTACAGGTCGACCTCCTAAATGCTGAGAAGACAGCTTTAACCAACCAAGCTGATAATAAGGCTGCCATGCTTCCACAGGAGAAAAAGATGGAACTTTGTGAGATATGTGGCTCATTTTTGGTAGCCAATGATGTTCTTGAGAGGACACAGTCCCATGTAACCGGGAAACAACACATTGGTTATGGTCTGGTGAGGGATTTTTTGGCAGAACACAAGGTGAGGAATCGTTGTATCAAAAGAGAGTGATATCGCTTTAGTGCATCAAATGCTTATAATCGCTTGCTTGCTTTTCAGGCTGCAAAAGAAAAGGCAAGAGAAGAAGAGAGGCTTGCAAGGGAGAAGCAAGCTGGGGAGCGTAGGAAGCAGAGGGAGAAAGAATATGATAATAAAGGCCGACGGAGTGACACAAGGGAAAGGTCTGGGGACCGTGATCGTGATCGATACTACGATCGAAGCCGGGAAAGAGAAAGGTCCTATGAGCAGAGAGGTAGAGGGTCAGACTACAGGAACAGTTCCTATAGGAATGGAAGGGATTCTGAAAGGGACAGGAACAGAGATAGGAATGGTGATACAAGAAGAGACCGAGGGAGAATGAGGAGCAGGTCACGTTCTCCAGGCAGGCTTGGTTATAAAAAATCAAGAAGCCCAGATCATTAGCTGAAAATGATAGTTTTTCAAGTTCTGGGACTGATGAGGTAGACCATTATGCACCTTTTTTTTCTTATTTGTTATTGTACCAATGGGTTCAAGTCAAGTATTGCGATTGTTAAACCTCTGCTCTGCTCTAGCAGCTTTGTTGAAACCCTTCGGTCTTCCTTTTAGAGGAAATTCAGAGGTAGGTATCATTTGTCCTTACCTATGAATTTTGAGTTGTTTATATCTTATGTTTATGCTCAAATTCTGTTTTCAGTATAGGAATTGAAAATCCATTATCTAATAGAGCTGAAAGTTGTATGATGATACTAGTGTTGGACTACAAATAAGGATGATGGTTGTTTATCAGCCTATAGCAGGTAACCCGTGATCTTCAGTCTTTACATGTTAAATTGATATGCACAGTTGGGTGGGTGCTATTTTGTTAGATCTGGGTATGCCACCTGATAAAACTAGGCAGAAGCAACTGTTGGTGGTAACAGTAAAATTCATGGGGTAATGTTCTTTGGCAATTGGCTCTTGTGAGAAGTCAGAAAATTTGGAGATTGGCAACCTACCATGTTTTAGATCAAACATTATATTATACATTTATCAGCAGACAACAACGGAGTATTAATCTTCAAAGTACATTGATGTTAGGACATTTAGCTAGCATGTCATATGATTCAGCTTATCTTACTGGTGCTGGATTTCATTTATACAATCATTTGTCATCTGTAGGATTGCCAGTGTTTTTAAGTTCTCAGAATCGAATCACACATTAGGAACCAGCTATATGCTGTACAATGTTTGCATATATATATGATTTCATGCGTCTGCTGGCACCATACTGGTTAGCAATGATAATTTAATTTTGTGGCTTTTATGCAACCTTATAATCTATTGGGATGTGGTAACCTTCTATTATCTTTGACTGACAATGATTGTCTGCAAGGTGAGAAAAAAAGACAAATCTCATATTATGGTGAAGTGACATGCATAAGGAAACAGATAGATTCTTCATACATGCTATGCTGTACATTCGGTATGATTCTTAGGTTTCTCTCCAAGCTTTTGCAGGGTTGATATTGCCCAGGATTACAAAATAAATTAGGGAGTATGTGTGTGTATAGTTTGCAGTACAATCCTTTTGCGCATTGGAAACTTGGAGGCGGCTAAGCTAAGAGACTGCAATCTCTGAGTATGCATTAAAGAGTAGAAACAATGTTTGTTGAGAATTAATGTATTTGAGTTGGACATCACATCCTGTTGTGATGCCAAGGCCAGTAAAAAGTTGTTGTTGATGCTGATTTATATAATACATGGAGCACTATCTATCATCAAGAGGACAAGCAAATGATGGGAGTACCAATCGAAATTGAATAGTATATTATTGTACGGTTCCGTTCGATTTCTGGTTGGGTTGTGAAATCCTTAATTTGGAAATCAATGGAAATGCTGAGGAAATAAACAAGCATATTCGAAACATGAAACCCTAAATTATATTGGGAATCAGAACCCAAAAGGAACAGCGGTCATGATACAACACGGACGGACGTAGTTTGGGGCGCGCTAGCGTTACGTGACAACTTGTGTTTGTTTCAAGAGGCACAGCGTTTTATACAAAAACAACATAATTTACGGCAATGCACGAGAAATACGGTTGACAAATCCGGCAGTAATTTCTTTCATTTACTGGTAAGTAGAATGGATGATATGCCACCATAAACCATGTAGTTAAGGTCTCCGTCGTTTCTTATTATAAAAGATTTAAAAGCGGTTGCCCATCTCAGGGTGTTTGCCCTAGTGGTATGATTTTCGCAACACCCCAGCTTCCTATTTTTATTCTATTTTTTTAACAATCCAAACCCTATTGCCCTTTGGCTAAATCTCAACAACCCTGTTTGTTTTTCTCACCTTCCAAAATCATCTCCAATCCATGCTATCCCTCCTCTCGTCTTCATCCGTACAGATTTACAAATAAAATATTTCCTTTCCTGCTGCTACTTCTTTCTTCTTGCCAATTGTTCAATGCTAAGCATGCCTAGATGGTACATCCAATCCAAATCATTTGCTTCTACATATTACAATTGCATGTCGTTAAAATGATTGAGGAGTGACTGAGCAACTCCACCACCTGGACCTGGTTGGACCACAAGGCTTTCGAGAACGCACTTGCTCGGTGCTTCACCGGATCGGTCGAACGATGCTAGAAATAGGAGATGATCGCCAAGGATGTACCCGACAAGACGCCCCAAAAAATCATGCACCGATGCACATATGTTTGATCCAAGGTGTTACTAGTATCCATAACGGTCTCATTCCATTCCCCTACACTAATATTGTGTCCTCCGAAAACATATTAGATGATGACAACAGCCACAATCACAATGAGGTAGAGATGGTCGTGGTGGCATAAGCAACAAATGTGTAGAGACTGAGGCTGAGGCAGGACCAAGACCACAAAAAGGGCACCCCATGGATAGAAAAAGACCATAGATTGAGTCATACTAAATTTGACTTCTATTATAGCATCATATCTTTAATTTCTTCATTTTATGTTGCTATATATAATTGTGCCATTGAACTTCGATTTCTTGCTAAGTTTCTATAATATAGATGTATTAACATCTATCATGCTTGTAATGTTCATCTAAATCTTTTTGAAACAAACAAGAGAGCTCCATAGATTCGTCAAAGGAGATTGGCGAAACATATCTAGGCATTTTGTCCACACAAGAACACCCACCCAGGTTGCAAGCCATGCGCAAAAATACTTCAAGCCTCATGCGGCATCCGCAAACAAGGATCGCAGGAAGAGAGAAAATATTCACGGCATCACCACTGTCAGCTCGATGCTGCTCGGTGCAATCACCAGCAAAAACCTCTTAGTTGACGAGCTAAGCGTCTCTTCTCTGGCCCAACCTGTACTTACTGTCTCCAGCTACAACAATCATTATCCTTTGTCAATGCCGTTTAGCGTACCGAATGATCTCCCCACGGAGGCCAATGTTATCTCACCATCAATGAGCACGCATGCCAGCATTACAGTGGACATGTTTATCGACAAAAGGGAGGTGGCGGTACCAATGGAGTTACTCATTGACCAATTCATGGAGGGTGATCAACATCAGCAGCAACCTGGCTGGAACAAGTACCACACCACCACTGATTATAACACTGCTTGTGTAAGTGATTACAGTTCATGTTCAACAGCCATAATAGTCTCATCACTAATGTCTGGTGATCTCCCGTTTCGTGAATCTTACTGAATTCTTTCTACCCAGACAATAGACACAGAAAGATATTTAGTTTAGCAATGCATTCGGAACTCACTCCCTTACGCTTTAGTAATACACAGGAAAAGTAAGCAGCATTTTTTATGCTCATTCTTTGACCAGTAGCCCTCCACATTTTGGACATGAAGCGATGAGGCAGGTATACCTTATCGCAGTGGCTCCTTATCCTTTATGAACTACTAGCCTTGCTTGATTGAATTCTTTGGCTGGCCAAGTGCTGGCTATCACCTGTAGTACAATCCAGGTTCCCAGCATCAAGAAATGCCCTCCTGCATGGTACATCCATCTCCAATGAGACTAGAGGACCTTGTTTACCTTTTAGTCCATGGTAATGGAGTACTAAACGCAGAAACAAATACTATACACAAATTCTCAAATCTAACAGCCAAATCAGAGCAATAATATTGCAACACTATCACCAACAAATTCAGGGTCACCAAGAACACTGTTGCCACTTTGGACCACCTCAAGTTCAAGCAATACTCCAGAGAAGAGTTCTACACGCTACAAAGACTGCAATGTACAAAAGATAGGATCATAACCTGACCGCCACAAGTACAAAATTTCAAGGAACACTTGTGACAACAATTCTTCCCACTAGAGACTATGCAATCCACAAAACATTATGTCATAGTTTCCCTGTGATTTTTTCCTCAAAACTCTTATGATTGCCACAAGGACCAATCATCCATCCCCTTGCCATCAGCGCGCTTCATATTGAACAACTGCCAAAAAGAGAAGGCATGGCTCAGAAATAGCACAGAGAATATCAACCAATAAATCAGCTAAATAGCACCCAGTGATCAATCCTTGCCCCTTGTTTGACGAATTTTTGTAACAAAATTCATCAGAAAAATCCCACAAAAACTAGTCAACATTGGACTAGTCAAAACCTGATAAAAAACTGGTCAAAATTGAACTGGTCAAAATCTAGTCAAAATTGGTCTGGTCGAAATCAGATTCAGACTTGGGTTTGGTCGAAATTTGACTTGTATTCGGTCTGGTCGCATCGACATTTGGCCCGGGCTCGAACAGGATAAAGATAAGTACTGATATTATCTCTTAATTATTTAAATAACAATATTTATCTTCTATTCAAATTCAAATCTCCAAAAAAACTCTGATTATTGGATGGTTGCAACCAACTTAGAGCCTGTATAAACAGAGAGGGGGTGCTAACCTTTTTGACAGGTGAAGAAGGGGTAGGTGCAGGACAGAGGAGAACAAGGTGGACATAAGAGGTGCAAGGTAGACAGAAGGAGGTGAAAGGCCAAGCAACAAAGACAAGGCGAAGAGAACACCTCTTTGTTCGACCAGGAGCAACTAAAGATCATGGGTGAGTTTTGCTCCCTTTCATAAGTATGTATCATGCATTGCATAGTTGCTCCGATGCACTTTGATCGATTGATCAGAAGTCGCCACCTTGATCAATTGATCTGAGGTCTCCACTTCAATCAAAAGATCAAAAGTTGCACAGATGCTTGCACTGCATAGTTTCTTTGATGCACTTAGATCAAATGATCTGAAGTCGCCACTTCGATCAATTGATGCAAGGTCTCCACTTCGATTAAAAGATCAAAAGTTGTTCGGATGCACTTAGATAAAACAATCTGAAATCGCCACTTTGATCAATTGATGTGAGGTCTTCACTTGGATCAAAAGATCAAAAGTTTCTCGGATGCACTTAGATCAAACAATCAGAAGTCGCCACTTTGATCAATCGATCCGAGGTCTCCACATCGATCAAAAGATCAAAAGTTGCTCGGATGCACTTAGATCAACCGATTAGAAGTCGCCACCTCGATCAATTCGATCAGAGGTTTCCACTTTGATCAAAAGTTGCTCAGATGCACTTAGATAAAACAATCTGAAGTTGCCACTTCGATCAATCAATTTGAGGTCTCCACTTCGATCAAAAGATCAAAAGTTGCTCTGATATACTTCGAAAATCAATTCGATCAACAAATTAGCTTGTCCCATGCGAGATAGATCAATGATAACTTCTCATTCAGAAGCTCGATTGACCCCATTTTTTTATGAAAAATAGAAGACTCAAAATGAAGTATGTCCACCAATTTTCAAGTCAATTAGAGATATCTAAGGTGCAATTTGACTAAAGGAAATACTCTATCTGGAAACTTGTTCACTTTGCCCCATAAAAGATAGATCAATGATAATATCTCATTCAAAAGTCCGATCGACTCCAAATTTTTATGGTAAATAGAAGACTCAAAATGAAGCATGTCTGCCAATTTCAAGTCAATCAGAGATCTCTAAGATACAATTTGACCAAAGGTGATGCTCTGTCTAGAAGCTTATGCACTTTACCCCATGTGAGATAAATCAATGATAACTTCTTATCCAGAAGTCCGATCAACTCCAAATTTTTATGGTGAACAGAATACTTGAAGTGGAGCGTGTAAACCAATTTTTAAGTCAGTCAGAGATCTCTAAAGTGCAATTCAACCAAAGGAGATGCTTTGTCTAGAAGCTTATTCACTTTGCCCCATGGGAGAAGATCAATGATAACTTCTTATCCAGAAGTCCAATCGACCCCAAATTTTTATGGTGAATATAAGACTCTATGTACAACTTTTCCATTAAGTTTAAAGTCAATCAGAGATATTTAAGGTCCAATTCGACTAGAGGAGAGGCTCTGTTTAGAAGAAAATTCAGCTTGTCCCATGGGAGAAGATCGATGATAACTTTCGATGTAGAAGTCCGATCGACCCTAAATTTTTATGAAAAACAATAGGTTCATATTGAAGTAATTCCACCTAGTTTTACCTCAATTAGAGGACCAGAAGACCATAAAGACCATTGCGAATAGCTCTGTCTCGCTGAATTCCAACTTGATATACAAACAATGCAATGAAGATAGTTTCTAATACGATGGTCCGATTGACCGCAAATTTTTATGAACAATCGAGGATCTGTTCAGAAATTATTCCTTTATGTTTCAAGTCAATCAGAGGCCAGAAAGTCTCCCATCTAGTTAGTCGAAGAGGAACCAGTGCAATGATTAATCATGTCTAAAGTTGTCAAGATACTACTAAGTTTTTGATAGATATTCCAATGGGCTGCCTACCAGGCAATGTGTCTTTTTTGAAGCTAAAGAAGTCAAAGATGTTATCACAACTCATTGTCATCCACGTTTTCCCGCGTCGCTGGGTTTTGATGTGGCGAAGGCAACATGCTCTTTTGTCCGTGACTGACGAAGTCGGACACCACTTATACTGGGTACTGATGAGGTGAAGGCATCCATTTGTTCGCGATCGGCGAGGCCGAACAATCCCCTGGCCGGGTACCGACAAGGCGAATGCCACATTTTGTAATAGCACCATAGACTGACAAGGGTATGGATTTGCATAGTTGCATACATAAGCATACGCATTGTATTCATTCATTAAGGGCAATTTTGAAGTTGCAAGGCTTAAAGACGATGACCATCAGCGCAACTTAATCAGAGGTTTTCTGTAGACTTGTTCTACAGATGTAATTAACCAGGAGTTTTTCAAAAGACATGAGAAAACATGAACCATGCAAACCCCTGAAGTCAAGATGTACTTTCCTTTGGTGCAATGAGAGATTGTAAATCTCAAAAGGACTTGTAACTTGTAATTCTTTTCAGAATTAATAAAATACAGTGTTTTCTAAGATTGTGCATTCTCTACATTTTATTTATACTGGCACACCCGCAACACAAAATGGACTAATTTCCCAGAAGAGAGATCTTCTCGGTGAAACACCCTGTTTTTTGTTAAATCAGCTTGAAGTCAAAAGATAAAATCAAACTCCAATAGCATAAAGAGCCCAATAAACCAATTTCACATTTTTTGCAACTTCATATTCCTTAAGCTAAGACTTATTATGGTGATATTGTTGTTTTCACATTCAAGGCAGAATTTCAAATCCAGTTCCTAGCAAAGCCTGAAGTTTGCAGACCATGAAATGAAATCAAACAGCTTGTTGTTTTCACATTCTTGACATTAGAAGATTGAACGATTCATAATTTCTAGGGTTTTGTAAAGCTCCTGGTTAGTTACATCTATGGATAGATCCGCAAAAGACCTCCTTTTAAGCCGTTGTTGGTCATCGTCTTCAAACTTCAAATCTGTCCTCTATATAATGCAATGCAAATGCCAATGCATGTATGTAAATCCATAGTCTCGTCGGTCTATGGTGCTATCACAAAATGAGTAGTCTTCGCCTCGTCGGTGCTTGGCATTAATGGTGTCCGACTTCGTCAGTTATGAACAAAATGTCTGTCGTGGTATTGCGAATAGCCCGACAGGTTTTACGAAAGTCCCTAGTAAACGAATAGCGACGCAAGTTGACCATGCGACCGGTCACCTCCCGTCGGGCAAGCACAGAGAGTAACGCAAGGATTTATACAGGTTCGGGCCTTAGTGAAGGCTTTAGTCCTGTCAACATGCTCCCGACACGAGTCGGCTAGGGGAGCTCTCTCACGGGGAGAGTGCTCCTGAGCAAGCCTTTTTGGTTTTTTGTATTAGATGCAAAATGAGTTGTCCCTCTACAAAAGAGGGGTACAAGGGTATATATAGACCCAGAAGATGCAAATTACTAAACTACCCTGGTCGCAGTCGTTGGATCGGGGGGCACCGACATCATTCCACCAGCCAGGGTACTCGGATGGCCGACAAGTGTCATCGCTGATTACCAAGATATCTCTCACGTGTTCCACGCGTGACCCTGCGTGGGGGTCCTTTGTGGTTTTTCCCGGACTGCCCCCGGGGCCTTGATCACTGGGCCAGTGGCAGCGCCCGGGACGAGGGTCCCCGAGCACTTCTCATCGGGCTAGTGGCGGCCCCCTGGACACGGGTCCCTGGGACGCTTCTCCCCGGGCCGGTGGCGGCGCCCGGGGCATGGGTCCCCGGGACGCTTCTCACCGGGCCAGTGGCGGCGCTTGGGACATGGGTCCCTGGGGCGCTTCTCACTGGGCCGGTGGCGACGCCCGTGGTATGGGTCCCCGAGACGCCTCTCACAGGGCCAGTGGCGGCGTCCAGGACATGGATCCTCAGGGCACTTCTCACCGGGTCGGTGGCGGCGCCCGGGACACGGGTCACCAGGCCGGTGGCGGCGCCCGGGGTATGGGTCCCCGGGACGCCTCTCACAGGGCCGGTGGCGACGCCTGGGACATGGATCCCTGGGGCACTTCTCACCGGGCCGGTGGCGGCGCCTGGGACACGGGTCACCGGGCCGGTGGCGGCGCCTGGGACACGGATCACCGGGCCGGTGGCGACGCCCGGGGCATGGGTTCCTAGGACACTTCTCACCGAGCCAGTGACGGCACCCGGGACACGGGTCACTGGGCCGATGGCGGCGCCCAGGACATGGGTCCCCGGGGCGCTTCTCACTAGGCCGGTGGCGGCGCCCGGGACACGGGTCACCGGGCCGGTGGCGACGCCCGGGACATGGGTCCCCGGGGCACTTCTCACCGGACCGGTGGCAGCACCCGGGGCATGGGTCCCCGGGACGCTTCTCACCGGGCCCGTGGCGGCGCCCGGGACATGAGTCACCGGGACTGATCGGGCGGAGATTTCCCCCAACAATGTCCCCTTCACTTCATCAGTGTCCAGCGATGTGTATGGATGGTAATGGGGTTGTGATAGTTTCTTGACTTCGTCAGCTTTTGGAGATGCACATGAGATGGTGGAGAAACATCGGGATGTCCGTCAATGTCTTAGAGTATTACGCACACAAGATGGATGGCTCGATGGTGGACAACTTGTCAGTGGCTCGTGTTAATAATTTTTAGGATAGATCTGAAATAATGCTTCTTGTGTCTCCTTCAGATCAAATCCTTTGGCATGACTGGATGGATCTGGGGTGATGTGTCTTGTGTCTTCCATAATCCAATCTAGTGGCACAATAAACTAGGCTCCACTCACTTTACTTTATGGGGGGTCTTTATGACAACTGATCGGCATGAAATTCGGTGGCATTTCTTCTACAAGAGTCTTTTGATTCTCATAAAAATTTGAGGTCGATCGGAATTTTGGATAAGAAATTATTATCAATACATCACCCTCATGTCAAGTTGGAATTTAGCAGGATAGAATCTATTTGCCACAATTTTCTGGAAGCCTTGCTGAAATATGATCACAATGAAATATGGTGGACATATCACATCTCAAGTCTTCTGACCTCCATAAAAATTTAGAGTCAATCAAGCTATTGGATCAAAAATTGTCATCAATGCACGTCAAGTGTGTCAGGCTGAAAGTTAGCAAGACACATCATGTTTCCCATAATCTTTTGGAGACCTTCCCAACCTCTGATTGAGGTGAAATTTGGTGGAGTTTCTTCTTCACAAGTCTTCTGTCCTCCATTAAACTTTGAGACTGATCGGATCTATGGATTAGAAATTATCATTAATACATCGTTAGCACATCAAATTGAAATTCAATAGGACGCCCACCATTTCAGCATAAATCTGGAGTGGCGCATGTTGCTCGCGCATTCTCTAGATCTGACTCTAGCCATAATGGATCGGCTTCCTTTACGGTTTGATGGGGGCCATTTATGTTGACACGAACTGCCGATGGTGAGATGAAAGCGGTGGTGTGGCGGGCGGGCGGGGGGGGGGGGGGGAGGGATGAGATTCAACATCGCACTGCTATATGCCGGCATGGTTCTACCTTATGGTCCATGAATTTCATCGTGCTCTCCTTCCTTTGAGATGGTGAATTTGATTGCACATAGGACAATGCTCCACCGCTCCTTTATTGCTTGATTGGATGGTGTCATCAATGACTAGGTGGACGTCTTGCACTGTGACCAATGGGTGCATACAACGAATTCTTGTGCAATACGGACATGTGATAAGGTAGAGATCTTGCACCGTGACTAACAGGTGTATGTTGGATCTAGGTCGATCTAGGTATCTAGGTTTTGATGATTAATGATGATTTGGATAAATCCCTGATGATTAAAGTTAATCTGGAGAATGTCAGATTTGATGATTAAATGACAATTTAGATAAATCTTGATTTAGCACAAGTAAATTAAATTGATTATTGATAAACCCTGAAATAGATGTTTCCTTAGTTGTGGGTTTAATATTGATGCATATGTAGAGGGGGAGCTTGGTGGTTGCATCAATCTTGTATTAAGTGTAAATTAGAATGCCATAAGATAAATCCTGAATTTTGATGGCTCCTTATTGAGGTTTTGACATCGATGCATATCCTGAGGTGGAGCTCATCATATTGGTCATCTGATCTGATTGCCATCATGACATGAGTAGTATAGATCGTGTGTGTATGTACTTATCATATACAAATCTATATGATTGTATTTCATCTCATACTCATATTTTGATTGTTGAATATGGTTTTGTCATTTCACCAGAAAGAGAAACTGTTGAGCTAACTCCTGTGTGGAGTAATTTCTCTGGTGGTGATTAATGACGACCTATATATGAGACTAACGTTGTGCGTTGAGTGTATGTGTGGTAGTCTTAGAATGGTCGCGAGATGAAAGCAAGCAAGAGCGTGAAGAGGATGATGCGACATGAGTCATCTCGACCGAGGTCAAGCTTAGCAAGATCGAGCTTTGTGAGGACAAGCGTCGAGCGGTCGAGTTTCACGAGGTCGAACTTCATCGAAGGTAAAATCCAAGATTAAGAATTATTTTTTTAGGATTTTACCGATCTCGATGTTTTGGAGATAGTCTGGGTTGATAGGATTCCTTTTGCTAGTTTGACCGTACTATTAGGAGGGGTTGGAAACTAGTTGCTTGAATCTATCTAGTGCGGAAGCTCAGATGCATTCATATCTTCTTGCACTACTGTTTTATCGCCTCTTGCATTGCTAGAGAGTCTATGTGTAATTTGTGTCGCATTAAAGAAAATGTTTTGAAAACTGCACTTAGTCATGTTGCAAACTAATTCAATTGGTTTATATTCTAGAGCTGATCGTGGTCGTGTTCGCCGGATTGGTTGTATCCTTGTTTGGAGTTTGGTCGTGGTCGTGGGAGTTTGAGCTGGTCGTACCAGTCTTCGGCTCGCTTGCGTACGCTCGGCCAAATTCACTCGACCACCTGTTTTCGACCGGATGTTTGACCTGTGTGGTCGTAGTCGTTGCTAAGTGTTAGCAAACATATCCGCAGAAAATAGACAAATTGCATTTAGAAATGACATTTTGTGTTGGACATTTTGGCAGTAGAAAAGTTTTTGAATTTTCTAGAGTTATCTAGGCCTTTCTAGGTCTTGTTCCTGTTGACCAAAATTGTAGCCGTTTGAGTTATCTTTCCAACAAGCCAAAAATCACCTCAATCGGATCTTTGGATCAAAAGTTATGCTTGTTTTACTGTCGACGTGCATTGGTCGGACAGTGTCTGAAATGGCCGGACAATGTCCGACCTGTACAAATTTTTTGAGCATGTTGCAAAATGTGAACCAGAGACATTTGCATCCGTCCGGGGGCTTTTGTCCGGATGGGCCGGACTTTGTCCGGTATGGCTGGACATTGTCTGGCCTGTACAAATTGTTTGAGCCGAAAGTTAACAGAGACAGATATATATGTCCAGGGGCTTTTGTCCGACATGGCCGGACATTGTCCGGACTTTTAAAAAAAATTTCCCAACGGTAACTGACGTTTTTCAACGGTCGAAATTTGTTGTACTGGCCGGATAGTGTCTGTTATGGCCGGACGATGTCCGGCCTGTACAAAATTTCGCCTATTTGTGGCAAATGGCTAGTTTTCTTTGAGGGCTATATATATCTTGTGTTTGCCTTCATTTGGGGTAGCTCAAAGAGTTGATATTTCAGTTGATAAACTAGCCAACACATTGCACATGAGATATTGCATCTAGAGGTTAGAATTTGAGCCAAAATCCTTAGTGGATTTGAGAGAGAGCATTTGAGAGAGTTTGTGAGTGAGTGCACTTCATCTCCATTTGCAAGCTAGTGCTAGAGTGTTGAGCATCTCATTTGCATCATTGAGCTTCTAGCATGTGATTCGTTCAAGCGAAAGAGCATCCGACTTGTTACTCTTGGCAATCGTCTTTGCCTAGACGGTGTCAGAGGAGAGTCGCGATCTCTCCATTGAAGTTTGTTGGAGAGGCCGGCAAAAGCTCGTGAAGGGTTTGGTGCTCTCCTATCCGGTGTGGAGAAGGAGCAACTCTAGTGAAATATCCTTCGTGGATATAGAAGCGAAGCTCACGTGTGAGTGCTTCAACGAGGAGTAGGGGAGACCGGACGAGTCTCCGAGATCTCGGTAAAAATCATTGTGTCAATTGTCTCTCTTTTGTATATCTTGTATTCATGTTGACACAAATTGCTAAATTTACCATTATTGCATTGGTTTCATAATTACCTTGAAAAAATTGTTTACATTACTCTAGTTGCAAGTTGAATTGTATTTTCATATTGATTGATTGCAACTAGTTGTTAGATTGTTGATAAGCCTCATTGCAATATCTAACTTTCATAATCATCTTGTTAAAATTGCTTAGTGGGAAAGAAATTTTAAAAGTCTCCTATTCACCCCCATCTAGTTGGCATCCTTGATCCTACAATTGGTATCAGAGCAAAGTTTCTTTTTTATCGGCTTTACCGGTAGAGAGAAAGGATGAATTCACTAGAGAATTTTGGATTGATTGCTCCTCACTTTGATGGCTCAAATTATTCACGTTGGAAAATTATGATGAGTACTCATCTTGAGGCATTAAATTTAAAATTGTGGAGGTTAGTGCAAAAGGATATAACCAATTCATCATCTTCGGATACGCATATTCACCTCTTAGACTCAAAAGCTAAAAACTGCTCCTTAATTCACTTAACCATGATGTGCTAGAACTAGTGAGTGAGTGTTCGACAGCTCACGATGTTTGGATCACTCTTGAGTCCTTATTTGTGGGCACATCTAGCTTTAGACATGCTAAGATGTGCTTATTATTGCGGGACTGTGAGGCATTTGTGATGTTGGAGCATGATTCACTCTCCACCATATATGATCGCTTGATCAACATTACAAATGAGCTCAAAGCCCTTGGAGCTAATATTTTCGATCTAGACATTTGCGAAAAATTACTCCAGGTGTTGCCGGAAAGTCGCTATGGTGGTTTCACATCTACTGTTGCGAACAGTGATCTTTTCAATACTTCACCGAGTGAGCTCATTACATGCTTGTGTCAAATGAGGCTATGCCCAAGGAAAAGGACATGTGTTCCACCTTTGAGCATATCGAGGATGATGGTTTCAATGCGGAGGATAGGGAGCTTTCGAGCGAGCTTAAGGACATAAATGATGTGGTTTGCCCAAGCAAGACAAAGGCAAAACCTTGCAATAAGAGCTCAAGAAAAGCTAGAAAGAAAGTGTCGAAGTCGAAGTCTTCATCTCAAGACAATTCTTTATGCCTTACCGCATGCAACTCGACGGTATCAAACTCTAACCTCTCTATAATGAGCTTATGGATATAATTGTAGATTTAAAGATTTGCTTGGCAATATGACTAAAAACTTTAGCACTTTAAAGAATAATTATTCATCCTTAAAAGTGAAATATCAAAGAGTTAAAGAATTCTCATGATTCTTTGCTCGCCAAGGAAACTATTAGCTCTACATGTATTTTAGATGTTAGAGTTGCTTGTGACTCCCCTATTGATCTATCTTTAGAGGTACACACTTCTACCTCATATGCTAGAGATAATTCAATTGTTAATTCGTGGTTAGATTCAAATGCTAGCTTTGTGGATACTAGTACTTCATGTGATAATATGTCTAATGATTTAATTATTGATTCACATGCCTGTACGGATGATACTAGTAACTCATGCCATGATTCATCTAGAGACTCATCTCTATGCCATGATGTTAGTTCTAGTCGATCCTCATTTGATATGCCTAGCTCATCTAGTGATTTTTGTGCTATGCCTTCTAGTTCATTACTTGTGATGAGATACCGTCATGTTCTTATCATATTTTACATGTTGACACGGAATCATCTCAAGCACCTAAAATCAAAAATGATGAACTTAGGAGTAAAGTAAATAGATTGGGCAATAACTTTACTAGATGTCATATGAGTAGTGCTATGCTTGCTAAATCCCCTTTAGATCATAAGAATTCAACTAAAAAGGAAAAATTAAATCATGCACACTCAACTAGTAAGAGGCATTATATACCTCATCACACCCATCCAAATTTACTCAAAAAGCCCTCTCGAACTTCATGTTCCTCATGTCACTCAATAGGACAATATTCGCATGAGTGTGTGTCTAATGCTTTTAGAGATGTTTCTTTTGGCTCTTATTTAAGTTCTTGCTCTAAAAAGAGTTTAATTGCAAAACCTATTCATTGCCATGTTCAAAAACCTAAAGATAAGACAATTTGGGTACCAAAAGACTTATGCGACAAGGCTAGAGAGCCTCGTAAGGTTTGGGTACCAAAAAGGCCTTAACTCCTTTTGAAGTTGTTATAAAAAGAAATCATATTTCAAAAAGAGAAAATTGCATTGTATTTTCGTCTTTCATTCTTTATTGTTTTAAATCTTTATGGCAAATTTCGCAAAAGAGTGAAATTTAAATCTTATGTTGTTGCATCTTTAGGGGTAATAGTTTATAAATGCTTTTGTTGTCTATTGCACCCGTATTTATGAGTCATTTCAAAATTGCAAGCAAAAGTGTTTAAAATGAGCTTATTTGGTTAAAATGTCAAATTTCCATTCAAAAGACAAAAAATCATCAATTCTTATAAAAATGGTCTTCAAAATGTATTTGAAAGGTTTTTAGGGGCTGTGGATGAAAAATGATGTCAAAAGGTTGCTTTTATCAAAAACTAGCCTCAAAAGGATCTTCGAGTATCTAGTTTTTCAACAAAATCGTTTTCAAACATAAATCAAAATCTATTTGGTTTTTGTCAAAACTTGCTTTACAAAACTCATAGATACTCTTACTCCGAAGAATTTTGAAATTGAAACTTTCTCAAAAGAGTTCTTGTTTGAAAGTTATGGGTATTTGAATCTCACCGGAAAACTCACCTTGACCCGAAATACCCTAAATATGCAAAACATGAGTTTAGTTATTTTTGTGGTCCTTATTTGTGAACTTCAGCTCAAAATGATTTGGTTAAACTCATGTAAGCCCTTTCATGTCAAAAATCTCATGAAAATCAAATTTGAACTCAATTTGTAAAAATTTGTCAATTTTCAAACTTTTTGCTTAACACAAATTTCATTTGACCATAACTTTTGATTGAAAAATTCTTTTTGGAAAATTCTTTTTGGAAAATGTATTTGATACATTGAGAACCATTTCTGCAAATTTTCATTTCAATTGGATTTGATTTGAGCAAAATTGACTCTTTTCACAAATCAAATATGAAACTTGCAAAATTCAGTTTTCTCATGGTTTTGGGATGATTTGTCATTTTCATATCTCTATATTGGTTGGCTATTTGAAAAATGTTTCTATATGATATTTCATCCTCTATGATTGATATTTCTTGATAATTTATTTCAAAATTATTGGAAGTCATTTGCATAGATTTTCAGGTGCTTTTAAAAGTGTAAAATGATTTTCTCAAACCTGAAATCTGAAACTTTAAATCTGACCAACATTTGTCTTTTTCATATCTTATTGTTGGATCATATCTTGGCTTCACTATAAAAGGCAATCTAGTTCCTCATTGCATCATCTATCTCCAAATTTTATTTTGGAATTTTTGGAATTTGTTTGCATGAGTTTCGATGATTATAAAAAAGCCAACATGTTTTAGAAAATTTTAGTCAAATTGGATGTTAATTTCTCAATTCTTTCAAATGAATAAAATATTTGAATCTTGAATCTTCATAAAAAGTGTTCCCATTGATGTGTTTTATCTTTATGAAATTTTTCATGAGCTTTGATGATCATTTGGATGGGTTCTCGATTTGAGTTCATTTGGATCTTTTGTTTATCTTTAGAACTCATTCGTTTAATCCATATACTATTTGGTAAGATTCTTAAATCAAATCAAATCAAATTTATGCCAAATAGCATTCTCTTGCTTGACATGCCCTTGAATTAAATTCATTTCAAACAATCTTTGTTTTAGGCCATAACGGAGTTCATGATTCTCATTTTTGTATTGATCTTTGTTGAACTCTCTTTTTCAAAAATAGATCATTGCCATCTCTTGCATATATTTTTTGACAAAACTTGGATGACACATTTAGGGGGAGCAACTTCAAAGTCATTGAATCCTTGTATACCCTAATTGTGCACACATATCAAATTATGCGTATGTTTTGGTAAAAAGGATCATTTTTGAGCAAAAAAGGTGAAAAAGAGCTCAAAATGTTCAAAATTACCACAAAACATTCAAAAATACGTTTCAAATATGTTTTCAAAGGTTTTGAAGGTGAAACAAAAGGTTTTCGAGCTAAAATACAAAATTTCGACAGAACTGAAAACTTCGGGATCTTGTTTTGGCCCAAAACGATTCATTTCCACAAAACAAGATGGGTTGAGATTTGATCAAAAATTTCTACATGAAACATTTAGAACTTACTCACCTGAGGATAGTTTGTATTGATCTTTTTCTCAAAAGACCTATGGTTTTCAAGTTATCACATATCTAGGTCGCCCGAAAACGACTATCGACCGAAAAATACCCAATTTTGCATTTTGTGAATTTGGCTATTTGGACTGGACTTTCTCCCATGGCTTGGTTTGGAATAGTCTTTCAAACTCATCCATGTCCAAATATTTCAGAAAATTAAAGTTTTCAAGAAAATCATTTTTGTTTTACCCGTTTTACCCCAAAATCCCTTTTGAGGATAAAATTCAAGATCCTTATTCAAATCAAATTCATGCAATTGGTATTCAACTAAGTTCCTGACTTGTCATTCAAATCTTTTATGGAACTTGATTTAATTTTTGAAGCAAAATTACAAAAATCACAAATTTCAGAAGTTTTCAGTAGGTTTATCTGAATTGTCCGGACGTTGTCCACCCCTACCTGATGAGGACATCACTTCTTCGGATACACGCACTAACTATAATCCTCCGCTTGTTACACAAGGACTAATAACGCGTAGTAAAGCCCGATTGTTGCATTGCCAGGTGAACTCGTTCCTAAGTTTATATATATATGGTTTTGAGAATGGTTTACTATCTAATAGTGATAATATTGTGCTTAGGAACCATGGAGAGGACCAGCAAGGACGCAGGGACCAGCAAGGAATCCAAGTCGAGTTGGAGTTCGGGATGGATTCGAGTTGGAGTCCGGTTCAGCCATCCAGGAGCAGTCTGCCTTCAAACGACCATAACTCCCTCATACGAAGTCCGATGGGGACTTTCTTATAGTCCATGGAGAAGCCCACGACGAGATATTTCCAATGGATCTAGCCCCACGTCCAAATTCCTTCTGGATCGCTGGAAATTAATGAAAAAATTTTCGACCAGATTCTGATTGGACCGAGTCGGTGCTGCATCACCTTTTTGGTTGGGCCAAGTCCCGTTTATTGAGTTCGAGTCCGAGTAGGGAAAGAGTCCATGTCGGTTTCAGGTTTCCTTACCTGGCCACCGATCTCTTTTACCTCCTTTATATAATCATACTGAACCATTAGGGTTCTGCGGGTTTTGTTTAGTCATAGTCTTTTCTTCGTGAAGCTATTGAGATGTTCTTCTTGGTCGGCTAGATCAACATCAATATCTGTATTCAGAACCCCAACTCTTTTTCGTGATTTAATCTATATTTGCAATTTCAGATTGCTTGTTTATCTTGTTCTTGCTTGTTCTTCGATTGCTTGCAGGAATAGATCTTCGTGATCAGGTCGATCGTGCTTTTAGTTCGGTCGATAACAATCCGAAGTTGGTTCAGCGATTGTCAGGGCGTATCAGTCGTGTACGGTTGGTAGCCGGATCGTGAGAGTCATCTTCACAAATCGATAGTTCTTGTTCTCATCGAAAGATCGGACCGCCCGTGTCACATCAGTTGGTATCAGAGCACGGTTGATCGGTGAGAATATCCTACTTTTTTTTCTTGAGTGCTGTCTTATACCGAAAAGTCCACAAAAAAAAATTAGGGTTAGATCATCCTTGTCCAAACCAATTTGCTCCTGTAATATGTTTTTGGTTTTTGCTCGATTGAATCTTTGCTGCATCTCGTGTCGAGTTGCTGGTTTTAGCGCATAACTTTTAGAGTTTCGAGTTGAGATCACACCTCTGCTCAGGCCGCTACCACACCTGCCTACCGCTGCATCCATCTACCTTGCATCTGTGTGTGCCAGTAAAGAAAGGGGAATCCGACTCCCAGTGGTTTCGGATTGGTAAAAGGAAGGTAGTCAATCTCGTATCAGTCTCGGAAAACCGGTCACTGTTTTCTTGTCAGTTACAAAAAAAAAGAAGGTTGTATATATATATATATATATATATATAAAATTGAGCTTTTTACCTTTGTGCCCTCACTTGCTTCTCTAGTTTGGTTTAGCCTAGGCCAACATACTAGTGACTAGTACTTTGAGCAACTTTTCAACTTTGCATTCTTTGAACTGATCATTGCTAACCTTTGCTACATACTTGAGCCTGTCCAAGCTACACTTTCTACCGACGTACAGGTACCGATCGCTTGCAATCGCTTTAACCAATCTTTGAAGTGTTTGAGACTGTCACTAGCAACCGATCACCACATGCTGCTTGGTAAGAATCGGTAAGAGCTTGATAAGAAGCTTGACTGTGAGAGAGTTTGAGCCACCTACACCTAGTAGTTGATAGGGATATATCACTGTGATTTTGTTCCTTGTTTGCTACTAACCATGTCAGGTTCGGGTAATCAAAGCGAGGAGAACGACGGCCCACTTACACCTCGTACGAAGGGCATCATACAACACTTCAACCGCTTGCTGAATACGCACACTGAGCGCATCGAAGGGATTCTAGACCGCCATAATGAAGCACTTGCTGCACTCACCACTCGAGTGGAGCAATTGGAGAAGAAAGGAGCACTGGTTGCCCCGGCTGCCAATGATGTGCATCGACGCCAAGCATGGGCTGATGAGGACGAAGATGATTTCAATGCCGAAGGAAATCAATATGCTGCTGATATGGAGTCCGATGGAGGATTCAATATCAACAATGATCGTGACCATCGGCGTCTTCGTTTCAATAGCAACGGTATGAGAAGAATTCCACCACGCGAGGTACGTGGTCATGATGACTCATTCGGTAAGCTTAAATTGACCATACCTTCATTCACTGGAAAGTATGACCCTGATGCCTATCTCACTTGGGAATTAGCTATAGAACAAAAATTTGCTTGCTTTGAAGTTTCTGAAGACAAGAAAGTTAGGGCTGCTACTAGCGAGTTTACTGAATTTGCATCTGTTTGGTGGAGTGAATATTGTCGCAATAACCAGAACAAACCTAGAACTTGGAATGCTTTGAAGAGAGTCATGAGACATAGATTTGTGCCTTCATATTATGCTCGTGATTTGCTGAATAAATTGCAACGTCTGAACCAAGGTAGTAATTATGTAGAGGATTATTATCAAGAGCTGCAAACTGGTATGACATGTTGTGGTTTAGAAGAAACCGATGAAGCTAAAATGACTAGATTTTTGGGAAGTTTAAATTGAGACATTCAGGACATTCTTGACTATAAAGAATATAACTCTATCACTCGTCTGTTTCATCTTGCTTGTAAGGCAGAGAGAGAAGTACAGGGACGGAAGTTGAGGCCGAGAGGGAGTTTCGGAGGTGCCCAACCGAAAGCTCCATACAACACATCGAGTCGAGCACCTGCACCGAGTTTCTCCAGCAACAACCGACGTCCTAGTGCTTCCACAATACCCTCACGAGTGACCGAGACGAGTAAGAGTACAGTCCAAGCCCCCGCGCAAAGTTCATCATCGGTTGCTTCTACCGGAAGAGCACGGGAAACACAATGCCACCGTTGTAAGGGATTCGGTCATATCATGCGTGACTGTCCTAGCCAGTGAGCCCTACTCATAAAGGATGATGGTGAGTACACTTTAGCTAGTGATATTGAAGAGGACTATACTATGCTTGCAACTGACCATGCAGGTGAAGGGCAACGAGCTGAACATGAACAATATGGTGCTGAATTAATGATCGATATTTGAGCATCATTGTGAAGCGTGTGCTTAGTGCACAAATGGAGCGTGCTGAACAGAATCAACATCACAACTTGTTCCAAACAAAGTTCGTTGTCAAGGACTGATCATCAATGGAGGAAGTTGCAACAACTTAGTGAGCACGGACATGGTCGAGAAGCTTGGCTTGACCACGAATCAGCACCCTCGCCCTTACTACATTCAATGGTTCAACAACTGTGGTAAGTTGAAGGTAACTCGCATTGTGAGAGTGCACTTTTCTATTGGTTCCTATCATGATTATGCTGATTGCGATGTCGTACCTATGCAAGCATGTTCCTTATTGTTAGGTAGATCGTGGTAATATGATAGAGATGTTTTGCATCATGGTAGAACTAATCAATATACTCTCATGTTTAAACAAAAAAGATCACTTTGCTACCCATGTCTCCTGAAGCAATTTTAAAGGATGAATTGGAGAGAGCTAATATAGAAAAGGAGAATAACAAAGGTGAAAATCAGATCGTAGCTAAACCACTTGCTCAACCGAAAAAGAACGAACCTAGTTCTAACCATGCTGAAATTAAGTTGAAAGGTTCTGTTTTGCTTGCTACCAAATCTGAAATAACTGAGATAGACCCTAATGCATCTGATTGCTATGCTTTAGTTTGCAAAGAAATTTTGTTTTCACTTGAGTACATGCCTTCTTCTTTGCCTCCTGCTGTTGCTAACATTTTGCAGGAGTTTGCTGATGTATTTCCGAAGGATGTACCACCGGGGCTGCCTCCAATTCGAGGGATTGAGCATCAAATCGATCTAATTCCAGGAGCCTCGTTGCCCAACCGTGGGCCGTATCGAACCAATCCACAAGAGACTGAAGAGATGCAGCGTCAAGTGCAAGACTTACTTGACAAAGGGTACGTATGTGAAAGCCTTAGTCCATGTGCTGTTCTTGTTCTTTTGGTTCCAAAGAAAGATGGATCACGGCATATGTGTGTTGATTGTAGAGCTATCAATAACATAACAATTCGATATCGTCATTCTATTCCTAGGTTAGATGATATGCTTGATGAATTGAGTGGCTCTGTTGTGTTCTCTAAAATTGATTTGCGTAGTGGATATCACCAAATTCGCATGAAATTAGCAGATGAATGGAAAACAACGTTTAAAACTAAATTCGGATTATATGAGTGGTTAGTGATGCCTTTTGGTTTAACTAATGCACCAAGAACTTTCATGAGATTAGTGAATGAGGTTTTGTGTCCTTTCATCAACAAATTTGTAGTGGTATACTTTGATGACATTTTGATCTATAGCAAATCCTTGGATGAACATCTTGAACATGTGCATGTTGTTTTTAAGGTTTTACGTGAAGCACATTTGTTCGGTAACCTTGAGAAGTGCACCTTTTGCACCGATCGAGTTTCGTTTCTTGGTTATGTTGTTACTTCACAGAGCATTGAAGTTGATGAAGCCAAGATTGAAGCTATTAAAAGTTGGCCAATTCCAACAACGATCACCCAAGTGCGAATCTTTCTTGGACTTGCTGGGTTCTATAGACGCTTTGTCAAGGATTTTAGTACCATTGCTGCACCGTTGCATGAGCTCACAAAGAAAGGAGTTCCGTTTGTTTGGAGTCATGCACAAGAAAAATCATTCAACAGTTTGAAAGAGAAGCTTACGAACGCACCATTGCTCCAACTTCCTGATTTTGGTAAGACTTTTGAACTTGAATGTGATGCCAGTGGAATTGGACTTGGAGGTGTGTTAATTCAAGAAGGTAAACCTGTTGCTTATTTCAGTGAAAAGTTAAGTGGACCTAGTCTGAATTATTCAACTTACGATAAAGAATTATATGCTTTAGTTCGGACTTTGGAGACATGGCAACATTACCTTTAGCCGAAAGAGTTTGTTATCTATTCTGATCATGAATCTTTGAAACATATTAGAAGCCAAAGCAAATTGAATCGTAGACATGCAAAATGGGTAGAATTCATTGAATTTTTTCCTTATATTATTAAACACAAGAAAGTGAAGGAGAATGTTATTGCTGATACTTTGTCTAGACGTCACACTATGTTATCTCAACTTGACTTCAAGATTTTCGGATTAGAAACCATCAAACAGCAATATGCGCATGATGCTGATTTTAAAGATGTATTGCTGAATTGTAAAGAAGGAAGAAGTTGGAATAAATTTGTGATAAATGATGGCTTTGTTTATCGAGCTAACAAGCTATGCATTCCTGCTAGCTCTGTTCGTCTTTTGTTGTTACAGGAGGCGCATGGAGGAGGTCTGATGGGATACTTTGGTGTTAAAAAGACGGAAGACATCTTGGCCTTTCACTTCTATTGGCCGAAGATGAGGCGTGACGTCGAGCGCTACGTTGCATGCTGCACTACATGTCAAAAAGCTAAGTCACGACTTAATCCACATGGTTTATATATGCCTCTACCTGTTCCTAGCACACCTTGGGAGGACATTTCTATGGACTTTGTTTTAGGACTGCCTAGAACAAAGAAGGGGAGGGATAGTATCTTTGTTGTTGTGGATAGATTTTCTAAAATGGCACATTTTATACCTTGTCAAAAGAGCGATGATACTACAAATGTTGTTGATTTGTTTTTCAGGGAAATCGTTCGACTACATGGAGTGCCGAATACGATTGTTTCAGATCGTGACGCGAAGTTCTTAAGTCATTTTTGGAGATCTCTATGGATGAAATTGGGGACCAAGTTGCTGTTTTCTACTACATGTCATTCCCAAACCGATGGCCAAACCAAAGTTGTCAACTGTACATTATCCACCATGTTGCGGGCTGTTTTGAAGAAGAACTTGAAGATGTGGGAAGAATGCTTGCCTCACGTGGAGTTTGCTTACAACCGATCGCTGCATTCAACCACAAAGATGTGTTCTTTTCAGGTAGTATATGGGTTTGTTCCTCGCGCTCCTATTGATTTATTATCTTTACCATCTTTGGAAAGGGTAAACATTGATGCTAAACGACATGCTGAATTGATTCTTAAACTGCATGAAATAATTAAGGAGATTATAGAACGTATGAATGAAAAGTACAAGATTGCTGCTAATCAGGGTAGAAAAGAAATCATTTTTGAACCAGGCGATCTTGTTTGTTTACACTTGCGAAAAGGAAGGTTTCCAGACTTCAGAAAATCAAAGTTGCTGCCTAGAGCTGTGGACCTTTTCGAGTGTTAGAGAGGATTAACAATAATGCATACAAGCTTGACTTGCCTGCAGATTTCGGGGTTAGTCCCACCTTTAACATTGCATATTTGAAGTCATATTTGGGTGAGGAAGATGAGCTTGAGTCGAGGACGACTCAAATGCAAGCAGGGGAAGATGATGAGGACATCACTTCTTCGGATACACGCACTAACCATAATCCTCTGCTTGTTACACAAGGACCAGTAACGCGTAGCAAAACCCGATTGTTACATTGCCAGGTGAACTCGTTCCTAAGTTTATATATATATATATATATGGTTTTGAGAATGGTTTACTATCTAATAGTGATAATATTGTGCTTAGGAACCATAGAGAGGACCAGAAAGGACATAGGGAACAGCAAGGAGTCCAAGTCGAGTTGGAGTCCGGGATGGATTCGAGTTGGAGTCCGGTTCGGCCATCCAGGAGCAGTCTGCCTTCAAACGACCATAACTCCCTCATACGAAGTCCGATTGGGAAGTTCTTATAGTCCACGGAGAAGCCCACGACGAGATATTTTCAATGGATCTAGCCCCACGTCCAAATTCCTTCTGGATCGCTGGAAATTAACGAAAAAATTTCGACCAGATTCTGATTGGACCGAGTCGGTGCTGCATCACCTTTTTGGTTGGGCCAAGTCCCGTGTATTGAGTTCGAGTCCGAGTAAGGAAAGAGTCCATGTCGGTTTCAGGTTTCCTTACCTGGCCACCGATCTCTTTTACCTCCTTTATATAATCATACTGAACCATTAGGGTTCTGCGGGTTTTGTTTAGTCATAGTCTTTCCTTCGTGAAGCTATTGAGATGTTCTTCTTGGTCGGCTAGATCAACATCAATATCTGTATTGGGAACCCCAACTCTTTTTCGTGATTCAATCTATATTTGCAATTTTAGATTACTTGTTTATCTTGTTCTTGTTTGTTCTTCGATTGCTTGCAGGAATAGATCTTCGTGATCAAGTCGATCGTGCTTCTAGTTCGGTCAATAGCAATCCGAAGTTGGTTCAGCGATTGCCAGGGCGTATCAGTCGTGTAAGGTTGGTAGCCGGATCGTGAGAGTCGTCTTACAAATCGATAGTTCTTGTTCTCATCGAAAGATCAGACTGCCCGTGTCACATCACTACCGGACTTTGTTCGGCCCTAGCAGACATTGTCCAGGCTGTGTGCAGTTGGATAGTTACTGAATTTTTTAGCTGATTCTTTTGCTTCCTGCTTTTGTCACATCTTTGCTTCCATTTCTCCTCATATTTTGCAAATTCTTCATGATTCTTTTGCTGAGATTTGAAAATCTTTTGATTGTGTTTTTGAATATCAAGTAAAGATTATTTTCATGAATTTGGAGCATATTCAAATGAATTTGAGATTTGAGTTTATTTTTGGAAATTTGAACTCCTCAGTAGGTCATATGCTTTTATCTCAATCTTGTGACCTAAAAATGTTTCGACAAACCTCATTTTGGCATATTCTTCATTTGTATGTTCTTTTTTTGGCATTAAACACAAAAAGAACATACAAATGAAGAATATGCCAAAATGTATTGAAGAGCTTCATCCTGAAGATGAGAATCCTAACAACTTAGCACGTGCATAACATAATGCTAGGATTGCGAAACAACTAGATTATAGTTTGAAGAAAGCACAAAGAGATAGTCAATATTAATAATGAGATATCCACAAATTATGTAGACACGGAAGAAACCTATAATAGAAATACAATAGTTGTCGACAACTATTTTATCCCCACAATTTCTCAAACTATCTCAAATGAGAATTTGGATTCAGAACCAAAATTTATAGTAAAGTGCTGGAAACGCTCGGATTGGGTGAAATGGAAGGAAGCAATTGAGGTTGAGCTACACTCGCTAAATAAAAGAAAAGTTTTCAGACTAGTAGTTCGAAAGCTATTAAAAGTTATCTCTGTAGGATACAAATAGGTTTTTGTAAGAAAGAGAAACTAGAAGAATGAGGTGGTGACATATAAAACGAGATTGATAACTCAAGGGTCATATCGAGACCCAATATTGATTTTATGGAAACTTATTCTCTTGTTATGAATGGAATTACGTTCCGCTACCTGATATCTCTAGCAGCAGGCATTAACTTAAATGTGTAGCTAATGGATGGTGTGATTGCATATCTATATGGGTCACTAGATTTTGATATTTATCTGAAGTCCCTGAAAGACTCAAGATTCCTAATATGGTGAGGAATAATAATCGCATCGTGTATTGCATTAAATTATAAAAGTCGTTATATTTCCTGAAACAGTCATGTAGAATGTGGTATAATCGACTAAATGAACCCTCCTAAAGAAGGGATATGTAAATAATAATGTATGTCCTTGTGTTTTCATAAAGAAGTCACCGAATGGTTTTTGTATCATCTCAGTTTATGTTGATGAATTAAATATTATTGGAACCACGAAGGAAATAGAGGAAGCGAGCTCATACCTGATGATAGAGTTTGAGTTGAAAGATTTGTGTAAAACCAAATATTGTTTCAGCCTGCAGATTGATCACCTCCTCGAAGGAATATTTATTCAGCAATAAAACTACTTGAAGAAGGTTTCTAGAGAGATTTAACATGAATAAATCTTATCATCTTAGCACACCCATAGTCATACGATCCCTAAAGGTGGACAATGATCCATTCAGACAGAGATCATAAGTTCCTTATTTAAGTGCCATAAAAGTACTATTATATCTCGTGATTTGCACCAGACCTGATATTGTATTTGCAATAAGTTTGTTAATAAGGTATAGTAGATTTTCAACCAAAAGACATTAAAATGAAATCAAAGATATCCTCAGATACCTCCAAAATACAAAAGATTTTAATTTGTATTATCAGAAAAATCATAAAATGATTTTAGTGGGCTATATGAACACTAGCTATTTACTGGACCCAAATAATGTCAGGTCTCAAAACTGGTTATATTTATTAGTATGTGATACAATCATCTCTTAGAAGTCTATCAAACAGATTTTAGTGGCAACTTCAACAAATCACTCAAATAATCGTGTTATGTGAAATTTCACGTGAATATGTATGGCTTAGATGATTGATACACCACACCCATCAATCATATGGTGTTACAACTGTGCCGAGTGGAAGGGTCGTCGCTCAATAGTTAAAAGTTACTCTAGGGATCACAGGCTGATCTTCTCCTACACAAGGACAATACCACTTGTGTTGCACAAATAAGTAGTGACTATGTTAAAGAAAATATGACTAAACACATTAATCTAAAATTATTTTATCCTCATGATCTCCAAAAAAAAGTAGTGAGTTGACAATTTAGAAAATTAGATCTTGTAAAAATCTAGCATATTTGTTCACTAAGTTCCTACCTATGTTTACTTTTAAGAAATTTATATACAATATCAGAATGCGTAGGTTTGAAAGACAATTGTCTTTGTGAGGAACAAAATAAGTCACATACTAATTGTATTACTCAATATATTTAAAGTCTTAAAGACTGAAACAGAAGATCAACCAATATTGTATTCTTTTCTTTTAATTAAGTTTTTCTCATAAGTTTTCTTTATTGAGGGTTTTTAAAGAGACAGCATGTGTAACACAATAATACACGTGTATTATGTACTCTTTTCTTCGACTGTTTTTTTCACTAGATTTTTCGACGAAATTTTTAACAAGACATACGCTTATCGTAGTATTGTCAAGAGGGAGTGTTATGAATAGAATATTCTATAGACATTATTGAATATCTTTAGATCAACCCTATATATACACACACACCACTGATTATTCTCTTTATTTTTCTCTCTATGATTAAGTGTGATTGGTGTATGCAAAAATCGGCAACATGACAAATTAAAACATTTCCGAGCTTTTGAGTAAATTATTAAGGTTCAAGATTCAATAAATTTTAGATTTAACATTAGCTTGGTCTTGCAGATTCATGTGCTCTCGTTCTTGCTCACCACAGATGCATGCAAAACTTCTTTGTTCACATTAGTTTCACTAAACTGACCATCGTTTCATTTCATTTCATAGCAAGCTTGCAATACTGAGGGGTAAAGAGTTTCCAAGCCATCAAATCTCTAAATGAACGATCCATATTAACAATGGCAGAGCTCAATTGTTAATGTGCTTAACCGATTGGGGCGTACGAAATCCATTCTCCAATCACTAGATTGCACTCCCATTACCTGACCCTAGTAAGTATGGGAACCTATCTAGTCGCACAAGTGCTTGCATCAACAGAAAATTGGACGGTGCAATATACAATGGTAAAAGACACGAGACATCGAGCATCCCACGTACCACCTTTCCTTTAAAGGTTACATACATTATCATGGTTTGGTTACATAAGACGGCAATTCCATATTCACACAGAGAAACGCAGTCATATAAGATTGTGTATAAAATACAGTTGGACTTGGACACCAGCAGCATTTGCCTCACCAACAAGAAGAGCATTTGCGTATGGCGCTTCACCCAAACCTTGATTGGTCTAAACAACCCACAAGCAATTCCAACATGTGAATGAACCAATGAGAAAAGAAACACTTCATTGTTCTAACTTACCCGCCTCTCTGCTTCTAGAGGCCGAAGAAATCATGGGTACAGGTTATTATCATTGCATAAAACTACATTAGCAAATTATTGAAAATAAGAGGCAGAAATGATCTTCGTAGTGTTAAACAACAAAAAATCATCCAATTAGAAAAAAACATAACTAACCATATATATATATATATATATATATATATATATATATATATATCAGACAACAGCATGGCGTAAAACCAACATATATAAGAAAGAACAAAGGTGATGTTACACATCACATCAACTCAACCATATAGACTAGAAAAAGTTCAAAAACTAACGAACACCAAATTTTCAAAACCTCAGTCCAATTCTGTAATCATCTTTCATCCTCCTTCATATGCCACAAAATTACACTTGCAGATATCAACCACCCCAGAACATATTAAATATCACAGTATCAAGAAGGTCCATTGCAATAACAGATTTAAAATTTGAAGCCGTTCAAATATACAACTGACTATAAGCATAGCAATAATTGACAACTTCATCAATGCCCAAATTTTGTATGATACGTCTGAAGAACAAAAGCATGCCCTAAAATAGCACCACCTAAGTGGGCAATTTTGTACTGATTGCAGTAAGTGGTAAGGCACCAACCTCTGTTTCTATTATTCAACCTCAAGATCAATCTATCAACTCCAATACTTGCAACAAAACAAACTGCAATATCAAGCATACCACCTCACAAGGATGCAAGTTACTGCATTATCCACTGAGTACTCAAGAAAATTATACCCTACCTCTCTTAGATGAGCATTGAATGACATATCAAGATTAGTATCAAATCAATCCCGTATCCCCATAATACCAGTAAGATCACAAATCTGCCAGATAACGGCAGGATGATTCAACAGAACCACATGAATGTACGACGTTTACTTCAAAAATCCACAATCTATCAGATAATCCAGACATAGAGAAGAAATTTTCATACCACGCTTCTCACAGATGAGACATTATCAAGGTAATCCAGCAATGTCCTCACAGGAGATTTATGGATCTAAACATGTCTTTAATGAGGATCATTGAGATGACTAACTAAAATCTAGTTGTGAAGTAACTGACATGTGTAGCTAAAAACAGGAATAAGAGGTTGCTGACTATCACCCAAGCACTAGTGTCCTGCAGCACCACCTTCGGTCCGCAGATATATAAGGTGGTGCTGATGCTGCATGGCAATATCAAATGAGACCTGCAACAGAAAATCACATCAGATGGTGCTATAAAGAAGTATGCAGCATCACCATCTAATAATAATATCCGCCACCAGAATGCCCGCCCCTGTATTGGGATGAAAATGCACTGCTACCATATTGCTGCAGTACATCAGAGAGAAAAGTATAAGCCCCGCAATTAGACGAATAGACTGGGTAGCCAAAAGATACATAAATGGTACTTACATCTGGACCAGGACCAGGACCATAGTAATCACGTGAATATGGATTGCCCATCCCAAAAGATTCTACAATGGCAACAAATACTGTGAGCAACTTGCAGCAATAAGCATGAAGAGAAGTACTCATGGGCTGCATCTAAAGCAATATTACAACCTCTGTAGCGGTTTCCCCCAGAAAGTGGGTGGTCATAATGGTCAAAGCGAGGGCGCACACGTGGAGGACCAGGTTCAAAATAACCAGGACCAGGATCCTACACCAAACAAAAGGCAACTCCAGTATAAATAATAAGCAACATTTTGGTTAACACAGTGACGAAGTACTGCAACAAACCATTGCAGAAAAGGGCCTCTTCACGCTAGGCCCATTATCCCCATAGTAATATGGATCCCCGCCGAAGTGTCCACCAAAATCTCCCTCAGGCTCAAATCCTGGTCTTCTAGATGGAGGATATCCTCTCCCATGCCCTCCATCAAACGAACCATGCCTTCCTGATGGTGATTGCCATCTACCCCCTAATAATAACAGTCAACAAATATACATTCAAAATGTCAAAACAATAACATTATTTTGAACTCCAGTTGGCAGTCTACCTCGGAATCCAAATTGCTGCCTGCCTCGGAAATCAGAAGGTGAAGCTTCAAAGTTGTTGTTATTAGCTGCAAAATTAAACCTCCCGCCCCTACCACGCGCATGATTATTGAAACCTCTGCCACCCTGGAAACCCGCCCGGCGAGGGAAAAACCTCCCCCTACCAAAACCTCTACCTGTGGAGCCAAAAAAAAAAAAATCAATAAATGGCAGAATAGTAGCCAAATATAAAAAAGGAAAAAGTACCTACCAAACTTATTAAAACCAGATCCGGAATATCCAATTCGAAATCCACCACTCATCCCGCCTTTCACAGCCTGACTTTTCGGCAGAGGATTTGAAAGTCTAACCCGTACTTTAACCTGACATATTGAAATAAGCAGTTAGAAGGCCATCAATTTTTGTTTGAACATTAACCAAGAATAAGAAAAGGACAGATTTATTTAGCCCCTAAACTTTCACAAATAGTTGAATTTGGTCCCTGAATTTTTATTCTGTTGATTCTAGCTCTCCAAAACTCTCCCTTTTGTTGGTTATGGTCTTTCAAATTTTGAGTCAAATACTTCTGTTGATTTTCATCCTTTCCATCAGCTTGTTTGATAGAATTTTATGTATGATAAGATGCTGTGTGCAATTTTGATCGCATGAATGTCGGGTGGAATTGTTTTCACTCTTAAGGTTTGTGTAGCCATTAAGTGCTAAAGATAATGGCATCTTGAACACAATATTAAATAAGTTTTTATCAAAACACATTCCAACTACCAGATTTTGGTACCAACCCCAAATAGACTGTCGATGTAAGTCTTCCAATACTCTAATAACTCACCATGCATAAGACATTTACAAACAAAAGGGAGTTAAGCATAAGAACCAAATTAGCAAGTTGAGGAACTAAAAATCAACAAAAACAGAGTTCAAGGGCCAACTTCAACTTTTTGTGAAAAGTTCAAGGATAAGCCCTATAATTTTTCCTAGCCTTCGTATGGTTTCCCATTTAAACAGGACTTTGAAAACATATTGTGTGTAAATTTCTTCATCTGTTTTATTTATTTTTCACCAATGAACAATCTACAGCCACATGCTTTGCTATTTGACTGTTTCCATAAATATCATTAAATATCATAAAAGCAGCCATTTTTTACTGACACCAGAAGTGGAGGGAATGTTGCTTTCTCTGTTTAATCAGTTGTATACCCAAGGCCTAGAGCTTAAAAAATCCTTAAAATGACAACATTGCAAATAAAGGAGGGACCAACGGAGAAAATTACTCAACATTGCATTTGAATGACTCTAACCCTGTTTTAATAAGTCAAATCCCAAATTTGAACATAACACACATCCAAATTTTCTCGAAGACAATCAATAGTGATCTGACAAAAATGAGCTAGGTACTACAAATGTTCAAAAATCATCTGAGCCAATAGTTCTAAAACACTTGAGTATTATCTTCACTGCTATCCACCAGATTGAGTTGCTATGGAATGGTTAACAGGAACAACAGCCAGTAGTATGGAACATTATTATTGTTATATAGTGAGTAGCAGTTTCAAACTCCAAACTAATCATCAAACCTTACCATGAGACTTCATGCTGACAAACATTCTGTTCACACCACCCACAGAACAGAGAATTCTTCACATAACTAAAGATTGTGTATTGAAATGCTTTAGAAGTTTAGAGAATCAGAAAAGCAATTATTTTGTCTCTTCGTAATGATAACTGGTAAGAGATCATTTAGAAAATAAAATACAGCACGAGATCAGAAGATATGACAAGCAAGAACGATAGTGACAACTCACAAGAACAACAATAAGCACAGCTCTATTCCAAATTAAGATATACCTTGGATTTGCCATCATCACCCAATTCAGTGTTGTTGGTTCCTTCAATACAAGCAAGAGCCTCCTCATGGGTAGTGAAGTTTACAAATCCAAAATCATTCCTTTTGGCACTTGACATATTGCGAGCAAGCACAACTCGCTGTATCTCACCATAAGCTTTGAATCGGTCCTTAACACGATCTTCATCCCAATACGGTGGAAGTCCATCAATGAAAACTGACTTAACCTGCACATTCCAATAGTATTCCATGATATACCAAATCTTAACAGTGCTTTTTGTGACAGGATAATCCAGATGCGAAAAGAGAGCTTGAGTGCAATTAATTCCCACCGCAAGACAAGATATTATCGAACTATAAACATTGCAAAAATAAAGAAAAGGCGATTTGATAGAGGCATCTAGAACAAAGAATTGCAAAGATGAATTACACATAATAGCAGAAGAAAACATGTTGTCCTACTTTCCAGTCTCATCTATAGCTTAGATTCTAAAAACAATATTGACACTACTGCAGAAGCGGGTAGAATCATGTAAACTGTGTTGCCAGCTAAATCTTCTAAACTAAGATGAGTATACTCTTCATTTGATAATTTAGCAAGCAATCAAGTGAATCCATGGAATCATGTTAAGGATGTCACAGGTACTTTAAATCATGCCAAACCACCTAATAGTTTGCCAAATTCATGGAATACTACCAAAAACATCCAAATAGAAAACTATTTGGCACATCGCTCGAGCATCTCAAAGAAACAAGCAAAATTGTAGCATATAATACACCATCCATGCACAGCATAACATATGACTGACAATGCAGTTCCAGTAAGCCGCAGAGCTCTCAGGGTGGCCAATAGGCTAGAAATATGTTAAGCATCAAATACTATTGGGCTCTTTAACATAAAGTATTAGACTAGACCAATAGAGCAGGTATACTAAAATTATGCAATGATCCCCAACAAAACCAGGAGGATTGGTGCAAGCAATTAAAACACCTGTGCCATCACTTCTGGATCAGGTTCACGTATTGGTTCTGCAAAAGCAACTTTTGCAGTCCTCTCAGGGTGACCAAACACAACATCTGGTTTCTGCAGCCTTTTGAATGCAAGCATTGCATCAGCATGGCAAGAGAACTCAAGGAACGCAAAACCTCGACTCTTTCCCTCATTTTGAGTATCAGGAACAAGAGTTAAATTTTCAACTCCTTCTATCCCATAGTCACTGAGCCTCCGTTTAATCTGAAAACAGCAAAGTGCATGCTTATCAACTGGCGTTATTTATGGGATAACAAGTTCATATGTGAAATACATACAGCCTCCTTCGTCCATGTATTGCAAATGTTGCCCAGGAATAGTGTATCATTGTCCTCGCTAGCTGCAATGCCACATCGCTTGCCACATATCTGCAGTAGAAGAAAATTTGCAGAGGTATCAGATCACACATACAATGATGAGACATTAAGACCACTCTGTGTTCTAAATTTCCCCAAATTGAGATACCAGGAGACCTGAGATCTTACCATAGGGTTCTTCATCTCAGAGAGAGCTTGAGCCACCTGCTCTTTGCCAGCAAACTTCACAAAAGCAAAACCCTTGTTCTTGTTTGTCGCGAAATCCTTGTGGAGCCGAACTTCCACAACCTCCCCAACCTGTTCAAATGTTTTCCTGATATCCTCCTCGTCAGCCTCACGATCCAACCCTCCCACGAATATCTCCAGCTCCTTTTTCAGCTTTCTCTTTTTTGCCATGTCTGAAATCACTATCTGCTCATCCTCCTCCACCCGAGCACCATCCTCTTCACCTTGGCCCTCATCTGCGGCCTCCCCTTCACAGACAGGCTCTTGAAAAACCTCTTCAGGATCCTCCTGTCCTTGTGGTTCATTCATTTTTCCACCATTAAGGGGATCACCAGTCGCCTCCTGCTTATTCTCCTCCTTTCCTTTTGCACTTTCTGCAGCAACAACATCCTTTACTGCCATATCCTCACCTTTTCCACCCTCCACTTCCTGCTCCTTCACCTCTGCCACTGTGCTCTCTGCCTCTGATTCCTTCACATTGGCCTCCGCCTCCTGCTTATTCTCTTCAATTTCATTCGTGCCCTCTGTAGCAATGGCATCCTTTACCGCCATATCCTTGGATTTTCCACCCTGAACCTCCTGCTCATTCACCTTTGCCACTTCATTTCCTGCCTCTTCTTCATCCGCTTTGGCTACCTCATGCTGTACTTCTATATTGATGTTGGCCACAGATTCGGTTAGGGTCTCCCTAGGTTCACCATCCTCCCCAATTTTCTTCTCAACTGCTTCCCCTGTTGAGCCTGGCATTTTATCAAACGGTTAGTACGCGAAGCCCTAAAACAAAAACAAAAAGCATAGACAAAACCTACCTTGAGCCACCTTATCCATATCTGCCGCAGCCGCATCAGAAGCAAGAGTTGCTTCAACTGCACAAACAAGTATTACAACGAACAGTTAGAACGCGACGGCGACGGCCCACACGCGAAAGATTGGGGGGGGGGGGGGGGGGGGGGGGGGGGGGTTGTGGGTGGGTGTTGGTGTGGGGGAAACGCCATACCTTTGGCCTCCTGCGCGGCGGCCTCCACTTGAGCTAGGGATGGCATTACGTCGAACAGTCAGGACGCGTCGATGGAATAAATATAAGACGATATTAGGAATTCGGGTTTGAAGAAGAGACGATACCTGGGGGCGGTGCTGCGGCGGAGGGGGAGGGGGTCAGTTTAGAGCTGCGGCCTCGGCCTCGGCCACGTCCGCGGCCGCGACCGGCGGGGGGCGTGCGGGTCTTCATGCTAGGGTTTGGTCTGGTTGGTTTTGGTTTTACGAAGACGAGGTGGGAAGGAGCCAGGAGCACGGCCGCCTCCCGTTTTTCTCTTCCCAATCAATACTGTTCTAATTTAAAGTAATCTTTTATTTTTTAAATTAATTGTCTAAAAGATATTAGATTAAAGGGGAATATGTGGTGAGGAATTGGATTTACTTACAAACATCTTCCAATCACTTGGAGAATATATGCAAGAGTAATAACGGCAAAACCACATTCAATAGAGAGGAGAAACAAGAAAACAATAAGTTCTCAAATCTATTAAAAATAAAGAGATCGAAAGAGTGGAGGATTACATCTTTTTTTCTCTCTTTGACATAACCTCATGAGAATTGTTTTTACAAACTCAACTAGTATGTCATTATTAAATAAGATGATATCATGCCTTTCAATTTTTTTAAAAAAACTAGAAATTTAGAAGAAAAATATATAACCAGAAACTCACATTTACTTTTTCTTCAAAAAAAAATTCCTCTAAAAAATTATAGTAGATAAACTATATAAATAAATAGCACCAAAAATTAAGAGAGCTGTCAATTAGTTGTAAATTATGATGAGTTTGTTAACATGGGACTTAGATCCTTTATTATTAATGTTTTATGTGTTGAGTTAAGCATTCTTGCCAAGTCTAAGTTCAAAAAAATTTATATTGAAAAGCATTTTAAAAAGTGTAGTGACCAATGAATTGGATAACTTCACTTGAACTAAAAAAAAATTGTTTGATGTTCAATTAAACCGAGTTTTTCATATGGATGATGTATATTTAAAAAACAAAGTCAAAAATAACGCACAACGGAAGGAAATCGCAGATCTGACGCCAGTCGTCAGACCCGCTGGCGAATTACTCGAAAAGACCCACAGTCGCCAGACGGGCTGACGATGAGAGGCTTTAGTCACCAGACGAGCTGGCAACTGAAGCTACTATGTGACGTCGAACCCGGCGACTGGAGGACAGCAAACCAAAAGAAAAAAGAAAAGAGCGAGAGGAGGAGAGGAAAAGAGAAGGATAGGAGGAAGAGAAGAGAAGAGAAGGAAGAGGAAATGTTTTTTTTAAAAGCTCTAGTGACAATTAGTGTAAAATTAAGTTTAAAATGCAGATCTATTTTAGAAATGTGTGGATAACGTGTTAATAATCTAGATCTGTTTTATAAATATGTGGATAATGTGTTAATAATTTATATCTTGTTGTAGAATACATAAACCTGAGGTACATGTGTTATGTAAGTATAGATTTGTTATGTAAATGTGCTATATAATTAGAAAATGAATTAGACTAATAACTAGTGAATCGATAATTTAGGAAATATGCATCTGCTGTAGAAAATGTGCAGAAAATTTGTGGATAATCTAGATATGTTGTGCGAAACTCAGATCTGATGTGTACATAATTAATTTAGATCTATTGCGCAATGTTGTGCATTTATAAATATGATATATATATATATATATATATATATATATATATATATAATTTAGATATGTTGTATAATATTATGTAAGTTTTTTTTTTATGGATGAGCTGTGTATTAAATAATATTAGTAAATAATTAGATTATTTATATGTGAGTTGAGAATGTACGAATTGTAGATTAGATGTTAAAAAATAAAGCCGGTGGCAACAAAATAAATCCGTCACACAAGTCTTATGGCTCACCATAAAGTAATATGCAAAATATATTGAAGATATGATAACTGATGATTTGTAATACTGCACTTGTTATTGTAGACAATGTTAGAAACAAGAATAGTGTATGTTTTTCACGGAGAACAAGTAATTAGAAACGGACCATATGGGGATGACCTAAGTAGCTGTCACTGTAAAGACATGAAATTGAATGATCTCAGTGCTGTTAATTTTAAGGACCGTAAGACCCAAGTCATGGACATCATAAATATCGACCCATCTTTACCCAAAATTGTCATAGAAATATTGATGCCCATTGGTGCAACAGGTTGTTGGAAATTGTGTAAACTTAGAGGCGACAGGTCTTGGGGTTCTCTGGTTAGGAGAGTGATAAATTCCAATCATGGCCCAGATGACTGCATCTAGTATGTGACAATGGCAGACAATGTGTCGCACACCAATGTAAACATCGAACTAGTGGAATAGGTACCCGAGCCATTAATTGGAGGGCAACACATGAACATTGATCCAACCATGGCACAGGCTTCTATGAGTGTCCCGAACGCATAATTCATTGGTGGGCATTTATGGCCTGGGGACGAGGCTTACGCCACCGAAGGTGAAGACGAGGGTATGCAATACTCAGGCAGCGAAGGTTCGGAGATGGACGCAGATTATGCGGATTCCTCCAGTGAAGAAGATTACCATGAGATGAGACCTCCCCAACAATGGTTAGATCCAAGTGGTTTTGATCATGCGCGAATCCACGATAATCGCAGTTCGGAGTGGGCATCAAGTGAGCAAAAATTAACATTAGGGCAACATTTCCGAAGCAAGGAGGAGGCCAAGCAAGGCATGGCGATGTGGTCCATGACACTACATCGCTCTTTCAAGGTTGACAAAACAAATCCACGTCTATACGCAGTGAAGTGCACGGTGGAGGAATGTATATTTTATGTTCGTGTTGCCCGGTACAAGGACAATGACCACTTCATTGTTTCCAGAATCAACGAACATGACTGTTCGGTTACATAAGCCTCACAGAGCCACAGGAACATGTCATCTACATTCGTGGCACATGTGATTTTTGTTGGATTTAGGTTTTGATGATTAATGACGATTTTGATAAACCCTATGATGATTAATGACAATTTAGATAAACTTTGTTTTGGCACAAGTAAATTGAAATGTTATTTGTTAAACCCTAGAAGTTGATGTCTCCTTGTTGAAGTTTAATAACAATGCATGTATTGAGGGGGAGCTCTTCATATCAGTTATTCATGCTTGCATCGAGTTTGTGCTAATTATCAATTGAAGTGTCATGTGTTAAATATTGAAATGGAAGTCTCCCTTATTATGGTTTAATATTGTTGCATATGTTGAGGGGGAGCTCATCATATTAGTCAGCTGTATTTGCATCTTGTTATCATAACATGAGTAATATAGATCGTGTATCAATCACTTGTTATATATGGATCTATATGATTGTGTATTCCATCTCTTATCCTTCTGTGGTTTATCGAAAATGATTCTATCATTAAACACCGAAAAGAGAAAGAGTCAACTCTTTTGGGGAGTAATTTCTTTGGTGATTAATGACAACCCAACTATGAGACTAACGTTGTTTAATGAGTGTATGTGTCGTAGTCTCAAAGCGTATTGCGAGATGAGAGCAAGCAAGGGCGTATGGAGGTTGATGTCGATATGAGCTGTCTTGAGTGAGGTCTAACTTCACGAGGTCAAGTTTCACCGAAGGTAAGATCCAAGATTGAGGATCATTTTCTTAGGATTTTATCGGTCCCGGTGTTTGAATATAGACCGGTTTGATAGGACTTGATATTAGATAGTTTCAAATCCTTTGCGAAAACTAGGTTTTCATGATTATCTTGCAAAAAATTGTTTAATCGAAAATAATTTTTAAAACCTCGTATTCACCCCCTCTCTAGTCAGCATCATTGATCCTACAATTTTGACGAACCTTCATGCAAATCTGGACATGGCACTGAAAGAAATTGTCGCTCAAATCGATGACACATTTGAGTACAGCATTCAATACGGAAAGGCATGGAGAGCCAAACAACTTGGTCTTGAAATGCTATTTGGATCTTTCTACGATTCATACAACTACATGCCCAGACTGATACAACAAATCGTTGACACCAACCCTGGCACTATGATGGACATGGTTCATAGGCCAGTTGTGGGCACAAATGGTGACGTAGTGCCTAGAGCTGAGTACATGGAGCATATATTTTGGTTGTTCGAGCAGGTAATCTCTGTATTCAAGTACATGTGGCGAGTACTTTGCGCAGATGGCACATTTTTAACTGGAAAGTACAAGAGAACTCTGATGTAGGGGTGTAAAACGGTCGGATTCAGAGCGGATATTGGTTAAACCATATCCTATACCATATTTTTTAATCGGATACGAATATGGATTCGGATTTTCTCGGATTCGAATATGGTGCGGATGTTAATCGGATACGAATTCGAATCGGATTTTCTTTAATTCGGTATGAATTCGGACGCTATTCGGATAAAATAATTATTTTACATTAAATATTTGTTGATTAACAAAAGTGCTATTTTCATCTCATTTTCTATCTCAACACAATACGACAATACACAACATAAACAATTAAACATTAATTATATTACGGTTGCCAATAGCCCAATATCATAATTATGATAGCAAATAATTTGTCATCATAAATACACAACAAATTATAACTCTAAACGTACGACATACCAAAACAACATCACATAATAATCATAATTTGATAATGGTTACACAAACAAAACATAAAAAGTTCATAATTGTAACTCTCATCCAAAGTTCAAGTGTCCAACCATAAAACAGTTACGGAAAGTCCAAGTATTCAACAAGGCACAATCAAAATAATAACAACATAGTTCATAGTTCATACATGACTACAAAAGGCTAAATCTAAGTCTAGCAAGAAGTAGTGAAACATGAGTCCAAGATAATAGCAGTGTGCTTGAGTTCAAGAGGTAGTTAATTTGTCACCTACAAAGTAACATGAAGTTAGTAAAATACTTGTTAAAATGATATCGTATAGTAGCTAGAAGACTTTTTTTGATATACCATCTTCAGTTGTATTTATGTCATCCATGCCAATACCTTCTAATTCCTCCATAATTGAAGGAACATCATTTTGACCTACAATAACAAAATAACGAAAATCAGCCAATGCACAAATAGATGCAAAATTTGATGGATTTTATTTATATATTTACCTTTCCTAGACGCTTTAATCCAGTCTTTGGTGCAAATCAAGGCCTCAACTACTTCGGGTTCTAAACGACTGCGATATTTATCAATTACTCGTCCCTAGTACTAAAAGCAGACTCAGATGCAACGGTTGATACAGGAATAGCCAACACATCGCGTGCCATATGAGCGAGAATAGGATAATTTGTACTTTGAGTCTTCCACCATGCCAAAATATCAAAATTCTCATTTTCAGGCCATTTCAATAGTGGTTCACTCTCATACTTCTCCAATTCAGACTTCTCACTACAATCTTCACCAATATCCTTCAAAAAAGCACTTAATTTCCTCCGTTTTGGCTCATCATCAAAAGCATGACGACGAGAAACAACTTCACTAGAGACTCCAACAGAAGACTGCACACCACTAATTGAGGAAGCATTATATTTAGATGCATATGACTCAAATAGGTGCTTGATAGTAATTTGAAAACCAGAAATCTCATCAATCCCATCATAGTCACACATGTTCTTGTAATAAAATTCAACCATCTTCTTCTTGTAGCGAGGATCTAGAAAACAAGCAACCGCCAAAGCAATGTTACTCAACTCCCAATACTTGTCAAACTTTTCCTGCATTGCTTTGGCCATGGAAGCAACAAACTCATCACTGCCTTTTATCCAATCAATAAGCATGAGATTAATTTCACAAAATTCTATAAAGAACAAATTGGCAGTTGGATATAAAGAACCAGACAAGAGTTCAGTAACACTAAAGAAATTCCTTAAGCACTTATTCAATACAGTCGCTTTTTCCTATTCATCTCTAGAAGGAGCACAATTCCCATATTTTTCTGGATGAAGAAAAGCTAATCTTTGGAAAACCTTCTTATAATAAAGTGCATCTGAGAGCATTAAATAAATGGAATTCCATCTAGTATCTACATCTTGAGAAAGACCCTTCGATATATCCAAATTAAGTTCAGAAGCTTGCTTTTGAAACTTTTCTCATTGCAAAGTAGAACTCTTGACAATCATAAGTGAAGAACGAATGTTGTCTATAGCATGCCCAACTATTTTCAAACCATCCTTTGCTACAAGATTAATAATATGAGCCGCGCACCGAACATGGAAGAACTTGCCATTAGAAATTAGAGAATTATGTTCATCAAGGGTTGAAGCAACAGTTTTAGCACAAACTTCATTAGCAGAGACATTGTCCATAGTCAAAGCAAACAACTTCTGATCAATATTCCAAGCTATCATGTTTCTAACAAAAGCAATACTCAAATTGGCACCTGAATGTCTTCCTTCTAAATGCATAAAATTTATTATTCGTTTCTGAATTTTCCAATCATCATCAATGAAGTGGCAAGTGACACACAAATAACCTTTATTTTGATTAGAAGTCCAAAGATCCATTGTGCAACTAACCCGACACTTGAGAGATAAAAACAGATCAAACAACTTTTGTTTCTCTTCTTTAAAAATATTCATAACCCTCTTCCTAGCAGTATTGCGGCCTTTAATAGGAAATGAGGGGGATAATGATCTGATGAAATTATTAGTGTACTCATGCTTTGAAAAATTGAATGGATACTCATGCATGACAATGGCAAGATGATACTTGTACATACTAACTTCTTCATTGTACTTCCAAGCTTGCAAAGCATTTTGTTCTCCTACTTTTGTAAAGCTAAGAGTGCTTTGATGAGAAGACTTTTCATGTTGTGTTTTAAAATGAGTTCTGAGATGAGTCGTACCATACTTGCTCTCACCAGAAAACACATCCTTGCAATACTTGCATTTTGCCATCTTACTCATCACAACCTTGCCTTTCACTTCTTCAATGGTAAAATGATTCCAAACATCTGAAGTTCTCTTTTTTGGTGCCCTCGACTTCATTTTTGGTGATGGATTCCTAGTAGTTGCAGCCTTTGCCCCATCACTCGCACTTGTTTTAGCAACATTCTCACTCACAACACTTTGAATGTTAACACCTGTTGGTTTAACACCACTACTAGATGCCAAAGAAATCTGTATAGATAAACAACAAATTAAGAATTAACCTACAATATTAGAATTCATAACTCCAAATAGAATGTTGTTACTAAACTCTAAATACCTGTTTCTGTTTCTCTGAATTATTAGCATTTGCATCAGTTGCATGTTTCTTAGTACCACTTCCAGATGCCGACATTATGCTCAAATTTCTTTTTGGATCACACTCGGTTCAATTTATTTTACCTCCTGTTCAAATGCGACAGTATCAAACTCAGATGTGTCTGAGACACATGATCATAAAAGCTTAAAAAATACTACATATGACTACAGGTAAAATAAATCAAATAATGCTTGGCAGAATGGCAGCCATGTGTTGATATGCATTCTAAAACCTATTGAACTAGTTCAGAGTATCATCCTTAACTCCTCATGTCAACAATTACATGAACTGCCATCTCATACATCCAGTATTCATATCCAATTCATTACAATTCAATCAAAATTGAAGAACAGAGGAACAGTGAAAGGAATTGAACCTCTACTTGCTTGTTGGTGAAGTGAGGATGAAGCTAAAGCTAACGTTGGTGCTTGCAGAGCTCCTGGAGCTTCAGTCGAGGAAGGCGGAGATGGCCGCCGTGAACCAACTTGCCGAGCTCGGGGAACGGGGGAAGAGCCAAAGTGGTGCTATCGCCGGGGTTGATGTAAGCAGCCACAGGTGGAGCGGTGGAGGTGGAGGCGTGGAGGCGGAGGCGCCGGCTGAGCCGTGGAGGCAGAGTCACAGGAGCGGCCGAGGCGCCGAGCTGTGGAGTTGCCGAGGCGGAGGCGCTGGCCGAGCGGTGGAGGTGGAATCACAGGAGCGGCCGAGGCGCCGAGCTGTGGAGTTGCGGAGGCGGAGGCGCCGGCCGAGCGGTGGAGGTGGAATCACAGGAGCGGCCGAGGCGCCGAGCTGTGGAGTTGCGGAGGCGGAGGCGCCGGCCGAGCGGTGGAGGTGGAATCACAGGAGCGGCCGAGGCGCCGAGCTGTGGAGTTGCGGAGGCGGAGGCGCCGGCCGAGCGGTGGAGGTGGAATCACAGGAGCGGCCGAGGCGCCGAGCGGTGGAGGCGTGGAAGCGGAGGCACAGGACCGGCCAAGCGGTGGAGCCGTGGAGGTGGAGGTGCCGCCGAGCGGTGGAGGGGTGGAGGCGGAGGCGCCGCCGAGCGGTGGAGCCGTGGAGGCGGAGGCGCAGGAGCGGCTGACGCTAATCGGTGGAGGCGTAGAGGCTGGAGGCGGAGGTGCGGGAGTGGATCATTAGGGTTGAGTTGTAGTGGGCCGTGAGGTGGGGAAACTGGGCCTGAGGCGAAGGCAGTGGCCCAACTTGCAATCAGATTTTCAGATGATCCGGATATCCGCATCCGTTTTTATATATATACCTTACCAAATTCGGATTCGAATCCGAATAACAATACCAAATATATCCGAATCCGAATTCGGATTATTTGCCAGATGCTAATTTTCTTACCAAATAGCTATTTCATCGAATTCGGTAAACGAATATCCGCGGATATCTGCATCCTGTTTACACCCTTACTCTGATGACAGCTATTGCTACAGATGCAAACAATCAGCTACTTCACATGGCGTACGTACAGCTGGGTATGGTTCCTTCGAAATCTGAAACAAACTGTTGTGAAGGATAGACGGAATGTGTGTATAATCCATGATAGACACAAGGGCCTGTTGAGTACCATTGAATTCATGTTGTGCATTGAGGACTCGCAGTATAGATGGAATGACTTGATCAATCGGTGGTGTAAACGACATCTTGCGGTGAACTTTTTCACACATTACAAAAGCACACGCCTGATGAAGAAGTTTAAGCAGTTGTGTGATCAAAACCAGTGCCATAAGTTCCAACGAATTTGGGACGAGCTAGAAAAAGATACTTCAGATCTAGCTAAAGCTCAAAGATCAGAGGCAAGCAGTTCGCAACATGTGGATGATGATGAAAATGTCGTTGGAACTTTAGATGGGCCGAGACGACGCAGTCGGAGATCAAGAACTAAAAAATTTAGTGAATGGATCGGTGACAAAGCTCCTAAGAAGTGGCTGATACTACACGACGAGGGAGGTGCCAGATACGACATAGTGACAACTAATATGGCGGAGGTGAGGGGTGCGAGGTCTTTCGCTCATTGGAATTGTGGAATTTACATGGCGTCGCATGGCTAAATACTTCCACGAGAGGGGTACAGCTACAAGAGCACTACTTGGGGTCACACCATCAAAATTTCCTCATGAAGTGCAGAGGTACTTAGAAATGAAAGCCGCAGCCGCTCAAAAACACTCAGCCTAGTGCATTCCTAATAGTAGAAGGCAAAGTTGGGTCGTTTATCTGAAGAGTAAGAACATGGGGGGTGGATACATGCGGCAAATCAAGAAGCAAGATTTGATTTTTGAAGACAGCGTCAAGTGCACTTGTAACAAGCCAGCTCTGCTACATAAACTGTGCCCTCAGGTGATGGCAGCGTGTGCGCACAACAACAAGTCGAGCAAGACGTACCTATCACTTTAATATGGCTCACGGTTTCTTGCTAAAACATGGACTATAGACTTTGAGATTTGGGGGACTCGGAAACACTACAGAGAGCTATCGTGCAGGGCAGGCGAGATCCGATATGTTCCACCACCACACTTGGAGTGGAAAAGCCTTGGGCGACGCTGGATACTTTGAATTGGCAATAACATTGATAATGCAGAACGCGATGACCTCCGAAAGTGTGATGTTTGTCGACAGCCTGGCCACACGAGGAGGACATGTCTTGATGCATCCAGACCGCACCAAATGTGAATCAGTAATGTTGTGCAATATATATTCATTCCTCTGACGTATTTGATTTGCAATTTGTTTCATATGATGTACTAACATAATGTTCCTCCTTGCAAACATGGCTCACGATCGTCGACAGCTTCCTGAGTTACTCGACCAATACTACCATGATCATCATCGATCTCGAGCCCTGAGATCCAAAGAGGAGCTTCAGCCCTTCCGCCTGCGATCGCCTGGCACGGCTTGGCCTCTCGACGGGAGATACATCGCACGACTGAGGGTAGTGGGACTACTTCCTTTCACTATGAAGATCACCAGAGCAGAGTCTTTCAGGCACGATCGATCACTAGTCTCTGCTCTGACGGATAGATGGAGGCCTGAGACACACACATTTCACTTCCTGTGGGGGGAGATTGTTGGATCAAGGATGCCGACTAGAGGGGGGGGTGAATAGGAGGCTTTAAAAAACTTTAAAACTTAAAGCAAATAAAGAACGAATTATGTAAATAAGAGAAAGAGAACGAACACGATGATTTTTACCGAGGTATCGGAGACTCGCCCAGTCTCCACTAATCCTCGTTGAAGCACTCAAATCTCTTGAGTCTCGCTTCAATATCCACAAAGGATATTATCACTAATGGTTGCTCCTTGTCCACTCCGGAAAGGCGAGCACCGATGCCTTGTACACACTTGCCGAGCCTCTCCGACAATCTCCGAACGGAGAGATCAACGGCCACGCCTCCGAACCGTCTAGGTGAGGGCGCTCACCAAGAGTAAAAGGCAGCGAGGTCTTCTCTAGACCTCCAAACACGCACCGAGAAGCTAAGTAGATGCAAATGCAAAAGAACTGAAACTCTCGGTGGATCGGAAAGCACTCGACTTGATCAAAAGATCAAGATTTTATATAAGAAACTAATGCTCAAGAGTGTGTATGAAATGCTGCTGCTTGTTGTATAAAACATATGCCCAAAGCCCCTTTTTATAGCCTCAAGAAGCAAATGAACCATTGGAGCTAGGGCTGAAAATCAGCAACCCAAACTGACAGTCAGTTTAGTGCACAACGGCCGACAAAAATTACGGATAAAAAATAGCTAGCCGTTTGCAGCCAAAACAGGAAAGCTGGAACACGTAACTGACAGTCAGTTTGTGTACTAGCTCGACCAGAATCAAATAGAAACACAGTAAAACACTCTCTGGTCGAAACCCCAACTGACAGTCAGTATGGACAAACTGACAGTCAGTTTAGTACAAAAAATTTGAGACCAAAAAACACCCTCTCTGGACAATTGTCAGTTACACTAAACTGACATTCAAACTGACAGTCAGTTATGCAAACTGACAGTCAGCTTGAACAAAAACAGCTATAACTTTAAATCCAGAAATCCAAAAGAGGTGTTTAATAGCTCGTTGGAAAGATAATTTCAAGGGCTACATTTTTGTCAACAGAAGCAAAAGCCAGATCTACCTAGATCTTTCTGAAAAAATGCAAATACTCTTCTGCTGTCAAAAACTGAACTGAAAAACAGATTTTTCCAAATAAGTTCAAAACCAAATCCAACCAGAAACGATGCAATGCAAAGACCTAGAATTCTCGGTTTGTGCTGGAGATAAAAAGAGGACTTTCGCTACCCCTCTTTATAGTACGGTTAAAGCTAGAAAGAATTTTCCTAACCGATCATCTCCACACACCAAGATCGGTAAAATATAAAAACTCGTAATACCTGAGGTCTTTCGCATCTTCACGATTTTCGACTTGTCTTTTGCTCTTTGCTACTTGTGCTTTTATTTTACGTCGGGTTCTTCTTGTATTCCGTGCATATCTTCCCAACGCAACTCTGTATCAAATAAACTCAATAGCACAATTAGTCCGGAACACTTTGTTTTCATTAATCATCAAAATTAGGGTTAGGCATGAAGGCCTAGATGCAACAGAGATGACCATTACCCTCGAGGATGTGGCGATGTTGTTCGGTATGCCGATTCGTGGACAAGCCTAGGTACCACCACCCACTCTTGCCGGATGGGATGCCATGTTCCCACAGAGATTTCACCCACTGCCTCTGGGGTAGGAGCCCTTCCACCATGACGTCGGAGTTCCTACGGCTTGGCTCGCTCACTTCAGGACGTGCCCAGTGGATGCTGATGAGTGGACAGTCAGCCGACACTTCGAGGTGTACCTATTACACCTGTTTGGTGGCTTCATGTTCACTGGTATGCTTAGACATGGTATAACTACAGATCTTTCACTTACTGCATTTACCACGATATGGAACAGCGCTCCCCTGTCGCAACTTCCCAGGATTCAGTTGCGAACCAGGAATGAGTACCACAACAACCAACAGATTACATAAATAGTTCACAAAACATTACAGATTCACAGTCGATGGCACTAGGGCCTTACATAAGTTAGCATAACGAGGTACAAAATAACCTTTAAACTTTTTAGCAAAACGCGGAAGGAGCGGAACTCTAGTATTCTCCCTTAGTCGCTCGATCAGGGTACGCGACGCCTAGAAGCTTGGATCATACTCGAAGAAATCTTCAAAGGGCTCAGGCTTACACTCATGAGAGCCCAAGTCATTGGGTTCTTCAACCTTTGATGGAGTAATTCAATCATGGGTGAGTACAGGGTACTCAACAAATCACCACTTAACAAATGCAAGTATATATAACATGACAGGGAATTCAAGGAAAGTAATTGAGGTTCTTTTCCAAACCTTATTCACAACCTAACAGTTGATATTCATGAAAAGCATTCAAAACATTCTTTGAAAACTTATCTTATATATATAACAGTTCAAGAGTGAAGAAATTTAAGTCAATTTATGAAACAGTTCATTTAAAACTACTTCTGCCTTGCAACATGGATAAAATCCATTGACCATAACACACTCCTAAAATCGGGAGCACAGAGTATTTAAATATATTTTAAACTCTGCAGAGGGGTACCACTTTACCCACAAGATTCCTCAACTACCACTGTTAACCATGACCATAGGTTTTAGCTCAATCACGCTACTTTAAGCATATAAGACTCCTATGCCAGGTTTGATCACGCTGCTTTAAGCGCGCCACTGAGTTGAGAATAACACGCTTTTCACCCTACCTTGCCATTACACTAGCTCTGCCATGTAAAAGGTTCATGACCAGACGATGTCTTAAGAAAATATCACCTCCGGTCGGGGTTCCCAATACAGTTGTGAAGCATTGTAGGGATCTTCCCTCTCATACCTTCACCCTAACTCTCACTCAGTATTGGCCTGCGGTGGGAGGGATCTTCCCTCTCCTCCAATAGTGAGCAAACGCGAGGGGTTTGTGCTGGGAACCACATCCAACACTCGTGCACAGGAACCACATCCACCACGAATCTCAGACGAATCGGCTGGGATCTTCCCAAAACCATCAGTGTAAAGAGCCATCAAGAGGGATCTCCCCTCACTGACCTTGTGCAAGATTAGTGAAACTTTATTATTATTGTTATTGACTATATGCAGAGCTAGGGCAATAGTTCGGCAAGGATACTTGGTCATGCCCGTCCCATACCAGGCTTGTGGAGGTACGATAACATGCTACTGGATGTTTAGCACAAATTGGTTAGTTCTTAACTATTCTAGAGAGGAGTTCACTTTACTCATCTTTACACAATGATCACAACATTATCATGTTACCAACATTATCATGCTTCCAACATTACTGACTTACACTACCTCTCCTCCCTAGAATAGACATTTTTAAAAGGCATCATTAGTTTTGGAAAATTATTTTATTTGTCCATGTGGATAACTCATACTACCATTATGGCTTAACCTTAGGCATCAAGGACGTTATACATGGCTTGAGAATCAAGAATGGCTTTTCAATGTGGGACAATAACTAAATAGGTTTATTCAAACATACACAAATTTACTCAAATAACATGCATAGTATTTACAAAACAAAATACTTAACTAATTTGAAAGCATAAGATCAACATGTTCAAGGAGATGGTGACTTGCCTTGATCTCCCGCAACAAAATCTTCTGCAACGTCTTCGATCGGCTGCTCCTCGATCTCTAAACGAGCGGTTTCTAAACGTGATAAGAACACTGAATCAATCAAACATGCATAAGTATGAGACTATAAAATGCAAGCTCTAAATCCTAATAAGTCTAGGTACTGTAGCCCAAGAATTGGATTCGATTAAGGTTTGAAAGCTGAAGTTTCGAAAACAGAGTAAGAATTTAATCCGAAAGTGATGGAAATAAGATCCAACATTTGGATTTGAAAGAAAATTACAGATCTGAGAGGTTTGGGCTGAGATGAATCTAATGGCGCAGACGGATCTTAGATCAGAAGCCTCTACGCTGGATTTGACATGATCAAGCAGAGGGCACAACACTGCTTAACATAGCGAAATTGGGATGTGGAAATCAGATGGAAAAACAAATCACAGATCCTCAAAGAAAACGATGAGACAAACAAAATGACGCAGTCGGATTTTCAATCGAAGCATCACAAGGCTGAGAATGGCATTGCATGTCAGTGACACAAACACACAGACACACATGCACACACTGTAGCAATGTCTGGGGCTGGCACTGGACACGGCTGCTGGCACAGGCGGTGCCCAGGCACGCTGGCGGCTACCTAGACCATGGCTGGGGCTGAGCTTCAGAGGCTATGAAGCTTGGACAACAAAGAAGGCGAAGGACATAGTTTGTAGGTACGCACGGTGACACAGTGGATCATTGGCTTGTTCCACTAGAGTGGGTGCTTACTGACACGCCGATTGAGTAGATCCCATGCATCAGCTAGGAGTCAGCAGTTCTCTGTGTGACATACCGAGGGTTATGCGACGCCTGCGTTCAGCAGGAAAATATGGCCGGGTGTTCTCTGCTTGTTCTACTATGGTCGTACAAGTATCTACCTGTTGGACGATCGCTTGGCACCAACGTGCCGGTGGCTCTGCCGAAGGGGTACCTGTCGACGATTCGGACTCGGGGTCCTTAGCCGAACTTATGCAGTAGTTCGTAAGACCTTTCAAGCGATCCCTCCGGGAAGGTATGTAGAATTATGGAGAACTGGAGCACAGAGAAGTTTATACAGGTTCGGGCCCTCGATGGTGGGAGTAATAGCCCTACGTCCTGTTGGGATTGCACTATGTATAGTAAAGAGTTACAGAGTGACGGGAAAAGACCTTCACAGGCGAAGATTTTCCCTATATGAGCGTACAAAATGAAGCCTGGAAGGTTTATGGAAGCTATCTAATCTAAGCCGTAGTCTTGGCTGTTTGATTCTTCAAGAGAGATGTGTTGTTTCTCGTGATTCTTCGATCTCTCGATCCCCTGTTTGATACACCATGCCGCCCTTTTATACTGGTCGAAAGGGCGCCAAGTCGTAACGGCACCAAATAGTTGCTTGGATGCGATTTAGAGAACCACTCTTAACTCCCACGCAGGTTTAACACGTGTTACTTGTGGATAACTGCATGTATTAACCTCCTGACGGTTGTTCCTCTACGTGGAAGAATCTTCGGGATACTTGGGATATTCCTGTAGCAGAAATAGATTAATCCCACGTTCCCTGGTCGAAAGTGTTCTGACCGCGTGATGAAGGCTGACCGTGCAACATCTTCAGCCTTCTGTCCGCGCACAACATACGAACTTCTGACCGCACACTAGCTGCGATCTGATCGCGTAAAGCCTACGACCTCGGGCTGGCACTTCTCATAATGACTTGAGTTCGCACTGCCAGGCACATGTCTGGCTCGAATCTATCTTGAACCAATCGTGTACTTATTTTGAACTGACTCGAGTGTCAATCCTCGTTAGTACCCACCTAGGGATGCGGAGGACGAGATCGATCGCTCGACCATGGGGGATTGTTGGATGCAGCACGAGCTGCAATGGGCCACCGTCCATGTGCATGCATGCTACAGTGTGTACAGCGACGAGCTAGAGCTACTCGATCCATCACGTGTTGTATGCAGGGCCTGGACGGCCGCCTACATCAAGAGCACAGCTGCAGATGGGATCTCGTCAGTATGTTCAGAGGACCGAGACTTGTGGCTCACTCTATGTATTCTTGTCTTCAACCATATGTTGGAGGTATACGCTCCATGGAGGGTGATGCGCCAGTTTGGCATATTCCAGCCGATCCCCCTCTTGACGTTGTACATCGGTTGTCGCACGACCAGCATAAGTAAGCTCGCGATCATCTCCGCGCACAGTGCTTCGACTCCATGAAAATATTGAACACATTTTTTCCTACAGGCAGACTCATAAGGGCAAAAAGGCTGTCAGTTGGGAGAATCGACAGGCTCCTTACACTCGTCGCTGGGAGCAGGCAGTAGGGATAGATGTAGTGCGTGAGGAGAGGCTATATGATTCGATGACTACCTCCGATGGTACATCCCTTGCACCAGTGTTCGCATTGCCTCACCAGCTCCGGCGCCTGCAGAAGTGCCTGCTCCGAGCTTGCATCAAACATATGACCGACATCACGCATCCCGAGCACACTGCCAAGTACACACCGACACTCCATTTTGTGCTTGTTATTTTAATTTCTGCCTACTATTGTGTTGTGATCTTGCAAGCTGACGGCCTCTGTGCAATCACCTCCATGACATGGCCGCTCATCCATCGGAGGCAAGCACGTCTACCTATCACGCCCAACGAGTACGAGAAGGATATCGCCTTCATTCACCGAGTCGCCTCCTAGCTGTCCCTGGAGAGTGCCGCCGCTCCGTCAACATTTCTTGCACTTCCACCGCCACGGGCCCCGCCCAGCCAGACGCCGTCGCAGTCGGCCGCTCATCGACCCGATGCAGCTGGGCCCTCAGGTATGGCCATCGACACCCCGATTTATCTCGGTGTTCCCCCACCCCACTCTTACCGTACAGGTGTTCCACCTCATGTGGAGATGCCATCGCGTGGTGGTGTACGAATCTCTGAGGGTCCCCGTGCGCGCCCTTCTGCCTGCGATTCTAGCCGGAGGTTCGACATCACGTTTAGCTCAGACGACGAGTACGTCACCATGCCGCAGTGGACTGTGGATGAGCATCTGGGTATGTCCTCCGCTTGTCCATTTGCATCGCCCAATAGGCACCCACCGTACATTCCTCCTCGGTCGGTCCATGCCGACCCAGAGGTGGTCCTTGACCCTGCGTACGCGGACTACATCGACATGTTGCGGTGGACAGACGACACCCACTAGAGCCAACATCAGTTGGCGTCCACACAGCTTGGTGAGGCGCCTCCACCATCACAGGACTCTGTAGAGCATATCCCACATACAAATGCTCTTGATGCAGGCCTCGACCGGTCGAGCGCCCAGCCCCCATGTCGACATCCGTCACAGAGGATGGTGCTTTCGTGTAGCACCTTCTCACTGTCACCGTTTCAGCGGGACCGACGTCATCGTCCCAAGAGGGGGCGACATTAGTTTTTTTTTAACCAAATGTCTTACTCCCTATATGAAACAGGATTTTTGTTTGCATTTATGTATTACTTTGGTCTTTTAAAGAAGTTATGCAACTGCGTTATATTTTAGCACGGTTCGTGGAAAACCCTAACTTTTGTACTTTTCTGCTTTTCTTGGATTCAGCCTTTCTACTTTCCAGCTTTTCAACTTTCAAGCTTTTTAACTTTCCGACTTTTAACCTTTTCAGATTTTCAGTTTTTCAGTTTTTGTACAACTAAGTCCAATAAACGTTTGAACTATTCAAAACTTTCGTTTCTATAAATTAGGTTTTCCAGTTTCGAACACACAACTCACACTTTCCTCACTAGCCCATCCGAACATGACAGGGGAGAATAGCCGTGGCCGGAGAAGAAGACGCACCAAGGTGAATACATAATCAACTCGCCTAAAATAAGCGGCTCCTTATGCGTCTATTCTCTTTCGTTCCTAGGATGTAGGACAAAGTTCAGCGTCATGCCGTTGCAGCTGCGGTTTGTTGTCAAAGACTAGTACATCCTCTGTTAAGTAGGACAACGGGAGAAGATTTTTAGAGTGTCCGAGAGAAGATGCTCGTAAGTGCACTTTCCTGTTTTGGTTCAATCCCATGTAGAGCGCAAAAACTGCATGTACTATACTTTATCTTCCCTGCAGGCGGAACAGACTCTGTGAGCAGCTCAAATTCATGGAGGATCTGTCGATCAACATGCACGATGTTCAACACATGTGTTGCTGCAGGTGTCCTTGTTATTGTTCTTGCCATGGAGACACGTGTTGCATTTAGACCTTCATGCCTAACCCTAATTTTGATGATTAATGAAAACTAAATATTTCAGACTGACTGTGTTTTTGAGATTGTTTGATACAGAGCTCCGTTGGTAAGATATGCGAGATGAACAAGACGAACCCAACGCAAAAGAAGTAAAAGCACAAGTCGCAAGAAATATAAACGAGACGCAAGTCGCAGAAACGCAAAGGACCTAAGGTAATCCGTGATTTTATTTCTTTTGCCGATCCCGGTGTTTGGAGTTAGATCGGTTAAGGATTTTTGTTGCTTAGTTTTAAACCGTACTATAAAGAGGGGTTGCAAAAGTCCTCTCTATATTTCCAACATAAACCGAGAAACTTAGGTTATTGCATTGCATTCTTTTGATTGGATTTGATTTGTATTTGGTTTGAAAGATTTGGATTTTCAGTTGAGTTTTTGACAGCAGAATAGTTTTTCAAATTTCTAGAAAGATCTAGGTAGATCTGGTTTTTTCTTCTGTTGACAAAAATGTAGCCCTTAAAATTATCTTTCAAATGAGCTATTAAACACCGCTTTTTGGATTTCTGGATTTAAAGTTATAGCTGTTTTTGTTCAGATTGACTGTCAGTTTGCTGAACTGACTGTCAGTTTGCTGAACTGACTGTCAGTTTGAATGTCAATTAGTGTTAACTGACAATTGTCTAGAGAGTGTGTTTTTCAGGCGAAAATTTTTTGTACTAAACTGACTGTCAGTTTGACCATACTGACTGTCAGTTGGGGTTTTGTCGCGCCCCGAAACTGGGACTACGACTACTCCTGAAGAGACCTAGCTCGCTGCAGCTAGTCCCATATATGCATAGCATACACATACCCTTGACGTCCCAGGATAAGTCAAGCACAGGAGTGTATCACATTGCAACAGAGTAACTTACAAAATAGTTAAGCAGTGTGGCCTGCTGGTCTTGATATTACATAAGGAGATTACAATGCCTTCACGGCATACATGGTTTAGCAAAATAACATCTACACAGCAGAAGATAGGTGACCCACCCACAAAAGAGAAGTGGACGGCAGAACAACACACATCAGGGCTCTGGCGGAACTGACGCTCCTCCTTCTGGATCTAATAAGTTCTCCACGCTTTCATCTTGATTGTTGATCGCTCCGTCTATTGATTTGTAGGTTGCAAGAGTGAGCACTTACGTACTCAGCAAGTCATAGATAAGAGTAGATACATATAGTAGTGATGACATGAACCTAGACTAGTCAAGAATTATGGATGTTTGTAAAATAATCTTTTCCTTTCTCATCTCATCTTATGGCAGCACTTTTCATAATATAACATCATCATTCATGTTCACTAGATTATAGCATTACCGCGACACGTCGACACACGACAGCCCACGGCAGCACTCCTTATCATGACAACACATGTCATTTGGGTAATCTTGATTAAACATATTTTATTTAGAAAATAGTACTTGTGTCACACCCCGTGGATTTAATCCACCGCAGCAGACTCCTATAAACCCGGGAGCTCGGAGTATTCGAATACGTTTTTAACTCTGCAGAGAGGTACCAATTTACCCACAAGATATTCCACTTTCAAGCCTTTCCTATCATAACAAAATGATTGGACCCCTGACTCACTTCATACTGTGAGCGGCAAGGTGGAAATAACAAGAACTTTTGTTATGTATCACTCACAATTCACCCCCGACCCTGTGGCTCTCAGCGAGACACAGTTGTGGCAGGTTGTATCCAAACCTCCACCCCTACATATGTTTCCATTACTGGATCAACGTGCAAGATCACCTTCAGTGATATGTGTGGGAGCCGTACTCCGTGTTTATCGTGCATCACTACACAATTCCAGCAGGGGTGTTATGTGTGATCCACATAAGTACTTGTTCAGGCCTGTCCCATACCAGGCTTGCGGTTAGCACGTTGTTTATGCCACTAGACGCACAACACAAGGTTCTAGTCCTTATATGCCAGTGACCAGACCATCCACAACCCTGCACCTTCAGTGCCTGCATTCCTTCGCAGTTTAGCACCTCCAGTGCTACCGCCATCCATACCATTTTCTGGTCACGGCTAGGAGTTTTATTTCATGAATATAAGTATATAAATATATATAATAGTTCATGGCTCAAAACTTGTTTATTTCACATTTCACAGATAACCAGTCCAGTACTGCCAATTCATAAATCAACCATTCTCAATCTTTCACATGCAATATTGCCTATATTCAAGGTTATGTTTTAGCAACATTTAAAATATAGGTTCAAGATGACCAAGGATATGACTTGCCTTCCGCGTCGTAAGAAACAGCAGTTGATGACGGGTCAACAGCGAAGTCTTCAAATTCAGCTTCTGAATCTGCTCGACGACAAACCAAACAATACACACAAATATTACTTATATATATTAAAATGATTTAGGATCTATATGCAGATATGCTTTACAAGAGTGACTGAACGATACTGCAGATAATTGAGATTGCGAGTTGAACTGAGTTGAGGTCTAGGGTTTCAAGGATTTGGCTAAGGATGGGTGTTAGATGCTCTTAGGATCTCAAGGTTACAATAAGAACATCAGTTTTGTGGTTGGTTGATCAAAAACAGCGAATGTCAGCGGATTGACATTCGGATCAAGGTTCTGACATAACTTCAAGGAAAACTAGAGAGCTTATCTCAAGTTATGACAGTAGAAGAAAGTGTAGATTATAACTCTACAAATTCAGTGGACAAAGTGGCTTTCAAAATGCACAAACAGAAATGGGTAAACAAGGCCAATGCCACTGGCTGGCATGTACTGGAATAGTGTCAAAAACTAGGTTTTAGCATAACATGCATTTCAAGGGCTCAAATCAAGTTGTGATAGAAGAAGAAAATGTAAATCACAACCTCAGGAATTTAAGAGACAAAGTTATGCCCAAAATGCACATCTGGAAGGGAGTGAAAAGGGCTAATGCCACTGACTGACATAGTCTGGCATTGATCTTGACATGGACAGAAACTAGGGCTTGGCATAACTTTTGATCTAGAGCTCCAAATGATACACCACTTTGTCTGGGAGGTAGGCATTGATAACAGGAACAAATCATTCAACAGGATCTAGGGCAGAAGATGGCCAGAAGGTGATGAAATTCAAAGGAGAAGTGTGGTGGCGACACGGCACAGTGAAGCCACTGGACAACAATCTTGGCATGGCTGTATCTGGAATTCTGGACAGTTTCAAAGATCGAGCTAGAAGACAATTATGCTCAGGAAGTTGAGGCACACCTGAAAGACAAAGTAGATGAAGCTGAAACGGCCAGGAATAGGTTTCCGGTGAACTGCGCCGGAGAAGAAGACACTGCCATTTGGGGGTTTTCGATTTAGGCCGAATGAACTCGATTCCAAGCTTGGGAAGTGAAAGAGAGATAAGAGGAAGCTACCTGCTCGATCAATTTGGCCGGAGGATGGCCGGAGAAGCCTGGCGACGATCGCCGGTTTCTGGAGAAGCTTAAAATTGGGGAAAGCTTCGATTGGAGCTCAATCTGGAGATCTTGATGCATAGGCTTGCTGGAAATGAGTCACTGATTATTTTCTTCCACAGGATCAAGAGCTAAATCGAGGTAATTTGGCCTGCATTGCCGGAACAGGGCAATCTTCGAGTTTCAGCAAATTCTGGTGATCGCCGGCGATAAGGTGCAAGGTAATCCAATTAAGTGGTACAGCACGATGAGAGAGATAAGGGGAACTCACTGATGCTATTAATTTGGCAAGAGGTGCTGCAGATTGTGCTGGCACCGTGAAGCTCCTCGATGGCTCGCCGGGGAAGACGACGACAGCGAGGGAATTTGAGAATTTGGTTAAGTCCTGGTGAAGAGAAGATGATACAAGGCACTGGTGGCTTAAATAGACCAGAGGGCGAAGCTTGCAAGGATTTACAGCATTGAATTTGTGCCAGATGACAAGATTTGCCGGGCGCAGCTGCAACAACGGCGAGCGGTGAAGCGACGGTGCTTAGGCGAGGTGACTACTGCTCAGCTTGTCGGCTCGTTGGAACTCCATATTGTCGGGCGGTGCAAGCAGTGGCAATAGGAGCTGGCAATGCAAAGCAACGTGGCGCGGTGTTTCTGACAAAAGCTTGCTGCTGGTCGCGCACAGGAGCAATTGTTGTCGTCGGTGCTGCCACGGCGAAGGCTAGGACACGGACACGTGCGCACATGCAAATTCAAGTGAGCACGAGCTCAGGCGAGGCGAGGCATGGCCGGCGGCGAGCAAGCGCCGCGCAAACGCAAGGCGATCTCTGGTCGTGCACAGCAGCTGCTGTCCTGGTCGAATTTGGGCTTGATTGCAATTTCCAATTCTTGATTTGGACTGAACTGTAATTCTGGAGATTTGGAAGGTTTGATCTGGAATTGATTCTGCTGTTTTGGTATACTTAATTCCATAGATGATTTAGCACAGCTAGAAGATAAAGTTTGAGACATTTGAATGACTTTTGATATGAACTGAAAACAGAGTAGATTAGGGTAAAATAAGTCTGAAACTTATTGATCTCGAATTCTGGGATTTAGGGTTTGATTTTGAGATACTCATATAAGAAGAATTTGTGTTGAAAAGCATTTGGGAGATGTTCCCTGAATTAGATTTGAATTTGAAGATGATTTGCAACATTTTGCCTTTTTAGGTTTTTGGAAAATCTGGAAAAAGGACTGATCTGCGAAAAGAGTCTAGATGATGAAATCTGGCTGCCAACTTTTTGGATTAAGGTATTGGCATACCCTTGATCATAATCCAGGAATAATCTGGTCTGAACTTGGCTAAGATTTTGATTAAATCTGAATTTCTGAAACTTAGGGTAAAATGTAATAACAGATATTCTGTTTTCGAAAACAGAAAGGAGTTGATAAATCTGGAAGTTAGAGATAGAATTGAATCTGGGTTCTGAAGGCTTTTAGATTTAGGATAACTGATAGATCAAATCTGGAAAGTCAGATCTTGACTTGGGGTCACAGGATAAATTTGGAGATTTTAGGGCTAGAACAGAATAAAGCTGAGGTTGATTTGGTTGATCTAGAAGAGACATATGCATGCATGACTTTTAAGAAAGAACTTTTTACCCCAAAACTCAGGATGTTACAGGTTTCAACCACAGTTGTTTTTATCTGAGTTTCTATTTGATTTGGTCGATTTTTTGGTCGAACTGACTGTCAGTTTGCATAACTGACTGCCAGTTGGGGGTTTCAAGTTTTCTTAAACGACCACAAACGGCTAGCTATTTTTTATCCGTAAATTTTATCGGTCGTTGTGCGTGTAACTAACTGTCAGTTTCATGAAATGACTGTCAGTTTGTGTTGCTGATTTTCAGCCCTAACTCCAACGGTTCTTTTGATCCTTGAGGCTATAAATAGGGGCTTTGGGCATATGTTTCATATAACAAGCAGCCTTCTAGTCATATTAACTCTTGAGCTTTAGTGTTTTATACAAAATCTTGATCTTTTGATCAAGTCGAGTGTTTTCTGATTTACCAAGTATTCCAGTTCATTGCTTTGCATACTTGTAGTTTCTCGGTGCATGTTTAAAGGTCTAGAGAAGACCTCGCTGCCTATTACTCTTGGTGAGCGCCCTCACCTAGACGGTTCCGAGGCGTGGCCGTTGATCTCTCCGTTTGAAGATTGTTGAAGAGGCTCGGCAAAGTTGTACAAGGCATCGGTGCTCGCCTTTCCAGAGTGGACAAGGAGCAAAATATAGTGGATAATATCCTTCGTGGGTATTGAGGCAAAACTCAATTGACTTGAGTGCTTCAACGAGGATTAGTGGAGACTGGGCGAGTCTCCGATACCTCGGTAAAAATCGATTGTGTTTGTCTTCTCCTCTTTGTTGTTTAAATTGTTATTTGATCTTTTGTTTTTATTTAAAAGTTTTGAAGCCTCCTATTCACCCCCCTCTAGTCGACATCCTTGATCCTACACGAGGTATCAGAGCAAGGTCTCTCGATTCATTGGCTTTACCGTCTAGAGAGAGGATGTCGTCTAATGATGGTTTCTCTCTTGGTCATACCAGTCGTGCGCCTATATTTGATGGGACAAACTATCCCTATTGGAAAGTGCGCATGTCAGTATTCCTAGAGGCCATGGGGCTTGACGTATGGGATATTGTTAAACTTGGTTTTACTCCTCCGGATGATCCGGCAAGTCACTCTGAGGACGACAGGAGAAAACTACATTTAAATGCCCGTGCGAAAAATGCACTATTTGCCGGTTTATCTTTAAATGAGTTTAACCGTGTAAGCAATCTCACGACTGCTCACAAGGTTTGGACCACCCTCGAAGAAATTTACGAGGGCACTATAAAACTTAAAGAGGCAAAGTTGCTCATGGTGAGACAACGATATGAAACTTTCACAATGTCGTCAACCGAGTTCGTGGACTCCATGTTCACTCGGTTGAATAATATTGTGAATGAACTCAAGGGACTTGGAGTTGTTTTTACGGACCTTGATATTGTGAGAAAGATGCTCAGGGCTTTACCAGAAAGTTTCGACACTCTAGTGACGGTTCTCACAAACTCTGACTTGTCGACCATGACACCGACTGATCTCTATGGGAATCTCATCATCCATGAGATGCACAAAAAGGAGAAGAAGGAAGCAGCCGAACCCTCGGAGACAAAGAAGGCATTGGCTTTCAAAGCCAACGCTAAGGATGATTCAAGTGATGGCTCCTCCAACGAAGATCTAGCACTCATGGTAAAGAATACTCAGAAACTTCTTCGCAAGTTACACAAGAAGGGTGTCAAATTGACACACGATCCAAGGGACCAAAGCAAACCAACTTCAAGGACATCATTTGCTATGGATGTCATGAAAAGGGACATATAGCATCAAGATGTCCAAACAAGAACAAGACGTGAAACAAGAAGAAGAAATTCGTCGAGAAGAGCAATGCCGCATCCAAAGAAGCATGCTTCGGAGAATGGATGTCCGGCGGAGAGAGCTCCGACTCTGACTCTGACGATGAAAAAGGTTGCTCCAAGAAGCTAGCCAGACTAGCTCTCGGCAACACATCGACTAGTTCATCCCTTTGTCTCATGGCTAAAGGCGATGAAAAGGTACATTCTTCCGATCCTTCATATGAAGAACTAGTTGAAATGATCACTGAGTTAAATGAAGTTTATGGAGCTACTAAAAAGAAGTATAGAGCGCTTAAAGAAGAACATTCTGTCGACGATTCGGACTCGGGGTCCTTAGTCGAACTTATGCAGAATTTGTGAGTTGTGAGACCTTTCAGGGTGTCCCTCCGAGAAGGGATGATGAACCAAAAGTAACTGTAGCACAGAGGGATTTATACAGGTTCGGGCCCTCGATGGTGGGAGTAATAGCCCTACGTCCTATTAGGATTTCACTATGTATAGAAAAAAGGGTTACAAAGTGGGGGAAAAGATCATCACAGGCGATGATCTTTTCCGTATGGTTAAAGAAAACACTATTAAACTAGCCTATGAAAACTTGTTGATGTGTTCTTCACTGATCCTTTTTTTCTCTCCCCGTCCTGATGCATTGGTTTACCCTTTTATACTGGTCGAAAGGGCGCCAAGACATAACGGCTTTGAACAGTTGCTCGGGTGCAGTTTTGGCAACTGCACTAAACCTCCACGTAGGCTTAACACGTGTAATTAAAGAATAACTGCACGTATTAACCTCTTGACGGTTGTCTCTGCACGTGGAAGAATCCTCGAGATACTCAGGATATACCTGTTGCAAGGTCTAAACAATCCCGCACTCTCTGGTCGAGGATGATCTGACCGCGCACTATCTGCAGCCTTTTATCCGCGTATTGCATACAAACCTCTGATCACGCACTATCAGCGGCCTGATCGCGTAGAACCTGCGACCATGTGTTCACGCTTCCCAAGATGGCTTGAGTCCATATTAGCGGATAGTCATCTGGCTCAAATTAGTCTTGAACCAGTCATGCATTTATTCTGAACTTGCTCGGGTAATGATCCTCGTCACATTCTTCGTTACGCACTCTATATTCCAAGCTAAAAGATTCTTATGAAAACATGCTCATGAAAGATATTACTAATGCTTCATCTAAGGTAGATGTTTCCACTTCATGTGATTTAAATGATACTCCTTCTAGGAGTCATCATATACCATGTGCTTCAAATGATACCATCCTAAATGAAAATAATGAACTTAAGGCACAAGTTGAAAAACTTGGAAAAGGTCTAGAAAACTGCTATGAGGGAAAAGTATCACTTGATCTCATACTTAGCAAACAAAAATGTTCATTTAGAAAAGAAGGATTAGGATACTTTCCGAAGAAAGGAAAGAAACCTAACGCTAAAACTGTTTTTGTAAAAGCATGTAATACATTTTGTTTTAAATGTCATGAAACTGGTCATTCGCATGAAGCATGTCCCTTAATGACTCCAAATTATTTTGATACTTGCTACATGCTTCAAAAGTCGAAGAAAGGTTATGCTATAGCAAAGTATGTTGGCGCACCCATGTTAAATAAAAAGAAGAAATCAATTTGGGTGCCCAAAACTTTGATTGCTAATATTGAAGGACCCAAAAAGGTTTGGGTACCTAAAAGGACTTGATTCTTTTTTATGCAGGTGAACTACAAGACCGGTGGGAGGCATTGGGTACTAGACAGCGGATGCTCTGAACACATGACCGGCAACAAGAAATTGTTCACCTCAATAGAAGACAACTCAAGCGAAAATCAAAAGATCACTTTTGACGATAATCGTCAAGGAAATGTGGTAGGCTTGGGTAAAATTGCTATCTCAAATGATCTTTCAATTTCAAATGTTTTGCTTGTTGAATCTCTGAACTTTAATTTGCTTTCTGTTGCACAAATTTGCGATTTTGGTTTTCGCTGCACATTTTATCCCAAAGAAGTTTTAGTTGAAAGTTTGAAACAATTCTTTGATTTTTAAAGGCTTTCGTTTTGGAAATCTTTATTTGGTTGATTTTCATTCAAAAGATGCATCTCTTTCAACATGTCTTGTCTCTCAAACCTCAAAAGGTTGGCTATGGCATAGACGACTTGCACATGTTGGAATGCATCAATTGAGAAAACTTTTAAAACGTGATTTGGTTGTTGGCTTAAAGGATGTGAATTTTGAAAAGGATAAACCTTGTAGCGCCCGTCAAGCTGGCAAGCAAGTAGCTACTTCACATCCGATTAAGCGCGTTCTTTCAACTTGAAAACCTTTGGAACTATTGCATATGGATTTATTTGGACCTTCTGAGTTCCAAAGTATCGAGGGTAGCAATTATGATTTTGTGATTGTTGATGATTTTACTCGCTATACTTGGGTTTTCTTTATTTCTCAAAAATCTGAAACCCCCGATGTTTTCAAAAGTTTTGCAAAACGTGTTTCTACTGAATTTGAGCTATCCATCAAGAAAATCCGAAGTGATCATAGTGGAGAGTTCGTTAATTCAACACTATTTGATTTTTGCGACTCTCTTGGAATCAAACACGAATTTTCTACTTCTTACACTCCACAGCAAAATGGAGTTGTTGAAAGGAAAAATCGAACACTTATAGAAATGGCAAGGACTATGTTAAGTGAGTATGATACTCCTACTCGCTTCTGGGCTGAAGCCGTGCATACCGCTTGCTATTCTATAAATCGACGTTATTTGCATCCTCTTCTGAATTTGACTCCTTATGAACTTCTTATTGGGCGTAAGCCAAACATTTCTTATTTTCGAGTTTTTGGTTGCAAGTGCTTTATTCTTAAGAAAAGAAATTTTGGCGGTAAATTTCAAAGAAGAGTAGATGAAGGCTTTCTAGTCGGATACTCCACCACTAGCAAAGCATATCGCGTGTTTAACAAAAACACTGGTTGTATTGAAGAGTCATGCGATATAGAATTCGATGAAACTAATGGCTCTCAAAAGGAGCATGTCTCTTGTGAAGTTTCAGGTAAAGATCTCCAAGAAGCAGTGAAGAACATCACAATTGGAGACATCAAACCAAGAGAAGCTGATCAAGAAGGTGATGAGATCATTGAGAATGACGATCAAAATGCATCACCATCTCATGTTGATCCCCCAGAATCAAGTCAAGAAGAAGTAGCACAAGAAGAAGCACCAAGGCAACATCAAACGATCACCAAGGATCACCCTCTAGACCAAATATTGGGTGACGTTAGTAAGGGTGTTCAAACTTACTCTCGTATTGCTGCATTCTGTGAACATCATTCATTTGTGTCTTCTTTAGAACCTAAACATGTAAATGAAGCTTTAAATGATCCTGATTGGGTTAATGCTATGCATGAGGAACTTAATAATTTTTCTAGAAATGAAGTATAGACTTTAGTAGAAAGACCCAAGGATCATAATGTACTTGGAACAAAATGGGTTTTCAGAAATAAGCAAGATGAAAATGGAGTTGTAATTAGAAACAAAGCCCGTCTTGTTGCACAAGGTTTCACTCAAGTCGAAGGTTTGGACTTTGGTGAAACTTTTGCACCTGTAGCAAGACTTGAAGCTATTCGTATTCTTCTTGCTTATGCATCATATTTCAATATCAAATTATTTCAAATGGATGTAAAAAGTGCATTTTTGAATAGTGAAATTTCTGAACTTGTTTTTGTTGAACAACCTCCTGGTTTTGAAGATTCTAAACTCCCAAACCATGTATTTAGATTGTCTAAAGCTCTCTATGGTCTCAAACAAGCTCCTCGAGCTTAGTATGAGCGACTTAGAGACTTTCTTTTATCAAAAGGTTTTAAAATTGGGAAGGTTGATATAACTTTGTTTACAAAGAAAATTGAAAAAGATTTGTTCATTTGTCAGATATATGTTGATGATATTATCTTTGGATCTACTCATGAACATTTCTGTCATGAGTTTGGAGAGATGATGTCTAGGGAATTCGAGATGTTCATGATCGGTGAGCTGAGCTTCTTCCTTGGACTTCAAATCAAGCAACTCAAGAACGGTATGTTCGTGAGTCAAACAAAGTACGTGAAGGACCTGCTCAAGCGCTTTGGGATGGAAGACGCTAAGGCAATCAAAACTCCCATGGCGATAAATGGACATTTGGATATGGACAAGAGCGGAAAATCAGTCGATCTAAACTCTATAGATCCATGATTGGTAGTCTATTGTATCTTACTGCATCTAGGCCTGATATCATGTTTAGTGTGTGCTTATGTGCTAGATTTCAGTAAGACCCTAAGAATTGTCATTTAATTGCTTTTAAAAGAATCCTTAGGTATTTAAAATGCTATCCCAGTTTAGGTCTTTGGTATCCGAAAGATGCAAATTTCGAATTAATGGGATATTCGGATTCTGATTATGCTGGATGCAAGATTGATAGAAAAAGTACATCTGGTAGCTGTCAGCTGTTGGGGAGATCATTAGTACCATGGTCATCTAGGAAACAAAATTCTGTAGCTCTCTCCACAGCTGAAGCTGAATATATGTCTGCAGGCAGTTGTTGTGCCCAATTATTATGGATGAAGCAGACATTTTTGGATTATGGAATTATATTTGATAAAGTGCCACTCTTGTGTGATAATGAAAGTGCCATAAAAATTGCAAATAATCCTGTTCAGCATTCTAGAACTAAGCATATTGAAATACGGCACCATTTTATTAGAGATCATGTGACAAAAGGAGACATTGATGTGAATTATGTCAGAACAGATATGTAACTAGCAGATATTTTCATCAAACCCTTAGAAGAATCTAGATTTTGCTTTCTGAGAGGTGAACTAAACATTATTGATATATCTAATGCTAGTTGATGTGCTTTTGTATTAACTAATATTATTTTATTCCCTCTCTGGTCTTAATCTACTTCTAATCGAAATTGACCAAACTGACAGTCAGTTTAGTGCTTAGGAGCCTGTTTTTAGCCTCTGGTCGAAGTCGTTGACCATGCTGACAGTCAGTTTCACAAACTGACTGTCAGTTATGTGCAATTGATTTTGGTCGTAGCTCCTGGTCGTTTTCAAGACTCAAACTAACTGTCAGTTTCATAAACTGACTGTCAGTTTCAAAACTCAGTTCTGTGAACTGACTGTTAGTATGTTACACTGATTGTCAGTTCCAGCTCTTTGGGTTTGAAACTGACTGTCAGTATATCTAACTGACTGTCAGTTTGTGTCCAAAAACCCTAAAACCCCCGTTTCTGTTTTTTTTTGTCTCCTCGCCTTCTCTGTTTAGCCGCCCTTGCCATCTCTCACCGCCGGTGTCTCCTCGTCGTGCTGCGCCACCGCCAAACCTCGCCGTTGCCTCCACCTCGCCACCGTTGCCGTGCTTGCCGCCGTCGCCGCGACCTAGCTGCCGGCGCTGTCGTCTTCTTCTTCGGCAAAAATCAGAGCCACCTTCCTGTTCTCCGGTCTCTTCCTCATCGGCGACGTTCCTCTTCGTTGTGAGCCTTCGTGTGCCTCACCATCCTGTGTCGTGCCTCCTCTTCGGCCGTTTTGACCGTTGTCGCCGTCGAATCGTCGTCGTCGGCCTCCTCTGCTCAGTTCTTCTCCCTGTTCAGGTTCTCTGTTTTCCTTCTCTATTTTCTATTCGTGATCATGTCTGACCAGCCCGAGTCCTCTTCTCGTCGCGTTGCCCGACGGAAGAACGCGGCAAACAGCCATCGTTCATCGGGTCAGTCGACGGAGACTCGTTCCTCGCCACCACCCGAGTGTGTCCCCGTGGATTACTCCCGGTGGCACGCAAGCCGACTTCGCACCCTGCGTTCCACAAACCCCTATCTCTCACCGCGTCCCACTGGTCGCGACGCGTGCGACATCCTTACCTTTTACACAAACCTCCACCTAGACCTGTCACCAGTGTCTACAGCCGCGCACCCATTTTCGCTCACCGCTCTCTATCGTGGGGTACGATCGCCTCTCGCACAGGCATCGTCACCCTTGCAGACCTCTTTGGCTCTGTAGGGATCCGCTACCTTGTCGCCGATTCTTCTCTTCACTGGGCCGAGGGGCCCATTCGCCAGTTTTATTCCACCGTCTTCATTTCCCCTCAGCGCGACTTCATGACCTTCATGATGGGCCTCCAAGTCTACACCATCACGAAGGAGCAGCTTGAGACAGCGCTTGGACTGGTTCACCCTTCTTCTGGCCGCCAGCTCCACACTCTTCTTGATCTCGAGCGTCGGGAGGTGGCCATGCTCTATTCCGGCCCCTTCCAGCTCCGTCACATCGCTGGCCTGCGCCGCGATGTTGACCTGGCCCTGCGGATCCCCCGTCTCACACTGGTCCCCATGAGCGGAGACAGGACTAGGATCACTTATCTGGCCCTCCACGTCCTGATTTCTATCTTTCAAGAGCCATTCGACGTTGCTGATCTCATCATCAATGAGATTCAGTACGTCCTTCTCTCTCCGCGGCGTCAGTTGATATACGCTCCGTATATCATGGCGGTGCTCCTGCATATCCGGGCCGTCGATTCTGAGCTCTCGAGGCCCCATCATCCTCTGCTCTTCTATCCTCCAGGCCAGGCTGATCGCCGGCTCAGTGCTCGCCCTGCCGCAGCTGCTGGCCCTGATTCTCCAGCATCAGATGATGATGTTGCGGGGGAGTCAGAGGACGAGACTCCAGCTCAGGAGACGGCTCCAACACCGGCTGTAGGGACAGGCACCGGATCTGCATCCTCTTCTCGACTCGATCAGGTGATCCAGGTGCAGCAGCAGATCCTCAGCACCCAGGCGGAGCATCATCAGATGTTGCTTCGCTTGCTTGCTCAGCAAGAGGAGATACTGCGTTGCCTGCTTGCGTCAGCTTCTCCGGTCCCTCGCAAGAGGGCCCGACCTGTGTCCTCTTCGCCGAGCTTTTCTTCAGAACCAACTGCTCCAGGACCTTCTGCTCCGGCTCCTGTGGCTTCAGCACCAGCTGCTACTCCTCCGGTGTCCCCAATCGTCGACTCGACTGCATCTCCAGCAGGCTCCAGAGACACTACAGTTTTAGGGCTTTCTAATGATGAGCCTTAGGCTCTTTTTGTGTTTTTAGCTCCCTTTTTGTGCTTGATGCCAAAGGGGGAGAAGTGTCTTGGAGATATTGGATATTATGTATTATGTTTTGGAGATATTGGATATTATATGTCTTTAATTAGTTTTTTTTATTGTGGATGTTATATGCATTTATGTCATGGATGATTGGATATTTGGTTTATTATATATCTGTGTTTTTGGATATGATGTTTCGATATCTCTTTATGCTCTGATACTGGTTATAAATGTCTAATGCTTTGATAGCTCTGATATATATGTGTTGGTTTATGCTCTGATACTTTTTGATATGATGAGATGCATATATTCAGGGGGAGTTATTTCATTTATCTTTTATCGAACACTTGTTGTCATCAATCATAAAAAATGGGGAGATTGTTGCATCTAGGCCTTCATGCCTAACCCTAATTTTGATGATTAATGAAAACTAAGTGTTTCAGACTGACTGTGTTTTTGAGATTGTTTGATACAGAGCTCCGTTGGGAAGATATACGAGATAAACAAGACGAACCCAACGCAAAAGAAGTAAAAGCACAAGTCGCAAGGAATATAAACGAGTCGCAAGTCACAGAAACGCAAAGGACCTAAGGTAATCCGTGATTTTATTTCTTTTGCCGATCCCGGTGTTTGGAGTTAGATCGGTTAAGGATTTTTGTTGCTTAGTTTTAAACCGTACTATAAAGAGGGGTTGCAAAAGTCCTCTCTACATTTCCAACATAAACCAAGAAACTTAGGTCATTGCATTGCATTCTTTTGGTTGGATTTGATTTGTATTTGGTTTGAAAGATTTGGATTTTCAGTTGAGTTTTTGATAGCAGAAGAATTTTTCAAATTTCTAGAAAGATCTAGGTAGATCTGGTTTTTTCTTCTGTTGACAAAAATGTAGCCCTTAAAATTATCTTTCAAACGAGCTATTAAACACCTCTTTTGGATTTCTGGATTTAAAGTTATAACTATTTTTGTTCAAACTGACTGTCAGTTTGAATGTCAGTTAGTGTTAACTGACAATTATCCAGAGAGTGTGTTTTTCGGCCGAAAATTTTTTGTACTAAACTGACTGTCAGTTTGACCATACTAACTGTCAGTTGGGGTTTCGACCATAGTTGTTTTTATCTGAGTTTCTATTTGATTTGGTCGATTTTTTGGTCGAACTGACTGTCAGTTTGCATAACTGACTGTCAGTTGGGGGTTTCAAGTTTCCTTAAACGACCACAAGCGGCTAGCTATTTTTTATCCGTAAATTTTGTCGGCCGTTGTGCACGTAACTGACTGTCAGTTTGTGTTGCTGATTTTCAGTCATAACTTCAACTGTTCTTTTGATCCTTGAGGCTATAAATAGGGGCTTTGGGCATGTATTTTATATAACAAGCAGCTTTCTAGTTATATTAACTCTTGAGCTTTAGTGTTTTATACAAAATCTTGATCTTTTGATCAAGTCGAGTGTTTTCTGATCCACCAAGTATTCCAGTTCATTGCATTTGCATACTTGTAGTTTCTCGGTGCGTGTTTAGAAGTCTAGAGAAGACCTCGCTGCCTATTACTCTTGGTGAGCGCCCTCACCTAGACGGTTCGGAGGCGTGGCCGTTGATCTCTCCGTTTGAAGATTGTTGGAGAGGCTCAGCAAAGTTGTACAAGGCATCGGTGCTCGCCTTTCCAGAGTGGACAAGGAGCAACCTATAGTGGATAATATCCTTCGTGGGTATTGAGGCAAAACTCAATTGACTTGAGTGCTTCAACGATGATTAGTTGAGACTGGGCGAGTCTCCGATACCTCGGTAAAAATTGATTGTGTTTGTCTTTTCCTCTTTGTTGTTTAAATTATTATTTGATCTTTTGTTTTTATTTAAAAGTTTTAAAGCCTCCTATTCACCCCCTCTCTAGTCGGCATCCTTGATCCTACAACACGTACCCAACAACGCGTCCTGCGGAGGAATTCAACTCGCCCGATGATTCTTTTGACATAGATGACTTCATGTGCAAATGTCGAGGTGATGTTACAGTTAGTACGTCTTGGCCTACGACACTGTGGGTAGAAACTACATACATTGCGGACGAGAAAGCGACGAGGGATAAATGCAATTACATGTCGTGGCTCGATCCGGAGTGGAATGAGGTAGAGAAAAACACTATAAATACTCTTCTAAGCAAGCTGGACACTCTTTATTCAAATCAAGTGGCGCATCGAAATTTGATCACCCTTTGTTGTTGTAGATTTAGCCCCAATTGTTTTTGCAACTGTCACAGACACGTGTAATTGTCTACTTTATCTACACCAGCAAAAACATGTTGGGTTTCTTTATGTTTTCAGTTGCTTTTTTACTGTATTATTTCTTTTATAGCCCTTACATGTTATAACCCAGAAATAAAACTCATTTCCGCTATTTCTTTTACATTTTCACATCATTTTTTTGTTCAGTTTTCTCTTTGGCAACCCAACAAATTGAATCAATTACGAAATGTACGAATCAATCAACCCAACCAATCACGGCTCTTTTTCTCCTTGGCTAGGCGGGCCGGGGTGCTTTGACAACCCTTTTGAGGTTTCATCTGGAATTCTTCTTTTTGTTGGGTTATTCATACACAAAAAATAAACTTTCATGATGTTTTTAATGTTTAATTTTTATGGATTATTTTAGAAATAAAAAAACCACAACGGGTTGAGGCCACTAGTCGTCATCCTGGATAGCGACTGATGATGTGCCCTTAAATCGCCAACTAGTCTGGTAACTAATGGTGTATCCTAAAAATACATCTATTTTTTTTTTTATTGTGCGTTATTTTCGACTTTATTTTTAAAACATAGGTTATCCATACGAAAATCTCAATTAAACCCTGCATTGATTGAGAAGTTTATATTTTCTTTTAAACCAAAAATAAGTCCCTAAAAAGGATTTTCCGTTGAGAATATGGATAGGATGCGCCACAAAACGCAGCACGGCCACGACCTCGTCTCCGACCCCGACGCCAATGGCGACCGCCGTCCTCCATCACCATAACCACCTTCTCCTCCTCTCCCCACCACCTCGCCAACCCCATCTATCCTTCTTGCCTCGTGTCCCCCCTCCTCCTCCCCGCCTCCGCTGCTCCTTCCCCTTCACACGCCGCCTCCTCGCTTCATGCGCCGAGGCTAAGGGTGGGGAGGAGGGCGGCGATTTCGTGGTGGTGAGCTTCTACAAATTCGTGCTCGTCGAGGAGCCCCACGCCGAGGTGGCCAACCACCTCCGCTTCCTCCAGGTTCCCCTTCTCTATTCTATTCTATTCTCTCGTATTGCTTGGTTGCGAATTGAGTTTCAGTTCTGTAGGAACATTTTGTTGAAGCCTATTGGGGATTTCGTGTGGTGCCTCAAATTTTTACTCTGTTTGACTTCCCCCGGTAGTATCATTTTGGTTCGTTGCAAATTGATGCACGGTTGTATTTTTTTTTTCGATGCAAAGGGTTTAATTTGGTAAAAATAAGCGTAAATTTTGGATTTTTTTAAAGCTATATTGCTCGCTTTGCAGTATTCTTTGCAATTTTATGGTGTGATGTATTTTCGGAAGATTCACGTATTGCATTTGCTCATATATATATATATATATCAGGGACGTGACATACATGGCCGCATTTACATGAACGAGCAGGGAATCAATGCTCAGGTAACACAGGCTGCTGCATTTTTAGATTTTCATCTGGTTTATTCGAGGCATGAGAGTATAAACTCTTTGTGCAGATATAGTTAAAGCATAGTATAAATTTGCTTAAACTTTAGCATGAGTTTGCAGAAGGAAAAATGAATATGTTGCTAAATGTCAGTTTATGGTACTGGAGAAAACAAATGAGTATTTTTCAGGCGGAAATCCGATATATTATCTAATTTTGAATTTAAAGCAGATTACAAAACCAAATCTAATTTGTACAAAACTTCAACATAATAAAGAAAAGTAGGATATGAGTAGCTCATGACTCCATTATATCTTATTTTTCCAATAGCTGTGGGTGTTGCACTGTCCGTGACTACATTATGCACACATGCAGGATGAACATAAGTTTAAAACCAATGCATTTGCATGCCCTCCATCATGCTCTTGAAGTTTCAAGTAACAAATTAATGATGAAGTAAGCCAATATTGGACATGTGCAATGAATCTACAAGTCTCGCTGTATTAGTGTTAATGTCTCAAACATTATATTGCCTGTCTTAGTGTTTACAAAATTGTAGCAATAGAATGTTAGTTTTCTAAATTAATATTAGTGGTAACCTGTAAATTGAGCAATACCAGATGCTTTTTTTTTCTAGATGAGATCATATTTTAACAGGTGAAATATGTTAAGACACATAAGGCTAACATATAATAAACAATAGCATGTAAGAAGGAAAAAAAGAAGAGAAAAAATTGGAGGAAAGCTTTAACATGGTGAGTAATGTTGAGTGGAAATTAGAAGGCAAATGATCAAGAATGGATTAAAAACATATGTCATCATGTATAACAAAATAATACACATCTCAGTAGTTTTAAGAGGGGTTAGATTAATGCTTGTGAATATGTTTGGTTTCATACTCTCATATTACATGATCTCAAAATGTTTTAACATGCTGATTGTTTGTATTTTTTTTTCTAATTTTTTCCTTTTCCACAGTACAGTGGTCCACGTAAAGATGCAATGGCATATGCAGGCTGGCTAAGAGAAGACCCTCGGTTTTGTGATATACTTGTCCAAACTTCTCCATCTCTACGTGGGCATGCTTTTCCTCGGTTAAAACTGCGCTACAAACAATCACTTGTTCAGGTAAGCCATGACTATTCTGACTGCATAGAAAACAAAGCTCAGTACCTTACCTGGACAGTTTGCTCTAGCTTTTCATGTTTCAGCTGATACTATCATATATAAGGTTGAAGAAGAAGAAACTCAACTCACCTATTACCCCATTAACTAGTCACCTCCTTACCTGCTAGGCATCTCAAACCAAACTGCCCAGACTTAGAGTGAGGCTGAGCATCGTTTTGGGATTGATGTAGCCAGTGGTAAGGAGAGGACAATGTGGTGTGCTGTCATAGTTGCAATGACAATCATTAGGGAGGCTCAAGAGGCATGACCACATATTTGCCGAAAGAAGTATTGACAGCACATGGAATGCCTACAGGAAGGGTGATTGTGGCATGGCGTGATGGATGGCAATGAGGCCAATAGTTAAGAGTTGGGTACTTGGGTATAGTAGAGAGATGAGTGAATGTTGGTAGGGCATGGGTGTTATCATGCAAAACCATCTGAGGGCATAAATGCTCATCCTAAAGCAATCACAAGAGGTAGTGGACCACATCAGTTGAGGAAGTGCATAGCACATCACAAGTGATGGAGAAGTGGTCGGCACAACATACCATTGGGGTAAGAGCTAGAGTAGTGTGACATAATGGTTGTGCAATATGTGGGTGGATGGTGCCAAAGGGGTAAGACCTGCATGTCCCTGTGCCACTAGAGGGGCTTTGGTTCTTCCATGGAAGAGAGGGTGGATGAGTATTTTGGGATATAAGGACTATGTTAGGAAAAAGTAATTAGCTATTACTGATTACAAGTTATATTAACTAAAAATTGCTAGTGGTTATTATAAGAAATGTTTGTCCAAGGGCATGAAATGTGGTTAACTAAATTTATAGGGTATTTATTTATTTTTATTTTTCAGGGTAAATCTGTGATAGAAGAAACATGTCGCGACAGTTAGAATTCCCATTTCTAGTGATCTGGCTAACTCGGTTGTGTAGTATTTGCTATACAGAGGGTAAATGTAGGTTCTTCCTCTCCTGGGCTGCATCCTCTAATATGATCCTCATTCCTTCCCCTCTTTTATCACTGGTGGAATTTTGCCAATTCCACCTTAATTATACATACCGACTACCTTATCTGCCTCCCTGCTCCACTTCTTGTTGCCTACGTTCCCGATGATGAATTTAACTTGGTTGGCTTTCTGATTTCTGTTGACACTAGTGAAGAACATAACTGAAAGAAAGAAAGTATGTGGAAAACTAGCTTAATCAAGAGCCATGCTGTAAAATTTGTTAGCCAAGTTCCATAGCCCACACAAGAAATTGGAGCTTTTTCAGGTTTACAGCCTACCGTATGCTAGACAACAGCTCTATCACAATAATTAACTGAAACTTCCCCTCCGTTGGAAGTTCTATTGGAGATTTTTGCACTCTTGCTCTTTCTAAGATACTGAAGTTGAAAGTTGAAAGTTGAAAGTGCAGTACTAGACACCATCTGCTGCTGTTCAACAATATTGTTTTCAAGGGTTATTTATCCAGTCCAGTAATTGAGTTCTTTTTATTATGAAAGCTACAATTTGTTTTATTTCAGTTTGTTTGGTAGATGTTGCTAGGATCTTGAAATTTAATTTGATATATCTGGAGCTCGGAGCTTGCCAGAAATACATCTAATGCACAATAAAGTTTCCAGTTGGAAGGAGGTAGTACACATCTTCCTTTGGTGGACCCTAACATGCGTGCTACACCATTGGCCCCATCAGAATGGAGGGAAAGACTTCAAGCTAGGAAATGCCTTGATGTATCCTCGAGGAAAGCAGACAGAGTTACCTCTGAAAGGAAGTTTTTGCTCCTTGATGTTAGGAATGGTAAGTATTTTCATATTCAGTTCAAGTTCAATTCTTACTTATTTAGTGTTACAAAGCTATGATATAGTTTATTGGGTTTGATTATAAGTTTATAAACTATGTGGTAGGCAGTATAGCAAGAAAATTATTTATTTCTTTTCAAAGGAGGTAGTCAAGTATGCTTTTCTATTCTTCTTCTGTGGCTTCTGTTGCCTGTCAATTTTAGTTATTTGATGAAAGATATGCATGCCAACTTTTTGGAATCAACATTCAGCCACATGACTACATGAGTGACCTCTTCAGGGCAAAGGCAATCCATCTACACCTCATTGTTCTGGTCATCACTAAGTCCTGCCAAATTGATAAAGATACTAGCGCATTGTTGTTGCAGCTAATCACGTATCTTTAGTGAGATTAAAAAATGTTTACATTACAAGAAACAAATGCAAGTCTAACTTCATTGCTGTTAATTGTTAATGCATTAATCACACCGTAAGACACACAAAGTTGCATCTTGTTCTGAACTTTGTTGCGTCCTCTCTATATTATTCACTTCACTAGGATGACAGTGAGTATTAGAGTTTGGAGGAACCTAACACTGAAAACTAGAACCATAAAAATGAGTCAGCCATAGAGATGAATAAGCGGTTGTATTATTGACATTTTATTTCCTCTGAACTCCTTAGTGATGAATTGGTTACTTCTCTCCGTCATTTTAAGATCTTGCTGTACTTGACAGTAAAAGTAAGGGAAGAGATAAATAGGCATGCCCACCATTATGTTGCATATATCACCTACATTTTTTATGTCATTTCTAGTCATGCCATTCGTGCTTTTTCATCTGATATTTGATACACCTCCATATGCTACCTGATCGCTCAAGGAACTACTAATATCTATGTCCCCTCATGTCTTATTTCGGAGCAGACTATGAATGGGATATTGGACATTTTCAAGGAGCTCAGCGGCCTAATGTGGATTGCTTCAGAAGCACTTCTTTTGGCCAATTGGAGCAGGAGGTAAGATTATGCTGCACTGGGTTTAAAAATTTATGCCAGAGGTTGTTCGTTTAGAGTGTTGCTCTTTAAGCATATTTTCCTGGTCGGATCTTAACCAGGGAGACACTTCCTTAAATTTCCTTGTAAGAAGTTTGGCTAGATCTCAAGTTAATGTTGAAATTTACATTCAAAACAACTTATTTTGTTTTAGCCAATATTGATGCGGTTTATTTTGATTTCAACCAACCTTATCCTGTTTCAGTTCAGATTTCACTTTTCAGAACATGTTGAATTAGAATATGTCATATGGATATATGCCTTCAATTTCTAACTACAAACAAGGCATGCCACTATTCCTGTGCAGATGGATTCTTCGGATCCTCTAAATGATATTGACGAGGAGAATACAGACATTCTAATGTACTGCACTGGTGGCATAAGATGTGATGTATATTCTACTATACTTAGGTAAATATGACCCTAAACATGTTGAACTGTGTCCGTCTGTTCCAGTTTCTGTCCTAATATCACTGTGTCTTGATCTGTTCCAGGAAAAAGGGTTTTCAAAATCTCTATACTTTGAGTGGAGGAGTGTCTAATTATCTGAAGATTGAAGGTTCTGCTGAATGGGTAGGAAATTTGTTTGTCTTTGATGGACGGCTCTCTTTACCCCCGTCTATTTACAAGCCCACAGAAGAGGTTAGTGAGAAGACACACATAATTTCTAGCAGCAGTTCGCTTGGAAGATGCTATGTATGTGGATCAGTACTGCTTGAGTTTAGGCACCGCAACTGTGCAAGCATTGACTGTAACCGGCTCTACCTGTAAGTTCATTAAGAATTAAATATTAACACTACTATTTTACAACCTTGTTTCTGAAATCTCTGGCTTGGTCATCTTCTTGTATCCCTCTCCAGGTGTTGTGACTCCTGTGTAGAGGAGTTGAGAGGGTGCTGCTGTTCAGACTGCAAAACCGCACCTCGGCTGCGCCCACTTCTATCAAGGTACCAGAGATACAAAAAATGGCATGTCTACCGAGACGGCCAGTGTGCCAAGGAAACAACAACAGCCCAGGCCTAGTAATGTTTTATCAACTTTGATGAGCCAATTCTTGAGAGATCTGTGACAATATTGGAGCTGAAGGCATCTTTTACAGGTGTGTTTGATGTAGTTTTCTAACCTGGAGCCTAAGAGTCTGTGCGAAAAGTGAATTATTTAACACAACAACCAAAACTTCATGCCTCCCAGAAGAAAAAAAAGGGTTTTAGATAGTTTGCAAGTTCCAATGCTGATTTGCGTAAAGAGAACGAGAAACAGGGCTAGCTGACCGCATATGGGTCTACCCTCTAGACTTTTCCAACTTTTTTTTTCCTGTATTCTTGTTGAGAATCTAGAGTTCACACCATTCCAGGGGAATCAAAGTAGGTTTGGGAATCCACTCTAAAATGATAGGAGAAAGAAATGAGAAAATTGAGCTGCAAGCAAGTTCCTTTCTTTCACTGCCCCATACTGCAAATTGGTGTATCTATACTTCCAATCTCGGCAAGGGACGTGCTTTCACAAAGAATTTTAGGGGGAAAAGAAGAGAGTGATTACAAACTTCGAAACAGCAATTAGCTCGCAATATGAGCCGTCCATTTCTTTAATAAATTATAATTGCACTAGGAAGCTTTTAGAAACAAGCTGGCTCAGTGGTTTTCCCATCATTAGAAGATGATGGCAAGTCCTGAAAAAGTAGTTAGTCCATCCATCCCCAAAGTAACTGTTCATTCATATCCTGTTCCATCCTTTTGATGTGCCCTGCAGACATGTGAAGGTCGTTAGGCTCATTGATTATTCTTGACTACTATCTAGATGATGCTTGTTCGACTTATTTCTGCTTTTTTGATTAGATAAATGAATAACTGATGCATGGCATGGGCTACAAGCCGAATTTTATGGGATAGATAGGGTGACATCACATCTGTTGTGAAGGAATCCGTGTGCAATTACCAACATTAATAGCATGGTTGTTCATCAAACCCTGAAAGATCCATCTCTTAGTATGTCATTTCAGCTTGGCATTAACATCCAAGGTGCTTCTAATTAACTCCACCAGCAAATGATCTAGTTAGTTAGTAGTAGATTAATTATTCTCATCCATAAGTGATCTTAATACTTCTAGAAGCTTCTAGCGCTTGCATATCACTACAGTTAATGTCACTGGTACTTTTCTAGAATGCCTAACTTTTTATTGGTCTTCCTAGTTCCTACCAACACTAAGAAGTAATAACCATGCTTGCCACATAAGCAAGACAGCGTCTTGTATGTGGGCCGGTAGCTTTTGCAAACCAAAAACGGAGCAACGAGTAAAAGGCAAATAAGTTGAGAGCTTTGGGAGATCTTTTCCGATTTCCAAATGTTGGTGGTTAGGTCTAGAAGTAGAACCCATACCTGGTTGATCAGGATTTTCTATATGCCACTCACTGTATATTCTAGGATTTCGTTGTCAATCAAAAAAAGATTAGACGCCCGGGATCTGGTATCATAAGGAAAGTTGGTTCTGGTGCCCATCTGATTACCGCAGAGGGAGCGAGAGAGGACAGGAGAAAGAGATGGATGGAAGAATTGGAAAGTTAAATAATTTGATGTATAGCATAGAACGTAGATACCATATTTTGAACATAGCAATGTGTTGTGTTCATTAATTCTAGAAATGGTATGTAAACATTACAAATCCCTATATGTTGTATGAAATTATCATCTTGTTTGTAGTGTCCACTTGTAAGCATTTCAAATCCCTACTAGGTCACTAAAGCGAGAATGGCGTACTTTTATTTATATGAAAAGGTGATGATCATTGCTTGCATGTATATAATTCCCCATACTTTGGGTAATAATTTTAAAATTGAATTAGAGAGAAGATGATGCCCTGAACTGAAGAGGAGAGGAGGGGTTGGTTGCTTTCAGTTGGTAGCAGTGCTGAGTCAGTTTTTTTCCTTCCACATAGCCACAACAAATCCTTCCTTGGCTCTAGTAGGCAGGCAGGCAAGCAGGCAGGCTAGGCAGCTTTCACAAGAAAGAAAAAAGTTGGCATCTGCGCTCAAAGTGGTGGTAGTAGTAGTAGTAGTAGACATGACACTGTACTATATAGATAGGATAGGACTATAGGAGATGGAGGCCATCTTCTTTAATTTAGTGGGCAGTGAGTTGCATCTTCCTGTACTAGCTCCCTCGTTCTCTTTCGGTGCATCTTTCTGTAGTGTGGGGGCATGCATCCATCATCAGCAGACATGCACAAAATGTCATTCCATCTATTTCTCAAAAAAAAAAAAAAAAAAAAAAAAAAAAAAAAAAAAAAAAAAAAAAAAAAAAAAAAACACATTAACAGCTCATTGCTAGCCCCTTCTTAGTTGCGGTTCTTGTTTTATCGGACTGGGCTGACTAGGCTAGCAATGCTATCTGGAACACCAATTGTAAAAATTGTTTCATGTCTTTGTTGAATTTTTAATCTGATTGCTTCTCAGTTCGTGTAGTCATAGATATCAGTCATTGAATAAGTAGTGGAGTGGATCTCTCTCTCTTCCATGGACTTTGAAGAATCTTAGGTGACATATCAACTTAAAATGATCAGCAAAGCTTTTTTGGATGGTTTGATGCTTCTAGTGGCTTGTGAAGTGCACCTAACCAACCATTCATGTATGGAACTCAATTATTTCACATGGTTTTGCTCAGATCATGGTTGCATGATGCATTGGGCATTTGGGTCACATAATTAATAAAGCACAAGTGACTTTACTAGTTACTACGAAAAAATTTAAACCTCATATATATATATATATATTTCTGTAAATTAAGTTGTCAAATACTGAAGCTGTTAGGGGGGTTGTTTATTATTACCGACATTTTTCGAGGATGTTCAGTTTGGCAATCGGCACTGCTGCAACATGGAATTGGTCTGGCATCACTTTCCGATCTGACTCATCTCTTGAGAATTTGAGAACGTTAATACGTGGCAAAGCATGTGATTGCATCAGGTAACCGTACTTTAATCTGGTCAGGACGACTAATCACACTATGCCTGATAAGTAAAGAATAACAGATGCACTGTTTGTTGCTACAGCTGCTAGCTTGATTAATTAGCTCATCATTCTATTATTAGTTTAACTGTAATACCCAACCGTCCAAATCAATTAAAAAGAATTTAGTTTAGTTTAATTGGCTTTGAAGAGTGGGAGGCATGCGCTTCAAGGATCCATGGCATGAAAAGCCCAACTTTTCTGACTCCATATTCGCTTATCCTCAAGCTAGAAAGACACACGGGGGAGCTACACCCCTTATTCTTTCCAAACTATCATGTTTCGTTTTAATAGTGAACTAGTTAATCATGGTTAGTAGGTGATCTTTATTCTCTTGTATCCCTAATCAAATGAGAACCATCTCACTAGCTTTATTTTTCTGTTTTGTTCATATACAAATCAAGCAATTATGACAGGTGTCAAAGCCCTGTTGCATTCATGAGAGCAACTAATCATGGAGGCCCACAAGGCTAACAAGTTTTTATTCCAAAATTTGGAAAAAGGGAATAAAAGTAGAATGCAAGAACATACTGCATCGACCAATCAACAAGCTTGATCATTATTTTTTTTCTTTTAATAATTAAGGTACTTTTATTCTTTGTTAAAAGTTGGAATAAAGAGTGTGTTTGGGTGGGGGTCGGACCATAGTAGTTGCTACAATTAGTAGGATTACTCATTGCAAAGGCATGTTTATTTAGCTTAAGGCCACATTGCTCTCAAGTTTTTGATTGAAATAGATAGTTTTTTTTTAAAAAATTATCATTATAAATGATAACAACATCTGTAATATTAATAACACATATATCATCTCATTAGAACATTATCATTATAAATGATAACAACATCTGTTATATTAATAACACATATATCATCTCACCCCATCCCACCCATCTCTAAACCCTTGAGTGCAAGCAGACAGTATTTTGACTTTGGAAAAGAGATGCATGTTCGAGGCTTCGAGCTGTACAAAAGCCTAATGCAACGTATTTGTGACTCAGAAAGGAGAAGACTTGTACAAAGTTTTCTCAACTAACAGCAAAAAAAAAAGAAAAAAGAATAGAAGACCACATAGACTGTGAGTCATTTGTAAGACAAACATTTAGAGATCTGGAACCCAACCCATCAATGTGTATATGATCCACGCATAAAGTTTGCTATTGCAGAGAATACAAAAATAGCTATGAACTTTGGGAAAGACAATTAGCTTCTTGGGAACTATAATCCCTCACTGAAGTAATCTACCCATCCTTTTCCAAATTACTTTGAGTTTCTTAGACATTTTATTTATATATTTATTTATTTGGAGCAAAAATGTCCAGATCAGTGAAGCAATCTTACATCTTGGCATCTATCACTAATAGTGATTGGTTGATCGATTCTTCTAGAGTTGTGATGATGCATGTTAACACTAGTTCTTCTTATATGTGATGTGATATGATAATATATATACGGTAGCGATTTTTCTCTATATATTTATCTCGTACAATTATACAATTCTGTCATGACAGAGGCAAATATTGAACCACAGAAGGTGATCAGCACTGAAGAATGTGAGATCTGGCCAAGGAAAGAAAAGTCGATACTCCTAGACGTCCTATTATGTCAGACATGATAAAAATTCTGCAGCTAGCTTTTTATTTTCATTACAATCAATGAATGGTCTGTTACGATTAGGCTGCTGCATATATGTACAAATATATGTCCTGCCTATATTGTCATGATGTAAGAGAATCTTGTACTGAATAAATCTGTCAATTATGGAGCAGGTGATTGGATCTCAAGGGTGCCGTAAAAACTTAATTTGTATAGATCGAGTTTATGTTAACATTAAGAGGGATAATCTTTGTGATTAAGCATCATTGTCTTGGGCTGTTTGTCATGGAGCAAGATTATAGATGGTGGAAAATAATTATAACTTCGTTTGGTGTGACCTACTTCACCTGAGAGATCCCATTGGAGCACATGTTATGGCCCCCCACAAGGAACCCATTAACTTTGCAAATTGCTGTCCAATTAAGATGATGACTCATCATGCAATGGATTCTTAACTCTTAAGAAGAAAGAAAAAGAAAAAAGCCTAAAAAAAAAGTCCCACCCAACACACCACATGTGCATCTCTCTCTCCACACTCCAAATAAATCATCCACACTTTTTATTGATCCAAAACTTTGAGCTAAACATTGAATATTACTTAGTATAGTATGATGGGAAACCAAAAGGCAAGTGGATAAGAATATTATTATGAAGAGCGCCAATCTACCTACATTCCTGCTGTTTGTAAGAAAGTGTTTCCACCAAAACATATAGCTTCAAACCAGATAATATCTTTAGTTTCCTACTATCTTTTCAATTCGAACAATATAGGCATGGCACACAAATTCAATACTATTGGCTGGCTATTGAGTGGGAGTATATATTACCGAACGCTTCTTAATTTTGCTTTGATGCAGAGGCCTTACTTTGCAATTTTCTACGCTAGTTAATGGTAAGAAGTCTAGCTAAACTGTGTCCTATATAAATGTGCCCCACCTCACCACCCCTTTGCTCCCCCTCTACACCACTTGTTGTTAAGGCTTAAGAGAAGCCTTCCAAGATAAGAGAGAACACAAACCAATGCAAGGTAGAAAGATATATACATGATATTAATATAGCTAGCCTTGGTACTTCACCTCACTACCTTGCTTGCTAGCCCTTGGATTTAGTGGAGTTGCGTGCATGTGCTTTGGGATCCACAAGAGCGAGCTAGCTCATTTTAAACACTAATTGCCACAGGAATAATTCCATCATCCCCTCTTGGTACCTTTGTCCCCCCACCTCTCTACTTTTTGTGTTTGGATCCACTCCTATAAGAGGGCCTAGTGCTCATTTGTGCTTCCTCCCTTTGTCTCTCTTTCTTGAGTCCTCTCCTCCTTAATTTAGCCAATAATTAAGCTATATAGGACAGTTCTTGGAGCTCATCTAATTAAATTCCCCATGGGTGAGGAAGCCAAGAAGGTACTATAATGGAATCTTATTATAGCATTGTACAATGAGTCATTAACTGTTAGTTTGTTTTGTTCAATTAACAGGAGGAGGCCAAGGTGGAGGAGAATAAGGAAGAGGAGAAGCAGGAAGAGAAGGCGGCCGCGGCAGCTGAAGAGAAGAAAGAGGAGGAGGAGGCAAAGAAGCCTCCCTCACCTCCTCCTCCAGTGATTCTCTCTGTCGACATACATTGTACCGGTTGTGCGAAGAAGATTAAGAGATCCATCCTCAAATGCAAAGGTACGTACAATTGATTAGTTCCCACACACAAAACACGATCTTGTGTATGCGCTGCTATCTGAATATACTGGCCAGGCACTTTTGTGTGCGCACGCGCGTAGAAACCACCAGACAGATTCTACTGTATGTATATATCTGTGTGAGTCACCACTCACCCACCACAAGGCACTGAAAACTTGTTGCTACAGGTTTTTGAATTTTCACCTGCAGAAACTTTCTATGGCTGTAGTTGTTTTGTGTCACTAGAAGTTACTGAAAATTCAGTACCATGCATAGGATTTCCAACAAAACATTATTTCAGTTGTCTATGGCTGTAGTTTTAATTCCAGCTGCACTTTATAGCTAACAAGGAACATTTGCTTATAAGTTAGCTGGAGTTGTTAGGACTTCATAAAAATTCCTCTCGAATGAATATATATATATATATATATTGTCGTTGTTGTAGGAGTGGAAGGGGTGGAGATGGACATGGTGCAGAACCAGGTGACGGTGAAGGGCATTGTGGATCCGCAGGGCTTATGCAAACAGATTCAGAAGAAGACCATGCGCAAGGCCAGTGTCATCTCACCTCTTCCCCCTCTCCCTCCTGAGGGAGAAGCTGCAGCCGAGCCCCCCAAGGAGCAGCAGCCACAAGTACTTGTTCATTCACAGGTTAATTGGCGCACAATTAAATTAGCTACTAGCTACTAGTAGTAGCATCTAATTTGCAATTGGGGAGTACTATTATACTATACTTATTAATATTGAAATTAATTAATGAACCTGCAGGTGAGTGAGGTTAGGACAGTGGAGCTCCTTGTAAACATGCACTGCGAGGCCTGTGCCCAACAACTTCAGAAAAAGATACTAAAGATGAGAGGTATACTCAACTCTATATCATATCCATCCATCTCTCTTTTTCTATTTATTTTGCGGATATGCTCATATCTGTAAACTCTCTCTTGTCTCTCTCTCGGCTTTCTCACATATATCCCACAAAAGCACACACGCCATAAATGCGACACATCGTATCAAGCACTACACTTGTAAGCTACCATATTCAGTATATATAAACTTTATCTACGAGCAATCTTGTGAAACAGCAATTACATGCAGAAATAGTAGACTTACAAACTACAAAATGAATGATTTCGTCATAAATCACCCCTTCGTTTTCAATTTTGAGCATAAAGACTGCTCAGACTTACTATACTAGGAAAGCACGCTATGATAATATTGGGTTTGAATATGCATAGAGACCAACCCACCCAAAAGATTAATCTACTCGCAGAAAAAAAAGGAAAAAATCTACACATACGTCAACAGATAAGTTGTTTCAAGGCTCAGTGGTACAGAGAAGAGTTTGTTTATAATCGTCATTAATTGTATTAAGCATAGCCCTATGTGTTACTCTTGTATTACTTGTCTATTAATTAGTACTACACCCCCTCTTATAAAATAAATGATCTTTTTGGCACTCACTAGCAAAAATGCTAAACATATCAATCACTTTCTCTGGACATGCATGCATGCATGCATGCAGGGGTGCAAACAGCTGACACCAACCTAAGTGCCGGCAAGCTGACGGTGACCGGAACAGTGACCGGTGAGAAGATCGCGGAGTACATCCACCGCCGTACCGGCAAGCTCGCCAGCGTCGTTCCGCCAAACCCACCTCCGGAGCCCCCGAAGGAGGAGCCCAAAAACGATGACGGGGAAAAGAAAGACAACGGAGAGGATAAACCAGCCGCCGAGGGCGACAAGAAAGAGGAGAAACCCGCGGAAGACGGCGACAAGAAGGATGAAGAGTCCAAGGACAAGGGAGACGACGGCGACAAGAAGCAGGAAGAGGGCGTTATCGTGACGGTGGAAGGCTTCCCGCCGGAGGAAATGATGAAGCGGATGGTGCATGGAATGTATGGAGGTGGGGGAGACAACTACAAGTACTACAATACTTCGGCCGAGGAGGAGATAATGATGACGAGGAGGATGGCAATGATGCATCCATACGCGATGATGCATCCATACGCGATGATGCAATGGACGCCGCCGCCGCCACATCCGTCACCGTCGGCTCCGGTGTGCTACATGGTAGACCGGCCGCTGCCTCCGGCGTCGCAGTTGTTCAGTGATGAGAACCCCAACGCTTGTGTCATCTCATAATATATAAAAATATACGTACGTGTGGTACCCATGCATGCATCTGGCCAGCTAGCTTATATCTTGATCGCCATATATGCATAAAGCGATCGATCGTCGAGTTAATCATATATGTCCGACCGAGTGATCATCGATGTAATGCATGTGGACGGGATTGTAAGACATGGAACGAGATGGTGTCATGCATATATAGTCTTATATGAATATAATCTCGCGCGCTTATATATATTAATTTAGCGATATATGCATGTCACCATGAATGCGCTAGTCATGATCGATTTTCTTCCTACTTGGAATAAAAAAAAACCTTATTTTAAGAACTTATTTTTACTAGATAGTCACTCGTCGGTGTCTTTGAATGTATATAGCAGCGAGGGCACCGCACTTGTAAAACAATATGGTTATTGCATTGCATGTCCATACATCTATGGCAGGCCAAACTTGAGGAGGGGCCCATGAGATCGATAGGCATGATAGATGCTGCGAGAAAATATGTCTTTAATATAATTATAAAATTATTTGTAGATATATTTTCTATTTACTAACAAAATATTTGTTTCAATTTGTATAATTTTACAAGTCGTAATGTCTGACATTTTACAAGTATATTTGGAAAACTTCCAGATGATCTTAAAATATATCTTATAAAGGACTTGTCGATATAAACACAGTGTTGCAAACGAATCGCAAATTAAATACTCGGATCACAAGACGTGTACTTCTAAATATCAGAAATCAACATGTTTATTGTGTGTGTGCATAACACTGTTTGGCCGATGCACCAAACAGCATCTAATCCCGGCACGTAGATCAAGGGAAGATAATTAGTTGGATAATCACTCGAGCAAGCAACAATATATATATCGGTTTCTTTGGAGAAGACTTAGAGATGGCGTCCTGCTGTACGCATTACTTCCCGATTTTACTGTGATTTGGTGTAATCGAAACATCCACGCAGGCTATAAACAGAGAGCATGGTTTTGGTATTTTGCACCCCTCTCCGAGGAGTTTTACAGGTTATATTCTTCTGTGGAGAAAATCGATATTGATTTCCAGTTACATTTTGAGAGAATATTTCTTTTTTTTTTGTTTATTGAGCAGTGCTTATTATATAAAGTAAATGTTTATTTTGGAGATTGATTGGGATCAATATCAGACACATGAGGTAGCCGAACTAATTTTCAAAATTGTAAAGATTTACTATTGCTTGGGGGTAATAAAAGTAAAGATAGTGAAATCTAGTAGTTGGATTTATCAGACGAAAATGTAGGACTAGATGTCTAATCTAAACTATATATGTGTGTCCACTTCCTTTCTGAATTATGTTCTGTTGTAATTATAAGTTTTAAAAAATTGATTTTCAAAAAGACTATTTTTTTTCAAAAGGAAAACTTTTCCTTGATACAATTAATACAAAGAAAGAAAGAAAGAAAGGGACTGACCGTGGTACGTCATGAGTAAGTGGAATCGGAGATGGACGTCGGAACAAAAATGGCAGGACAATATCATGTGGGGAAATCTGCAGATGATGGAATCAACTGCATATACGTGACAAGCGCTAGCTAGCTACCATCTAACTGCATGCATCCATATATGCATGCATGAGAGAAATTAATGAAATACAAAGACTAAAGGTTGTGGTGGTGGTACTTAATTTCAACCCCGTATTCTGTAATCATAATGAGCATCTTGGACAGAATATCTCTCTCTCTCTACGATATCTGATCCATGTATATTCTCCGTGATATATAATAGCACCTACCATGCATCAGCATCAATATTTATATGAATGACTCAGACACGCATCTTCTCGTACAGATATTCCAATATATTCATGCTACATTGTTTGCATGTTAATTATACCTCCCACCCCACACACAGTGAGAGGTACTCACATATATGTTCCATCTGTTATACGGATTTGTTCTAGCTACCTGCATGTAACCTAATTAACTAGCTAGTGAAGTCATGATGGGTTAATGCACGGATATGATCTCTATTCTCTAACAAGAGTTTTGTTCATGTTTTGTCTACTCTCTTGCGTTTGTTCGTGGTTCTATTCTTATTTGGTACATGTGTGAGCCAGAACATGCATATGTACAGGTGCAAGGAAAAAAAATAGAAGAACACACAGAAAGAGTATATACGCAAGCAGAAGAGCGGGGGTTTGTAATCGACGTTCAGCAAGATGCTATGGGAACTGAGAATTGATAAACCTTTTCTGTCACTCATATGATATTACGTGTATTAATTTGTTTATTTTCATATATGTGAGGGTTGCTTTCAAGTGCTAGTTGCCGTGGGCATGCAAATTTAAGGGAACAAGGCTTCATGTAGCCACATGCCATGCATTGTCCCTTGTCCTAACCTCGCCATCAAACAACAGTTTTTTTTTCCTTTTTAATAAAAAAATCTAATTATCTTTTAGGATGAGGGGCCTGATTAAGCAAGAATTGATCCAAATACCCCGGCCCCTTCGATCTCTGGATGATGGAGGACAAGAATTAATCGCACGCAATGGTGTTTCTTAAATGACTCGTCTAGGTCATGTATAGTGTATACAAGTCATATATATAATTAAGGTGAGAGGTACATATCTAGCTAGTTGTAGTAGTTCTGTTCCTTACTACTTACTAGTCTATATAGGGAGACACTATTCTACACGCATCCCTAGAATAGTTATTTTATACCCATCTTCTGTATCGTTAGATCATACATCGAGATTAGAATTTTATTGACGATAGTAACTACCATAAACGGCTCCATTATCCCAAAAAATAGGAACTCACACAATTTGTTATAACTGCACACTATCCCTAAAAAATAGAAATCGACTAAAACATAGCAACCGAAATCATATTGGTCAGTAAATTTATTGGTCGCGTAATATAAATTTATTGGTCATATACTACATATTTACTAGACGGACCAGTAAATATATAGTATATGACCAGTAAATTTACTAGTCACATACTATAGATTTTTGTCAGTAAATTTACTGATCGCGTAATATAAATTTATTGATCGTATACTACAGATTTACTAGACGGACCAGTAAATGTACAGTATATGACCAGTAAATTTATTGGTCACATATTATAGATTATATTATAAATTTTTGTTAGTAAATTTACTGGTCGTGTAGTATAAATTTACTGGTCATATACTATAGACATATATATACTATATATTTTTGTCAGTAAATTTACTAGTCATATAATATAAATTTACTAGATGTGAACAAGACATGGCAGCGCAGTGAAGAAGATGAAGAGGCGGTTGGTGCGGATATCGATCAGTAACAATAAAATATTTCAAATATTTACTGTCGTTATGGAATAAAATGACGTTAAATTCTTTTAAACAGAGGATAACTGCTATCTCTATCCAACAGTTGTATTTTATTCTAGTAATTAGATCGGACGGTTTCTAGACTAGGTATAGAATAACTATTCTAGAGGTGGGTGTAGAATTGTTTGTATATACATTATTCTAGGGGTGGGTGTAAAATAATGTATATACAAACACTATTCTACACCCACCCCTAGAATAGTTATTCTATACCAAGTCTAGAAACCGTCCAATCTAACTTACTAGAATAAAGTACAACCGTTGGATAGAGATAGTGGTTATCCTCTGTTTAAAAGAATTTAACATCGTTTTAGTTTAAAAGAATTTAACGTCGTTTTATTCCATAAGACAGTAAATATTTGAAATATTTTATTGTTACTGATCAATATCCGCACCAACCACCTCTTCATCTTCTTCACTGTGTTCCCACATCCTGTTCACATCCAGTAAATTTACTGACAAAAATATATAATATATATCTATAGTATATGACCAGTAAATTTATACTACACGATCAGTAAATTTACTGGCAAAAATCTATAATATAATCTATACACTATTACAGAATACAATATCACAGTTGGTTCAAAGCAGTCATTACAGACGGTTCTGAACTGTCAGTGATATTCGAGTCAGTGATAGTCCGAGTACTATCACTGACGGTTTTGAACCGTCTGTGATATTGCCTATCACAGACAGTTTTGAGCTCAAAATCGTCTATGATAACTTATCTTCATAGACGGCTCTAAACTCAGAACCGTCTGTGATGTTGATAATTTTTTTATGATTGCTTTGTTTTTTTGGTTAGCCACAGGAATCATGCTAGCCATGTCCTTTGTACATTAGCATTTCAGATATATATACACACACAACCAGCACTTGCACATATACATTTCAGAATTTCAAATATATATATACACACAACCAGCACTTGCACATATACATTTCAAGAATTTTAGTATATATATACATTTCAATAATCTGGAAGAAATTTACAAATCTATGACAAGATAACATATTGCAAGATGCACTTAGAAAACAAGACATGAATCTCATATCCAGGTACGTTGCTCTGAGTCCCCGACCGATTCATTTTGGCGCCTGAGTCATCAGCATCCCAAATCCTGAAACTTTCAACCCTAATTTGCTCAAAGTGTCCACCACATGAATTGTAGTACACAAACCTAGTATATGGAATTGTATTAGTTGCTAACATACAGGAGGAGGAGGAGGAGGGGGAGGGGGAGAGGGAGGAGGGGCACCTGAGATGTCGGAGGTAGGGAGGTTGGGTCAGAGGTGGCCAAGAGGAGGCGCCGGAGGTCGGGAGGAGTAGCCGGAGGAGGAGGCGCCAGAGATAGGGAGAGGTAGGGCGAGTGAAGTGAAAAGTCGCAAAGTGTGGAAATGAGCGGGACGAAGCCCGCCTTAAATTTTATAGAGCGTGATTCAGATTGTAAACTATCACAGACGGTTTTGAGCTCAGAATTGTCTGTGATAATTACTATCATAGACGGTTCTGAGGTTAGAACCGTCTGTGATAGTGTTGGATTATCAACAATTCAATTCAGAAATTGCAAGACTGAAAAGTAGTCCCAAGCTAGTCTATGTCGTTGCTGGCCTAAACTTGTTTGTGGCCCAGTTCAAGCAACACGAAGCACACAACTCAGCAAATTAAGGACTCAAAAGAGGCAATCACTTCACTTTTGTTTTTTTTCTTTTTTTTTTTTTGCGATCCGACCAAGGAATCACAAGCTTAAGGTTAGGACACAAGGATTACACAAATTTGAAGCAAGAAAAACTCAAATTAGATGCAAAAAATCGACAAAAACGGTTGCCGAAACTTCGGAGGCTGTTTTGAGGCCCTAAACGACGTTTTTTCGTTCGACTGCGCGTACATGGCCGTGAGTTTGCTGTTGAAAGAGCAATGATTTTGGACTTTTGGATTTTCAAAAATAGCTTCTTGTAAGCTTTCCAACGGGCCAAAGAATGCCCCGATCGGAGCTCGTATGCAAAAGTTATGGCTGTTTTACTGCAAGGTGGTCGAATTCCACCGTGGAATGGAAAAAACGTCGTTCGGTTCTGAGGTCATAACTTACTGTACGTGATAGTGCTGGATTATCACAGTCGATTTTGACCTCACAGTCGATTTTGACCTTAGAACCGTATGTGATAACTTAATATTTTCTCCCGACAGGCCTTCACAAACGGTTTTATTCATAACCGTCTGTGATGTGCCGTCCTGGATGTCTGTTTCTGTGGTAGTGATAGTATGTGACCAGTAAATTTATTAGTCATAAACTATACATTTACTGGTCCGCCTTGTAAATCTGTAGTATACGACCAATAAATTTATATTACGCGACCAATAAATTTACTAACAAAAATCTATAATATAATTTATAGTATGTGACCAATAAATTTACTAGTCATAGACTATACATTTACTGGTCCGTCTAGTAAATTTGTAATATACGACCAATAAATTTATATTACGCAACCAGTAAATTTACTGACTAATATAATTTCGATTCCTATTTTTTAGTCGGCTCCTATTTTTTAAGATAATGGAGCTATTTATGGTAGTTATTACCAACAATAAAATTCTAATCTTGATGCATGATCCAACGATATAGAAAATGAGTATAGAATAGCTATTCTAGAAGTGGATATAAAACAGTGTCTCCCTATATATACTCATAGAATTATTATTCTATTTAATCTATTAATTATCCGATCGGATTAACATATATTAAATCACTAGATGGAAGGTTACCGGTGTTAGTTGAGCAGTTATTATAATATTTTTCAAAGTTATTTCATTTTTTTCCTTTTTTTTTTGCCATGTACGTAATCCCTTTTTTTGTGGCATTCTGAACATGTTACGGCTGACAATAATTGTGTACTACGGCATCGTTAAATCGGAACTCAACTGGAAGTAATTTGCAGTAGATTAAGTAATTTGTATTAGAGTACGAGATAATCTCTAATAGGTGGCTTTTTTGAGATTTTTTTGGTTGTAACTACTTTGTATTCCTTCCAAATTTTTGTATGATATCCAACTTTTTGTTATTTTTTATAATCAAAATTTATAAATTGCTTTGTGTGTTTAATGCATTTTGAACTGTCTGGACAAGTAATTGTGTATTACTATTTCATTAAACTCTTACTCAATTAGAAATAATTATATGTTTAATACAAAAAGTGATTACATATTATTATTGTAGTAAATTATAACTCAAGTAATAGTAATTATATTTAGTACGGTCATATAATAAATATAGTAAATGTCTATAACTACTGGAGTAAAATCCCGCTCAAATTATAGTAAAGGTTTGATAAATCAGTTTTATCTACAGTAAATGACTTGTATATATGGAAAAAAAAAATTATACAACACATAGTACATATTTATTGCATGATTTCATCTAGAAATTTGATGAAACTTGAAATATCTCGAACAGTATTCTTGCAGAACTTGGATCCACCATAAAAAATGTCATTTATGATCATATTCTCATTGCTTAGAAGGGATCCAATAATTCTTTATACTTAGTTGGTATAGTAAATAAAATTCTGAATGGTCCTTATTGATCTTAGTGGGTGAAGATATCACTATATTGAGATAGTAATACACCTTAATATGCAGTAATTAATTATGCAGGGAAGACGAGCATAACGTTATGACAGCAGCCCATACACAAGCATGATGACGCCGGCCCATTAGCATGCTGACGTCGGCCCGCCAAAAGCGGCCAATTAATGGCCGGAAAGGCCTAAAGATGGCCCATTAACAAGATGATTCGAGCCACCAGCGAATCAATAAGCTGAGCCGGCCATTCACAGCCCAACTAAAGCTAAACTTGGCCCAATAAGCCATTAATAAGCTGACGTCGGCCCAACACGGGCCATCAATGTGGCGTCGTCAGTCCAATAGAGGCCCAGTGGTGGCTTAGTAGAATGCTGACGTCAGCCATGATTGTCCTGATGTGCTGCGTCGGCCCATAGTGGCCCATGAAATGATAACGAAGGCCCAATAGTGGCATCTATATGATGACGTCGGTATGAGATCGATCCAATCGCATGCAGGATATGTAGCTTCCGACCAGTCTTTAATTCACCAGCCCATCTTAATTTTATGCTTTGAAGATGCACTACTTCTTATCCGTAACATGCTGAAGTATTGAGAAGTGTCGCAGATAGCCTTAATTACTATGTACGTGAACGAGGTGATAGCTTGGTTGGTTGGTTTGGCAGACACCAAAAGACAACAAAGTACTAGAAATTATATGGTCCGTCGTTCTCAAATCTTTACTTTTGTTTTTAAATATATATTATTCTATAATTTCAAAAAATATTTATATAATCTTTTTCTTATATAATCTTTATTAAAAATTTTGAAAAAACAAAAATGCAATTTGAAGAGTACAAAAAAACATTAATAAAATGTATTAAATAAAACTAATATGATCTTTTTTCTTACTAAATACAAAAATGATATATATTTGAAACATAAAGAATATAGAAGTGTGTGGGCGCCAAACAAGCTTAAAGATCACAGCATTTGACCACAGTGCCGCGTGTGATGCATTAATTGGATATATAGGGACCAACAAGTTAAGGAACGGAAAGTAAAGAGACACAAGTAATTAAGCAAAGCCCTCAATGAATCACGTACTTGCGCAGATTGTTATGATCATCATGCATAAGAAACCACACAATTAATGTAACTATGCAGAAGCAAATAACCATGCATCAAATGTGAGATTACAACATCACATGACATTAACTTGATGAATTGTGAGTGAAAGTAATGATACATAATAGAAATTAAATTAATGCAGGAAGCCAAACATGCAAATACTCAGCTAGCAATGAACCAGCAGCAAAGAGAGAGACAGATAGAGTGCAGCATTCAACAGTACGTGTATGGATCAAGCATGGTTGCTGCGGAAAGAGGCCAAGGCCTTGATCGCGCCGGCCCTCAGGATGTACTCGTGGTAGATCATGGCGATGGCCGCGCCGATGAACGGACCCACCCAGAATATGAACTGCATGCAATTAATATATATAATTATAAAAAAATATATGTTAATAAAATTTAGTTATGCATAAATGCATGGTTATAGGGACTACTATACCTGATCATCCCAGGGCTTGTCCTTGTTATAGACAACAGCAGCTCCTAAGCTCCTAGCAGGGTTGATGCCGGTGCCCGTTATTTGGATCGTTGCCAAATGCACCATGAACACCGCGAAACCAATCGGTAGCGGCGCCAAAACCTGAAATCATCTTTTACGTCCCAATGGGAATAGCTTGATATAGCTGGCACAATCACTATTGATTGGACTAATAACACATCTTGTTAGGATTTGTTTAGAGGAAATCTCTTATCCAATGAGAATAACTGTTTTATCTTGCATTCCCAACCAAACCTTCATTTATAAATCAATCGATATATATAGCCATTTCTCATCCATTAATTAAGAGTCTTCAGTTTATAGAGGGTAAAATTACTAATTAATTGATTAAGGAGCTAGGGATGTACGGGGACGTGGGAGTCGCGGGCGTTGCGCTTGGGGTCGGTGGCAGCGAAGACCGTGTACACGAGCACAAAGGTGCCGATGATCTCGGCGGCCAGCCCCGTGCCCATGGAGTAGCCGGCGCTCAGCTCGTTGGCTCCACCGCCGTACCGCACGTAATATTCGCTCTGCAACGCCTTCACCAGCGCCGCACCGCACATGGCGCCCAGGCACTGCGCGACCATGTACAGCACCGCGCGCACCAGCGACACCTTCCTCGCCAGCAGCAGCCCGAACGTCACCGCCGGGTTTATGTGGCCGCCTGAGATGCCCGCCGTGCAGTACACCAGGACAAAAATCATGCCGCCGAAGGCCCATGCTATGCCCAGCACGCCCACCCCGCCGCAGGCCGCGTTGGCGCCGACGGAGGACTGGTGCTTGTAGCCGATGACGGTGGCGACGGTGACGTAGAGGAAGAGCAGCGTGGCGATGAACTCGGCGATGACGGCGCGGTAGAGCGACCACTTGGTCAGCTCCTCCAAGTCGACCAGTGGCGCCGGGGGTGGGTCGATGTAGTCCTTCCGTGCGGCACGAGGGGCCTCGTCTCTTACCACCACCACCTCCTCCGGCTTCGCCATTATCGATCACACCTCTTAATTTCCCTAAATAGGTAACTACCAACCTTTGCTTGGACTTGTGAACAACTAGGAGCTTTAAGTTGTGTGGGGTGAATACTATCGGAGTGTGCGTGGGGAGAAGGGTGGTGGAAGGGAGCCGGGTATTTATGTCTCTCTTGGGCGTTGGCTGTGGTAATGGCAACACTAAAAGTGACAAGGATACATGCTACCTAGTGGGGGCTTGCTTAATGGCCCTTCTCCTTTTTTTTTTTTAATTTTTGCTAAGGTCCTGGATAAGTTTTTGGGTTGTAATCTGAGAAAAAATAAAGGAAGTACAGAAGTACTACAGTTAGAATTTGAGAAAAATAAATAAATAAGCTAGTGGTCAGGGACAAAGGGGCATATCATATCAGTTATGTCATTTTGGTGCACTGACTTGTAGGATTGCTGGTCTTGGTCCTAGCTGCCATCATCCGCACGGATTTCCAATTTTAAGTGCCCTGATCTCCATGCACGCACTTTATTTGACATGCAGTTTAACTTCCAGTTACTGCTAGCTACAATTTGACAGTTACTGCTAGTTCTTGCAGTACGCAAAAGCTTACTAAAATTTAGTTACTAATACTAGTAATTGTTGAAATGAACTGCACCCTTACGTGGTTCATGTGATCAATAATATATGGGTCTTTTTATTATAACTTAATTAAAGGTGCTTATATTGTCCTGATCGATAGTTTACAAACTTGCAAGGAGGTAGGGTGTTCTCCATGAACTGTTGTTGCTGAGTTTTTCTTTTCCTCCCAGAAAATTCTTGCATGCATGCTTTAATAAAGGTAAAAAAGATGGAAGCACTTTAATTTGTGGAGGAAAAGACTTGAGCTGCTTTAGCATGAAATAAAGATACATATGCACTAGCTATCAAATTTTGAGAGATGCTTGGTCCACATTAGTTTGTCTGCACTGTGCTTTTCGACGTAGATGGGATGACTAGTACTTATCCATAAAGGATCCATATATGCATGGCCTGGCCACCATTAATTCACTAATTAAAAGCGTGATATTGATCTAGTTTTTCTTTCCTTCATCAATTTGGTTCTTTGAGTTTATTTAATATACTAACAGATCATTTTATTCTCAATATATACTCAGATAGATGGCCACTGAATGCTGCCCTTTGAGTTATATCTAATTGTTTTCCTAAAACAAAGAAAGAAATGGAAGGATATGAAATGATCTTGTGAGATAATTATGGAGTATATATATATTTTTTAATTGGAAAGATGTAAATTGGGCAGCTAAGGGAACTGGCCGACACATATGGTGTGTGAGCACCATCGATCCCATGCATGCCTGATATATAGTTCATATAGACAAAGCCTAAAAAAACGAGCAAAGCAATCTGCATGTGCTTCTACCACGTAACGTACAGTCTACAGTCTCTGTTATATATACATACTGTTTTGTGACGTACATATGCTACTAGTATATTATTTCTTTTTTCTTGGTTTTATTTATGGGATGTGCTCCAGAAAAAGTTTACAAAAATCTTACAAGTAATACAATCAGTTATCATTAACGGTAAATTAGTAATTCAATATGATATGGGTTTGGGTAATGGATCTAAAAATCCTGACATAAGCAAAATATCAGGAAGTAACTCAACCCTTGTGCACACGCTCCTTCCCCAACGCCGCTCATATAATCGTCTAACCTTCCTCTGCTACTTCTTCACATCAAGGTCGAAATGCCTCAACAGCGCCTGTGAGACCTTTAACACCAAGAAGCAATTACTCTTATCAGTATCAAAAATAAAGAGAAAATTAAGCTCTTATCAGCGCCTTTGTGCCACATTTTTTTTTACCAAATGAAAAAAATAACCTTTTTCTGAAGTAGTTGGAGCAACATGTCCTCAGTCTTTTAATAGTTTTAATGCTAGTGCAAACTTTTTATTTATATATATGCTGTGATCACTCATCTTCCTCGGTACCTCACTAGTTTTTGCGAGCGCCGTTACCATCTACTTTTCTCGTTACTTCAACTGCATGCCGGAACAAGTTATAGTTAGGGTAGCTTAATCACTAGTTCAAACTTAATTACCGATCAAGTACGAGTAGTACTCATAGCAATTAAAGGCAACACGTCAACCGATGTAACACCAACACCCAGAACTAGTGCCTTCATTTAAGAAGAAAAATACAGGGGTAACAAAAGGGAAATCTGTTCTATTTTTTTTTTTATGAGACAAGGAACTCTGTGTTTATTAAGTACATGTACATATATACACCTTATAAGGCATGCAAGATGTGAAGGTAAAAAGTCTTTTTCCTACACCTCACTGTCATGTCATCGAAGGCAGATGCATCTTCTAGTGCCCACTTAGAAAAAGGAGATGGCTTAGCTAGTTGAGTAAGATTTGTAGTAGCTTGCTTGTAAGGCAAACTTGATTAAAAAAAAATGCTACTGTATATAGTGAATGTTACTCAATGATCGCTTTTCTTTGGCAAGCGCAAGTGCCATGCAGCTAGCGCACATTTATTGACAGATTTTACCCCCGTCTCGCTTCGACGACCCCACCTTATTAACATCACATTATAAACTATTAACCATGACGTTAATTAGGCAATCCAATCATAAAAGAATTCTCAAAAAACCTGTGTATAATCGGAGTAGTCAGGATACATCATTACGGAGTATAAATTAAACTCAGCTACCGACCAAATCAAGTATAGCTAGGATGGATCTCGATCCGATGGTCATGGTAATGCATGATGAAACATGGATATGATTAGTTTGTGCTAGGTATCTATTACTAGTAATTATGGCAAGTAAAGGCAATTAAATTAACGATGATTATTGGAAATTAAAGTCAGAAAGCGGGAGTGGACGGTAGCTAGCTGCTGCTTCGATGGATATATACTCTTCTAATTCTATGCATGCATGCAAATGCCAAATCATACTGTACGTGCGTACACAAGAGTGAGACACGAAATTAAGAAATTAGTTATAATTAATATTCAATTAATGGGTAGTCGGCTCAATGATCCAATTGAGCTCTACAAATATATAGATAAATAGATAGAAAAATATAGGAAGGCAAAAAAAAAAAAACTATTGAATGCTTAATGCACACTTAAAGAATATGTAGTCTCCCATTCTGTTGAAACATGTGGCCTGGGGATGCCATATATGCTGGCTTCATATCAGCTTGAGCTACACCTACATGCAACTTTTGTTTATAAGTAAGCACTTGAGTCATTTAATTAGGACGCTAGTCTATTCGTACAGCCCACAAGGAGGCCTTGTAATGCTACACGTACGGCCCATTAATTAGTCCCTAATAAAGTTTTTTGTTATTATAAATTTGATGCATGCAGCACGTTGGAAGAAAAAATTCAAGTGAACACGGGCTGGGGCTTCTTGAATATGCATACCAGGGCGAAGACTTGCAATTAATTAATAGCAATGACCTAGCTAGTCCTCATGTATGGATGAAATTAATCGATCAAACCTAGTGTATATAGTATGTCAAAGCGACAAGTAAACAAGACAGGGTAGATGGATCGATGGTGCTTGTTTCAGTTGAAGTTGAAAAACACAACTAACTAACTACGTACTAGTATGAGGAGGGAAATATGTGTCAAGGAAGTAAAACCACTAGCACAGAATTAATTAAAGAAAAACTAGGACTCCTACTATAATATAGTGTCTTAATTAATTTCCGTTAAGTCTTCTAATCGATAGTCTGCGTATGCATACCACCTAGCAAGCTCCTGCTATCTTCCAATATGGAGAAAACAAAGAGAACACACACAGACAAAAAGGAAGATGTGGCAACCATGGATATGCATGAAGAGCAAGAACATATATAATAGAGAGGCAAAAAAAAAAAATCTCAAATGGCCTCTTCTGGCGTCGGATCATTGGGATTAGCATGAATGAATCTAGAGGGCCCAGCAGCAGGAGGGCACGCATCTGAGGCTGAGGCCAGCTTGGATTTCCTGCGGTTTGATTTCTCGGGCACGGCGGGTGGCTCATCCTTGTCCTTCTTGCGGTTCTTTCCGCGGACGCCTTTCTTCTCCTTCTTTTCTTTCTTCTCCGACCACTCGTCGTTGTTAGCATCAACGGATGAGACGCTGGAGCCTCTAGAACGGTGCCGCCGTGATCGACGCGTCGGAGGGGCATGTGATTCCTTTAGCCCATCTTGCACTACAGAGAGTTTTTTTCTTTTATGTCATTCATGTGATATGAATCTACTGGCCGGGTGAGGTTGAGAGATGACATGCATGTATGATGAAACAAACCTTGAGAGTCCCAAGGATTAGATTTAGAGGCTGCAGGGGATTCTTCCTGGTCGCTCCTAATTGAGGCCGACTTCAGTGGTGCTGAGTGGTAATCCTTCATATTTTTATCACGATAATTATCTATGTGTTAGTTCATATATAAAAAGATTTGCTAAAAACATTATAAACCAATTGATTCGTTTGGTTACCCAGCTAGGATGGGCGGCGTTATTGGTGAGAGCGGGTCCATCCCACCCGATGTGTGCTATTTGTTTCACATCTGTCGGGAACCCTATTTGCATCTCCTGCTCCTCTCCCTCCTTCCCATCTTTTTTTTTTTAATACAAACACAAAACAAAAATTACTGCTCGCATCCTTTGTTTACTTATTGCAGGGGTTAGATAGATAGACATGACTAGTCCATACCAAAAATGTTAGAAATGTAGCGGAGGGGTTTCATGATGCTCTTCTTCACCTTTGTCTCCATCTTAATTACTACTATGACGACGACAATAATGAAAAAGAGAAATAATATGCTTATATGATTGATGTTAACATTGACAAGAAAAATATATAGAGGCAAAAACAAGATCAAATGTGTGCACTTACTTGATTTAAAATCTTCAAATCCTCTCAGAAAAATGTTGGATATCTGATTTATGCTCTTTTCACAAAAATACTGCCCTCAATCTCTCTACCAATCAAAAGCAAGTTCTAAAAATTAATGGATAATACCCAAGATTGAGTTGAATTTAAATGATAGAAATCAAAATGCTTCTCTCAAACAATTCCCCTCTTCAAAAATGTAGAGAAGAATAGAAAGAGGGAGAAATTCAATGTTATATTTCCCTACGAAGAATCGGCGTCATCTAGTTTGCAGAGTGATATTGGCGGGTTCTGTGAATGGCAAATCAAATTAATTTTAGGGATTATAGGAGAAGCTCTATCTAATTTTCTGGTCAATATTTTTTTGGTAAATTTTTTTTTATTGTGTTTCCTAAAAAACAGGGTATGGATGCAGGAAAAGGCTGGCTATTTTTGAAGTCCGGCTTAAAAGGAAGAGATGGTTACAAGTGGGAGAGATGGCGGGAGGATGCTATAGATAGCCATTTGGAACTTGGAGATGATGCATTGTCCAAAATAACCCTCTCAACTGGAGTTTTGACTATCCAGATCAAATGTGAGAAATTAATTGTCACCTCGATTGAACATTTTAATAGTTTGATCTCATCTACAGTCGATCCACATCTAAGAACCAATTTCTGTGAATGAAATCAAACCTCATTAGCGTTGCATGTATTGATGATGTATTGTTATTCATTTGCCTCTGCTCTTTTAATTGTATTTTTCAAAAGCTCTCGAGCATTCATGTGTATACTGTCATCTTGTTTGAGATGTTGTATAATGGTGGTCAAGTTAGATTATTTACACCCTGGGTATATATGTTGTGCTTAAAGTAAACACACAACTGAACAGCAAAACTAAGCTTTCTAATATCATCATCCTTCAACAATGCCAGCAACAGAGGCACAAACTTGATAGGAGAATCTCTGTGCCTCTATATATAATAATGATATAATCTGGACGAATGAATTCATGACACTCAGGAAGGATCTGTCTGCATGACAGGTGGTGTATGATTATATATCAATACAAATAGATTGGTACAGAAGAAGAATCAATAGAATGGGAAAGAACATAAGGAAACGTCACAACATAGGCTGCTTACAAGGTAGAATATATATACTACAATCAAATACACAAGCTCATTTCACCAAACATATATACCGTTTCTTCGAATATATTCTCCAAGATGGATCCTCAGAGTACAATGACCTTCTGCTTGCTGCGGAATGGTGACAGTAGGGAGAACGATCGGGATGCTGTAACAGCAACTAAAGATAGTAAGCATTTCTAAGATATCAAGTTCAGAAAAAAAAAAACAATATATTGTTCAATTACACTAGCAGAGATATAAATAAGACCCATCTCAGAAATTGGGCATTTTGCTTTGACGAAACATTCTACTGCTGACGAATATTTGATTGATGCACTTTGTAACAATTTTCATAGTGGTATAGAATGAATTTTCCCTTATATGAATTCAGATGAAGAATAGTGTTGTTCTAACCTTTAGATGAAGCACTGGAGTCATCTTGCGAAATGAGATTCTTCAGCATTGTACCTGAGACATTAAGCATGAATACTTGTTTACTTTAAGATGACAAATGGTTAATTTGATGGAGGTCAGTATTCTTGAGAACATGAACATATTTAAGGGGTTGATGGCTCCAATCTGGAAAGAAGGAACTCCTATCTAAGAAAAAAAAACATAGGAAACAATAGTTACGAGGAAGCCATATTCTACACCGCTATTCAGTCAACAGAACAACTAAAGTTCCAACAAAATTCTAGTTTTTGGGGGGACATCATGTGCCACCAAACATAAGTTATCAAATCAAAGTCCATCACATTGTGTGCTGATTGTGAAGATGAGAAGCAGCTTTACCTGTAAATATGGTCGGGAAATGGTAAATTTTACTCTGATTTGCACGAGTTTCTAAATCAATAATTGTGGAGCTCCATGCCTAGTTCTATGGTAATTACCACCAAACCATCTTGGAGATCTCAAAATAAACTTATTCATAGAGATTGACAATCATTTGGGACAAAGTACCATACCATCACTCGCCGTGGCTTCATCAACAGATGATGCATCATAATCCACTGTGCCCTCAGCCAAAGCTGAAGTGTGGCTCTTCCTGCCAAATTTCAAAAGCTTCCTGAAACCTTTCGATTCTTTGCTTCGGTGTTTTTCACTTGCTTCATGGGTCTCCTCAACTGAAACCTCATAAGCAGGGTCAGGTACTTGAGCCCTAATGCTCTCTGCATGCACAAGGGTTTCTGGTTCCTGCACAGGTAATGGCTGGGGGTAAGCTGCACTTTTCGCTGCAGCATCCTCCAATGATGTCACCCTAGCAAAAGGGGCCTGGTAAGGTTTCTCCACAGCAGCCAGGGTTGGTTTCTGAGACTCATCCTTTCGATACTCCGGCACCACCTAGTCATCACAAGCACTCTTATCACTTTCTGCCTAAAGGAGTTATAATATATCATACAAATAATAAATTAGCACGTAAATCTACAGTGCAGAATAAATTATTTTCCATTTACTTGATGCAATTCAGATACTAAATCTCAAATACTATGAAGAGAAACAGCCCTTGAAGAATACAGCTGCAAGTGAAAAAACAAACAAGAGTGCACATAGAGCATACCTCATATGAATTCATCTGGCCATCAGGTCTATGGATGGTGGGATTCTCAGCTACAGGAAGAACAACTGGAGAAGGTGGAGCCCTGATGGCAGTATACTCCAATTCCAACCCAGGATTCTCCTTTCTGTTATCAGTAGAAGCTTCCTTATTTGCAATTACTCCAGGAGGCAGAATGACAGGTGATGTCGAAACCACTTCATTTTCAAGCATCACAACAGTCTTCTCAACCACCACACTGTCATCAACGTTGCTTATCCCAGAGACTTTACCATTAGCTTTCTTTCCATCAGTACTGTGCAAAGTAGGAAGCACTTTAGATTCAGGAGCTTCCTCTTTTGTTTCTTTAACAGCAGTCTCCTTTTGCATGACAACAGCAGGAGCTCGTGGGGATTTTACTTTCAGTTCTGGCAGAGTTGCTGACTTGCTCTGGTCAAGCTGCATAATTGCGGATATTTTCTTTGTCTGGGTATCCTCCGGCATGCTTTTTCTCCGTGAGTTGTCCACGCTTGCTGACTTTGAATTTGAAGCACGGTCTGCTGAAACATTACTTTTGGGTTCAGCAAGTCTTTTCAATCGCTCACTGGACGATTCAGTTCTCCCGCTTTTCTTCATCTCAGTCAATGATGAGGCTGACTTACTCACTGCATTTGTATTATCACTTACTTTGCTTGCTATTGCTGTCTTTTGAGGATCACTCCCAGGAGTAGTTCTAGCAGGTAGTTTTCTCAGAGGTGAAGATCCAGGTTCAGCATCGGTGAACTTTGAACCTTTGTACGAACTCAGAGAAATCTTTGGTGATGGTTTTGCTTTAGCCTGCTGTGGCGTTGATGTTGAATTAGTTGCACTACTTCTTGCAGCAATTCTCTTTTGCCTCTCTAGTTTAAGCTTTTCCAGACGTTTTATCTGTTCCACTTCCTGAAAATGCAAAGAATCACCAGTTGAAGTGTAGCAGCTTAATAGTAAAGTTCGCGAAATCCAGTATCTACCATGGAAAAAAAATGAGAAGAGCTTTTCACCTTGGGTTGACAACCATAAAACTTGATCAGAATAACATTAACAAAATAATTACTCATCAAAAAGTCTATAACTTTTAGTTACTTCAATGACAAAAATACATGTTCTTTTTTTTTAGAGGAAGATTACAACCTAGGAAAAAGTATACAAAATTGTTGATCAAAACCTGAAAATTTGAACTTATGGTATATATGATTATCACAAGACCATAAGAAGAAATACACCGGTATATTTAGACTCAGCTGACCCTTCAAAATAAGTAATGAGATCCATAAACAGATGGTAAAGATGCCTAAAATAAATGTCAAGGGGCAAACCTGCTCTTTCTTTGCTTTTTGAAGGTCCGCTTTATATGCTCGCAGATTTTGTGCACGTTTTTGTGCCTCAGTTTGTGGGGTTCTTGAAGTTGACAGTCTCCTCACCAAAGCATCCTTCCTTCTTTTATCCAAACCCTCTTGTGAACTTCTGAGCTTCTTCTCTTTCTCTGGCTTCTTCACTTCATCCTCAACGCTCTGCAAGACATCCTCCGCATTTGCATCTTCAACCTTGGTGACAGGTTGGATCTGCATCTGACTATCATAATCCATCGCTGGATCATATCCAAATGAAACATCTTCCAATGCACGCTCTGGCATCAACTCATCTGGCTCATAGAAAAGTTGACCTCCAGCCTTAACATCTGATGTCTTCAGAACATTTTCAGGAAGCTCAACATCTATGTCAATGGCAGTACGGCGTTCTGGTCCAACATTATCCTGTGAGCTGGACCTAAGAGGAATCATAAAGGACTCATCAGCCACACCATGCACATTCATTTCCACCTGGGCTGGACTCCTATACTGGGCCTCTGCATGCGGATCCAAAGAACTCTTTCTGTCCATTGGCTTTTCCTGTCCATAAACCATGAAGTCATCGCTTACCCCCCTCCTGTATCCTCCAACTCCAGCTTCTATCTCCTTTATGTTACCATCCATAAAACCCCTACCCTCCCTGGACATCACAAGTTCATCACTGGGCAGCATCTGCCTGGGCCTAGTCCTCCCATTGGCCGAATTGAATCCGATTGTCTTCCGTTCATTGACATCACCCACATCTCGGTCGGCTAAGAGAATAGGATCATCAGTGCTTCTGTTCTCTCTCCTTCTTGACAGGGGTGGCTCTTTTTCACCAGAAAATAGGTCTGCATCATTAGCTTTTGTCTTCTCTTCACCTCTTAGCAAGAAACTCTGGAAGACATTCCAGTTTCCTTGGTCTCCATCTTGCCCATTAGATGCTTCATCCTTGTTATACTCATCTACAGACTCAACAGCAGTTTTTCTACCCCCCTTTTTCTTTGAAGTTGAGCTCTTATGCTTTCTTTGGCTGGATTTAATTTGCGAATCATCACTGTCCTCAGATGCAACATCAGACCCTGATTGTGACTCACTCTCTGATGAACCATGCCTTTTCGATGTTACGTTTACATTCCGAATGACAACTACACTGGGTTTCTTCTTGCCTGACCGCTTACCCTTCTTATGCAACTTGCGACCATGAGAGCTCTCCCTCTCTGAACTGCTCTGGTCGCTTCCATCATCCAGAGTTTCTGAGTCCTTGCTATCTGAGGAGTGCTTCCTTGATGCTCTCCTTTCTGAGTGGTGGTACCTGGGATCATCCATCGGGGGATATGGGGGAGGGTAATACGGGTTTGCTCCAGGGTAGTAAGGCATTCCTTGCATGGGGTAAGGTGGAGGATGCATTGCCCACGGGGGGTATGCCGCCTGATATGGACCATGGAAGTATTCATGGGGAGCTCCAGAATGCTGAGCGCTCTTCTGATCTGTAAAGCAAAAGAAAAATAACTAATTTAGCTCCGAGGACCTTCTCCAGTAAAAGAGTTATATATGAATCGATGGTCTTGTACAGATTGACAAAAGGGGGAACTAATTCAAAAAATTTGCAAGGCAATGAAACAAAGAGGCAGTCCTTTCAATTTGGAATGAAGCTATTAGCACATAAGCAGCCAGACTGGAACAAGTTGGATAACCATCGCAAAACAATGGAAACTTAAAATCCAAAAGATGAGATACTAAGGGAGTCAAGTCAGCAATCTTGCAGAGAACAAGTGATAGCACATTCACTTAAAAGAAAGTATTTTGAATATAAATTGTCCAATATCTATTCCTCTTTACCACCCACAAAGAAGACAAATACAAATAAGTTCCCATGAGCTTCCCGAAAGCACGGTCAGTAATTGCACCAAATGGAAATGAGATGCTCAATACGAAGATTAGACAACAAAATATACCAGCTTTAGCAGCATCTTCGCCATTTGCTTCTCCATTGGAAACAGACATTGCTTCCATGTTTTGCTTCATGCCATCTCCCATAAACATAATGCCAGCAGCATTAAAAGGAGGAAATTCAGAACGTGCAGACATTGCTTCAGGTTCAACTTCAATCCATTGTCCAGTTTCATGCTTTCGCTTCCACAACTCGATGAACTGTGTGCACGCCTTCCTATAAAATTGACAAGACAGCAGAGCAGTGAGCATGAAAGATGTAGGATTTTTTTTTTCCAGCTATTATAATAACAAATTCAGCTGCAGTACTAAGATAAGGGCCATTGCTAGCATGGTTGTTTATGGGTATGATGCTTAAGCTACTGCTAATACCATATGGTTACAGCTACTCTGCACGCTACCACATTTGAATTTGGAATATGCCATATACTCTGACTGAACTAGTCCGCATTATTCTGGAAATATAGAAGGCAGGAAAAGGAAATGTTTTTATAATGTATAGACAGCAGTACGCATATTAGCAGCCTCAAGGTTATGTTCAAAGCGTACAGGACATTCAAATGAGAAATCCCCTCCAGAAAGCTGGGAGATGAATTGGCCATAAGAAGACTATACTTACATCAAGCGTGAAGCACCAAAACACTCTGCAAATGTGATCAAATACCCTAAGTTGTCGATGTCAAACCCAGCTGCCACAGCACGTGCAAAAGCCATAGCCTGCTCTTTACGTAAGACAGTTTTCCGTGTTTCTAGAACCCTGAGCAGCTGAACTCTGCAAAAATTTGTAACACGCAATAAAATAATTTTTTATTAACAACTTCCAAAATGCAGATAACAAAAATAGTAAAAGAATACTAAATTTTATCAGATAACAAGTATATAGCACTTGTAATAGAAATCAGATCAAAAGGATAAACGAAAATTAATTAACATATATATCATCATTAGAGATATGTTTAAGAAAAATAAATTTTATCTCTAAACTGACATTACGTGGTTCCTGTATAGAATGGTTTTATTGCTGGACATGCAACAACTTGATGGAATAAATTATAGAAAAATATAAGTACTTCGAATTCTCCTCCTGCGCTGCAGTTTCATTGTGCGCTGGTGGAGTTGGCTGCATACCAGGCTGCATTGATAAAAAAGGGTCTCACAATTAGATTGTAAACATGCCATGACACATTTACAGGAAGAAACTGTGGTTTAATCCATACAGCTTTACCTTGTATAGAACAATAGCCTTATCTGCATCAGGATCATAACTAGCTTTGCTACCTAGTAATGGATATGTCATGTCAGTCATGTTCGGCAATAGATCAAAAGATATGACAGATCTTAGACTATTAAAAATTGTAGTTCAGCCCAGTCCCTCCTTGTGAAGGACCACAGTATCTTCTAGTGAATTTCCCATGCAATTGACGGTTAATTGTAAATTAAGTCCAACCAAAAGATCAATAACTTCCAATAAGCTAGGTAAAATGAAAAAACAAATGGTTTTACATGTGAAAGTTCACTCTAGCATTTGCCTTGTGCAGCCTAATATTTTGAAGTTGGGTTTTCTGTACCTAACTCAAGGATGGTGCCTGATGTTACATTACACCAAACTCTATAACAACTAGATTCTAAAAACAACATGGCCTGCAGTGTAATTTTCAAGTTTTGTGGTCCAAGGCAAGACATGTGGGATTCTCAATAAGTATTGCTGCACACTTACGTGATCATGCAGACAACTTCTCCACAAATTTACAATTCTGTCACAGACATGCTGTCCGTTTCATGCATCATGATGGAAAAAAACCAACGAAGGCAGTACAATGCCATACCTTCAATGCATTCCATCAATTTCCCATTTGGGTCTTCTACCTACCAAATGGCAAACAGGGGCATGTCATCTTTATGATATTAGCAACAAGTTATAGGATAGAGTCATCCGCTTACAGATTTTAATCCAAGATTATCATTGCTCTGAATGGTGATGGCATCCTCGATCTGCAAGATCTCGGACTCTATCGTTGTTACTCGCTCAAGGACCTCTGGAGTACTCACAAAACGCACAAACCTGCCAAGTACCAACCATGTGAATGACCATCACCTGATAACGCCACAAGCAATTGGCAAACAAGATGAACTGAACCCATACACCAACCTCTCCACAGTGCCCCTCGTAAACCATGGCACATCTATCTCTGGGTCTGGTTCCAGTGTGATTGAATACCCTCCCTTCGCAATCTGATCTTGGGCAACCTTCAGATGCGCAACAAACGGGTTCAGCAAACCAGAGGCTATCTTCTCCTTCCGTCCATTCGCTATCACAACCAAATCACACCTGGAAAAAAAACAGCATGAACACAGCCCATCCATCACACATCATAGTGATCAGTGAATAAAATTTAGCTGCTGCCATTCGCTACCAAAAACATTACCATATTACAGTAACTCAGTAATGACTGACAGTGATCGGTAAAGAATATAGAGCATGTATTTATCAGATCAGATCTAATACTGCAGCTATACATGCATTATGAGATCTTGGAGCTTACAACATAAAGGCCAAAACATCTACTATTTTCACGAGGAAAAGACCACATCAGCCGTCACTCCAACTCGTACCAAGACCGCAGCTTTTCCATGACCGGACGTCCAAAGCTCCAAATGTTGCAACATTCCACCAACCAAAGACTTAAAACAGCATCTACACATCAGCCGTCAATTAAGCACGCGCGAAGATCGAAACTTTCTTAACTACCTACCGCTAAAAACCCGTTATTTGATCGTATCACCAAGAAAGACACAAAAATTCCAGCAATGAGAAGTGCTTCCTGAGCAGATCTGAGAACACACCTGGTGCGGGTGGGGGTGAGCTGGAAAACCGCCGAATCCAGCCGCGTCTCCGGCCTCATTGCGGAAGAATACTAACACCCTTTGGTCCACCGCAGAAACAGATCTTGGGCAAAGAGGATAACCCAAAAAAGGAACAAGAACCGGAACTTTGCTTCGATCAGATGCTAAGGGAAAAGGGAGACTAAAGAGAAAGGCTACAAGGGAGGGAGCAAATCAATGGCAAGCAGATGAAAGAGTTTTGTAAAAGAAGAAGAAGAAGAAATGCAAGAAAATAAAAGGGACAAAAGAGATGAAGTAGGAGGAGAAAGAATACTTGAACTAAGATGATAGAGGGAAGAGGCAATAAATAAATAAAAAGAGAAGGAATAATAAATAAAAAAAATGTGGGTAAAGAGGGAGCTTTGCCTTTTATTGGATGAGAAATCAGACCTACCGACTCTTCCTGTATGTTGTTGGTATCACTCACCCTCGTTACTGATGAAATAGTTTTTTTTTTTTTTTTTTTTTGGTTTACATTCTACTTTCAACTCAGGGTCTTGTTCAAATCAACTATTCCAAGCCACTAAAAAAGTGTGACTAATGAATTGATTAGCCTCACTTATTAGTGGCCAGATATTTGGTGAATTTTTTTATATAAATAACTCTTTAGAAAAACAAAATTACAAATATAACTCACACTTGAAAAAATTTGTATAAATAATCTTTTTTGGATGTGCTTTTGGATACGATGGCGACACATGGTATTATTATGTGACAACAACAGTCTACCACATAACAGGAGTGCGGTAGAGACGATTCTACCGTATAATTTTTTATTTGTTGCATTTTGGATGTACGGTAGAGTTCTCTTACTGCACTTCCATTATGCGGCAGAACCCCACCCTCATCACAACACTCACTCCTACCGCTCGAATATTGTCACTTGTCGCCACTGCATTCAATTGCATATCTAAAACGGGTTATTTTTGCAAACTTTTTTAACTGTGGGTTATATTTGCAACTTTTTTTTTAAAAGATTATTTATATAAAAAATTTAAGATTTAGTAGGTGTAAGATATTTTTTTTTAAGTGAAAAAATAATTAATTAAGCCAAGCCTAGTCTGGTTGAGGAGGAAGTATAAAAAAATAACCAATTAAGTTAAGCAATTAAGCTAGTACTCCCTCCATTTTGATTTTGATTTTTTATGGTCTCCAATAAACAATTTTGATAATTAATTTTTATTATAATATTAATAAAAATTATACAATCATGATATTAAGAAAAGATTTTTGATGAAAAATCTAATCTTTAGAAATATATTAGCGATGAAAGTTAAATAAATAAATTTAACTGCATTCATAAGCAAGTGGTACGTGAGAGAGGGCATGCGAGTCATTTTGCCAGTTTGGTAAGCTTCATTTGTTTTGTGATGAAGAGATACTTGGCATTTGATGAATGGATGATGCAAGTCTCCTAGCTAGACTAATGGAGCCTGGATTTATTTCTAAGAGACAGGGACATCTTGTTCTCAATTAAAAGTGAAAGCTAGGTTATATAAGGTGTTCTTGTTAACAAACATGGATTAGACCCTAAAAATGATCACTAAACTGTAATTATGCTATAACTTGTTGCAATCGCATCTTATTAAGGAGATGTAAGGTAATAAATCCAAGTAGAAAGGGTACTTTTTGTTTCTTACCCTCTCCATGAGTCAAAATTCATGGAATATTGCCATGGGGTTAAGGAGAAAAACAAAAGTGTCTTGTTGTGAAGTTTGCCATGAGGTTATAATCACGAGATAGGTTTGTTTGCTTGTTTGATCAGCACATGCTTTGTATCTTCTTACTAGACCAAAATTAAAAGCAATTAATTTGTAAGGTATGATTTATAATGATGAAGATTGATATGTTTGATCAAGATAAATCATAGATTGTGATGATGAGGTGGGAATTCTTTAATATTGCTTGTCTGTAGTTAGGCTTTCGATGGATGCTAAAGTCACTTACAGTGGTACCAACCCACCAGCCTCATCCTTAGGTTGGTGTCGAATATTTTCGAAAATACCATCAGTTTGTCGGCCATGGCTCATGGCTGAACTTGGTGTTATTAGCTGTCCATTTGGTCCTATACTATCTACGTACCACTCTTGCTTCTTCTACTTCAAAGGCAAAGATAAAAAATCATGAGCGTAATCCTAAAGATACTTTCTACTAGCTTGTCTTAAGCAGCACTATTGTATAGTAGCATGCATGAGAAAATATCAGATGCATCTACTGGCTATCCAACATCAACCTGTATGGAGTTTAACAAGGCAATTTAATCATCAAAACAAATTACTAGTACTACTCCCTTGCTAGTTGTTCACGTGAAAGAGTGAATCCACACATCTCACTCATCCGGTTCAGAGATCCATTTCTTGGTCTCCCTTAACACTTGATATATATATAGCTAGGTAACATGTCATCGTCACTAACAACTGGCTGGCAATTGTATACAATGCAATCACTGTATGAGGCCACGTCGTCGCACAATTATATATAATCTCGGATTACATTTATAGCAGCATAATTTGGATGAATGATTATGGTCATAGTGAGCATGCATGCTTCAACAACAGGGGCATCAGTTAACAAGCAGCTTCATCATTTCCAAGCCTTAACCTTCTCCTTTTCGTTCTCCAATAACAGAAAAGATTTAACGAATAAATTATGTTCCAATTCTTAGTAGGGTCTTTCTTGTTTGTACAACACTACAACATATATACTAGCTAGCACGTAACATCGATCAGACAAATATCTTGTTTGTGACCATGTATGTAACCCCAACTCTAGCAAGGTGAACGCTCTTTCGCACGAATTAACATGACCAATAAATGTTTATCATGTTGTGTGTATGTATGTGTTATGTAAGGGTCTTACTATACAACGTACCTAATACATAAAACAAACGAAAGGAGAAGCGAGATTACATCTATCCCCAAAATTTTCAGTTCCTATCATAACAAAAACCCTAACAGCCATTTTGCACTACCACAGAAACAGACATCCAAAATGGCACATCACAGACGGTTATGAACTGTTCAATGAAAAACCGTCTGCGAAGGCCTGTCGGGAAAATATGTTCAATTATCATAGTCGGTTCTGATGTCAAAAACAACTGTAATAGTAAACCAGACGGTTCTGAACACAAAACCGTCTGTAATAGTCTACTTATCACAGACAGTTCTAACCTAAAACCCGACTGTGATAGATACAATTGGTTCCCAGCTGAGAACCGTCTGTGATAACTAGAATATCACAGACAGTTCGGAACTCAGAACCGACTGTGATATATACAGTCGGTTGTGAACTAAGAACCGACTGTGATAGTGTAGTTATCACAGACGGTTCTGAGGTCTAAATCGACTGAAAAAGTGCCGGCGCTTCGAATTCTCAACTGTGATCATTTCTGTCTCCGATCTTCGCGCGCGGCGCCTAGGAGAACACGAAGCATCGCTTTGGAAGTTCTATAAATTGACAGTGGAAAAATTGTCATCTACTTTACAAGTTTTTATAATTCTCAGACTGTTTGACTCCTTAGCTTTTCTGCGCCAATCGCATCCTCGATGGCATCATCAGCCTCGCCTTTCCCAGTAAGAACTCTCAATCTTTTGGACTTACCCCTGTATTGTTAATCCCTGTTCAATACATTCTTGACCTGTTGATTTGCACAGGGAAGGGGAGCCATGGAAGACTCGGGCAAGGTGAAAGCCAAGCTGAGGGCCCTCCAGGAGGAGCACAAGCTCCTTACGGAGAAGCACACTCGGCTACGGCTTGACCTTGACGATCTCTTCCAGCGCATGAAGACAGATGGTGACAATGCTAGGGCGAGGACGAGGCGTCTTCGCGAGGAGAAGAAAGCCGCGAATTTGACCATCGCTGGCTGCGGTTTGACTATGAAGGATACCATCGCGAAGCTGAGGGAGGTCGCAGGCCTTCTCGACGCAGTAGTAGTTGATCCTAAGAAGGACAACTTGTCGCTGGAGGAGTCCTGCGTCCTGGCTGCAAGTCAAACTGACTTTATTCTAGATGCAGCCAGGGCTAAGACCACTCCTTGACCTAGCATTCTGTATTTTTACTTTTTTTTTTGTAAATGATGAAAAAAATTATTGAAAACTTTGTTCTTATGTCAACTTTTCAATTTTCCAGCACATTCTTAGACTGCATGCTATCTTCCCTCTTTCTTTATCTTTCTTTAGCTTTTGGCGAACATTCGACCATACAAAGGTATGTGCACTGTGTGCGATCAAGGAATGATTATCACGATCTTTGGCTTGTGATCGAGGGTAGTCCATCGGAGCCCTTCAAATAATATAGAAACAATATAGAAGTCGCAGGTCCCATGCAAATAATATAAAAAGAATATAGAAATTGGGCTTATTTGGCTGGATGGCATTGTGGCATGCCAAACGCCTCGGGTTATATATCAACGTGCTTTGAATATCACAAACGGTTCTGAGGTAAAAAACGTCTGTGATAGTCACATTACAGACGGTTTTTATGTAAGGCTTGACTGTGATAGTCCCAATAGTGTCCGCCGCCTCGAATTCTCAACTTCTTTCAATATCATAGACGGTTTTTAACTCCAAACCGTCTGTGATAGTAACATTACAGACGGTTTTTATGTAAGGACCGATTGTGATAGTCCCAACAGTGATCGACGCTTCAAATTCTCAACTTCTTTCAAATTCTCAGCGGTTCAACTGGAAGCAAAACTCCAGGGAGGGAAAAAGTATTTGTAGAAGTCGAACAGTTCAATATTCCACAGGCATATTAAAGACGGTTCGGACATTAGAACCGTCTGTAATAATTAAGCAGACGGTTTTGATCTCCCAACCGTCTATAATAGTCCCAACAGTGCCTACGCATCAAATTCTCTACATGCAATTGTTGATAACCGCACATAATAACTGCACAGATGAAGAGACTTATTTATTTATTTCAAATTTAATTTGCATCGAATTATATAATCTGATGCTTCAACTTCCTAGGTGGGCATTACTGTTTTGCCGTGTTCCAGTTTATCTCCCGAGAAGTTATCATGTCGGTATTGATCTTGAAAACAAGTAGTGCGCTCCACTTCAAATTCTCAACAGTGTGTTGTGTCTTTTCTGTTTTTGATGTTTGCGCGGCGCACTAGCCTGGGAACACGAAGTGTCGACTTGGAAATTGTTTTTCATTAATGATGAAAAAATTAACTAAAAATTTGTTCTTATGTAAATTTTACAATTTTCCCGCACATTCTTGGAGAAAGAGAAGTGGAGCTGTTCGACTGGAAGCAAAACTCCAGGGAGGGAACAAGTATTTGTAGAAGTCGAACAGTTCAATATTCCAAGCATAGTAAAGACGGTTCGGACATCAGAACCATCTGTAATAGTCATATTACAGACAGTTTGGACATAAGAACCGTCTGTAATATTAAAGCAGACGGTTTGATATCCCAACCATCTGTGATAGTCCCAACAGTGCCCATGCATCGAATTCTCTACATGCAATTGTTGATAATCGCACATAATAACTGCGCAGATGAAGAGACTTAATTATTTACTTCAAATTTAATTTGCATGGAATTATGTAATCTGGCTCTTCAACTGTAGGAAATCGAGTAAGCTACACTAGCAGAATTTCAAAAATTTTACTCGAAGGCTGCAAGTAATGGATCATAGATTAGAATGTTACTAATAGCGGAAGCAGATTTAGTGAAGCGATCGAATGTTCACAGCAACCGTTTGCGGATCGTCCTGATCAGCAGATGTAGATGACAACGACCGTTTACGGATCATTCTAATTAGCGCAGCAATTGCAGCAGCGCCTCTACCGGTATCCACACGTACCGGGATGGAACGTCGTACGATGGTGTGCTAGCACCAACGCGTGCAACAAGGGTTTATGGGCTATCAAAAGATATGGCAGTTATAGCTTTTGTGTTAATTCTCAAGGCCCATCATACCTCTCTATATATAGGGCCAAGCAGAAGAAATCCTAACAAATTAGGTTTCCTGATATTATACGAATCTTATCCGAACTGCCCATGCAGAAGAAATCCTAACAGATTAGGTTTCCTGATTTGATACGAATCTTATCCGTATTGCAGGATGAGACTAATATTAAATCTTCGTATCTGATACGTTAATTTCATAACAGATCCAATCCGGATCTGATACGAAAATCCATCATAGACCCAATCCAAATGCATAAGGAGTCTAATATTAAGTCTCTGAGTCTGATACAGAAAAACCATATCAAACCCAATCCGAATGCATAAGAAGTCTAATATTAAGTTTCCGAGTCTATTACGGAAAATCATACCAAACCCAATCCAAATGCATAAGGAGTCTAATATTAAGTCTCCGAATCTGATACGGAAACTCCAAAATAGACTTAATCCAAATTGCATTACTCCAACCCGTTAAGTGTGTGACCCTATAGGTTTATGTATATTTAGTCACGACCCGGGGACACTTACCCGAATTGTAAGTCGATAGTGGCCCCTAGCAGGACATATCGACTATCTAAATACACACAAAGATCATAATCAGCAAACCTATATAATGTTTTCATGTTGATCCTCTTGCCTTACGATACCAGATTAAACCCAAGGTAGGAAATGTGCCACCCTTGCACAGTTCAATCCTTTCTCGATCTCATAGTAAATTGATCTTCTTGTAGTTGATACTTCAACCACAAACGGCATGGTCATGCACTTCTCAATTCATCTATATCGAGGGGCCCAGATATATCTCTCTCATTTTATGAAATATGCAAATTTCATCTTAACCATTCATATTCCTCCGCATGGCTCATAGTATACCTTTATATTACCTTTATTACTACTTAATTAAAAGTAGCATTTGGTACTATCAAAGTATACTACTACACATGTAGGAAACTATGATGGTCTCAGGTCTAAAGATCAATCATAAACATTATTTGAGACCAACTGGTGACACTTAAATAACAAATCCAAACAGTGTCTCAAAATGGGTATATCCAACATTATATTATCCAATATATGTCCACATTATTGATTTGATATCTTGTATCCATGGTCCGTGAAATATAACCATCAATCAATAAATGTGCTGAACCATTAATCAATAATGTCCTATTTAAAGATAATGGATCAGGGACTATATTAGAATAATGTCATCAAATAAATTTAGAGTCTCACGAACAAGTCACATACTTGTTGATCAAACCAAGATGATAATTTATTCAAAAATAACATATTATTCAAATGTTCATAAATATAACAAAGATAAATACATCTATGTGATTTGCTCTAGGACATATCACTAACAACCTCCCGCTTGGACTAGAGTCAATCAAAAATGTCTCTAATACCTATTGCTCTAGTATGCACCTCATGCTTTGGTTGCGGGAGAGGTTTTGTCAACGGATCAGCAACATTCAAATCTGTGGACACTTTGCAAATCTTCACATCACCTCTATTCACGATTTCTCGGATGAGGTGATAACGCCTGAATATATGTTTGTATTTCTGATGAGACCTTGGTTCCTTGGCTTGCGCAATGACTCCACTATTGTCACAATAGAGATCCACTGGGCTTGAAATACTAGAAACCACACCAAGTTCAGAGATGAACTTTTTAATCCAAACAGCTTCTTTAGCAGCTTCAGAAGCAGCAATGTACTCTGCTTCTGTTGTAGAATCAGCGACAGTTTCTTGCTTGGAACTCTTCCAGCTTACAGTTCCTCCATTAAGGCAAAATACAAAACCAGATTGCGATTTGAAATTATCTTTGTCGGTTTGGAAGCTAGCATCAGTGTAACCACTAACAACGAGCTCTTCCTCACCTCCATAAACCAAGAACACATCCTTAGTCCTCCTCAAGTATTTAAGGATGTTTTTTACAGCAGTCCTGTGACTCTCACCTGGATTTGATTGGTATATGCTCGTAACACTTAGAGCATAGGAGACATCTGGGCGTGTACATAGCATGGCATACATAATAGACCCAACAGCAGAAGCATATGGAATCTTATTCATTCGGTCCCGCTCATCACATGTCGAAGGACATTGACACTTGCTAAGACTAATGCCATGTGACACAGGTAGAAAACCTTTCTTGGAATCGTGCATATTGAATCTATTCAATACTTTGTCAATATATGTACTTTGGCTTAATCCAATTAGCCTTTTAGATCTATCTCGATAGATTTTAATGCCCAAAATATATGCTGCCTCACCTAAGTCTTTCATAGAGAAGCTACTTTTCAATGAGGACTTCACAGAATCAAGCATAGGAATATCATTGCCGATCAGAAGTATGTCATCCACATATAAGACCAGAAAAACAAGTGCGCTCCCATTTACCTTTTTATAAACACAAGGCTCTTCTTCATTTTTTATGAAACCAAACTGTTTGACTACTTCATCAAAACGAAGATTCCAACTCCGAGATGCTTGCTTCAACCCATAAATGGATTTATGAAGCTTGCATACTTTTCTAGTATTATCTGGATCGACAAAATCTTTAGGCTGTGCCATATACACATCCTCACTTAGGTTTCCATTTAGGAAAGCCGTTTTGACATCCATCTGCCATATCTTATAATCGAAATAGGCAGCAATAGCTAGGATGATCCTGATTGACTTTAACATAACAATGGGCGAAAAGGTTTCATCATAATCAATACCTTGAATTTGCTTGAAACCTTTTGCAACTAATCGTGCTTTATGGATATAAACATGACCATCCATGTCAATCTTTTTCTTATAAACCCATTTGCACTCAATGGCTTTTACACCATCAGGCAGATCAACCAAGTTCCACACTCGATTGTCATGCATGGATTCAATTTCGGATCTCATGGCTCCAAGCCATTTCTCAGAGTTAGGGCTCATCATCGCTTCTTCGTAAGTCTTTGGTTCATCATTATCTATCAATAATACTTCACGCTGCTCCATTGTAAGGAGCATGTACCTTCCAGGTGCGTGACGTACCCTTTCAGACCTACGTATAACCGGTGCTTGTCCTGCATTGTTTTCTACATTGTTTTGCAGGTCTTGCTGAGCTTCAGTGGGTGCTGAAACAATTTCCAGTGGTTCCCGAATTTCTTCAAGTTGCACTGTGCTCCCACTTATTCCTTTTGAAAGAAACTCTTTCTCCAAAAAGACACTGTTTCGGGCAACAAACACTTTGTTTTCTTCTCGATTATTGAAGTAATATCCTTTTGTTTCCTTAGGATAGCCCACAAATAAGTATTTATCTGATTTGGGTTTGAGCTTATCAGACATTAAACGTTTTACATAAACTTCACAACCCCAAATCTTAAGAAAAGACAATCCAGGACGCCTTCCATTCCATATCTCATATGGTGTCTTTTCTACGGCTTTTGATGGAGCCCTATTTAATGTGAACGCAGTTGTTTCTAGAGCATATCCCCAGAAGGACAATGGAAGATCAGTTTGGCTCATCATTGACTGAACCATGTCCAACAAGGTCATGTTCCGTCGTTCTGACACACCATTCCATTGAGGTGTTCCTGGCGGGGTCAATTGTGGAACAATTCCATGTTGTTTTAGATGATCACCAAATTCTTGGCTCAAATATTCCCCTCCAAGATCAGATCGTAGGGTTTTGATTGTCTTTCCAAGTTGATTTTGTACGTCATTCTGAAATTCCTTGAATTTATCAAACGTTTTAGATTTATGCCTCATTAAGTAGACATATCCATATCTACTAAAGTCATCGGTAAAAGTTATGAAGTACTGAAAACCACCCTAGCTGTTGAACTTAATGGTCCACATACATCAGTATGAATAAGAGCCAATAAGTCATTTGCCCTTTCACTTTCACCCGTGAAAGGTGCCTTTGTCATTTTGCCAAGTTAACAAGATTCACACACATCAAATGATTGAAAATCAAATGAATCTAGAAGACCATCTTTCAGGAGTTCCATGATGCGTTTCTCATTGATATGGCCTAAACGAGAATGCCAGATAAATGTGGGATTCAAATCATTGGACCTAAGCCTCTTATTACATATGTTATAGACAGGTAATTCAAGATTTAGTTGATAAAGCCCATTCTCCAATGAGGCATTGCCATAAAACATATCATTTAAATAAAAGGAACAACGATTGTTCTTTATTCTAAATTCATAACCAAGCGTGTCCAAACACGACAAGGATACAATGTTTTTGCTTATGGCAGGAACATAATAACAGTTATTAAGTTCTAAAACTAATCCTGAAGGTAAAGCTAATATAAAAGTTCCAACAGCTAAGGGTGCAACTCTTGCTCCATTGCCAACGTGAAGTTAAACTCGCCCTTAGCCAAATTTTTACTCATTTTAAGCCCCTGCATCGAAGTGCAAATATGAGCAACCGATCCGGTATCAAATACCCAAGAGTCGGAAGGAGAAGTAGTTAAATGAACTTCTATAACATATATATCTGAAGGAGTCTCACTTTCCTTCTTTCTCTTTAAATCTTCCAAGTATTTCTTGCAATTCCTCTTCTAATGGCCAGATTCCTTGCTGTCGACGATTCGGACTCGGGGTCCTTAGCCGAACTTATGCAAAATTTGTAGGTTGTGAGACCTTTCAGGGTGTCCCTCCGGGAAGGTATGTAGAATTATAGAGAACTAGAGCACAGAGAGAGTTATACAGGTTCGGGCCCTCGATGGTGGGAGTAATAGCCCTACGTCCTATTGGAATTTCACTATGTGTAGTAAAAGGGTTTGCAAAGTAACGGAAAGATCTTCATAGGCGAAGATTTTCCCTATCTAATTGTACAAGATGAAGCCTGGAAGGCTTATGGAATCTATCTAGTTTAGACTACTGTCTTCGAGTTGGTTATTCAATCAGTTGATCTCTAGATGAGAGGTCATGTCTCTCTTGTTTGATGCACCAGGCTGCCCTCTTATACTGGTCAAAAGGGCGCCAAGTCATAACGGCATCAAACAGTTGTTTGGATGCGGTTTAGATAACCGCTCTTAACTTCCACGCAGGTTTCACATGTGTTATTCGTGGATAACAACACGTATTAACCTCCTGACGGTTGTTCTCCTACGTGGAAGCATCTTCGGGGTACTCGGGATATCCTGTTACGAGGGCAGATTAATCCCGCATTCCCTGGTCGAAAGTGCTCTGACCGCGCGATGTTGGCTGACCGCGCAACATCTTCAGCCTTCTGTTCGCGCACAGCATACGAACTCCTGACCGCGCACTAGCAGCGGTCTGATCATGTAAGGCCTACGACCTCGGGCTGGTGCTTCTCAGAATGACTTGAGTTCGCACCGCCAGGCGCGTGTCTGGCTCGAATCTATCCTGAACCAGTCGTGCATTTATTTGAACTGACTCGGGTGTCAATCCTAGTCAGCTAGGCCCCAAATTCGAAGAGAACGAAGGGACGTGTTTGCTTCGAATTTCAAGACATACATCGGATTTTTAACCCGACGCTTCAAATACCCCATTTAATGGCGCACTAAGTGTGGGGGTTGGTTCCCCGAGACAGGCTCTGGGTAATATGTGATGGGTAATGATAGTGCTGTTGAAACATTTTTTAACCCGAGGTGAATTTGCAAATGCTTTAAAAACTCGAGGCGCTTGGAAAGCGAACCGTCACCCTGACGGCTATAAATACCGAAGCCTTCGAATTACAAAGCTCCACAACTTCTCCTCTCGGCTAAGTTTCCTTTGAAGCTATCTTCATTCTTCTTCTCATACACTTCCCGATGGCAGACCATAACATCATCGAGATTGAGAGTGATGAGGATGAAATTTTCGAGCAAGAATCACAGATGCCCGAAAATCTATCTCCTTCAAGGAAGAAGCCCAAGGTTGACGAGGGATCCTCTAGCAAAACAAAGGTGAAAGACGCATCACCGTTCTTTCTTCCTTCTGTTCCCTTAGTTCTTCCTATCCATGCACCTCGGCAGGTGGAATTTTCATCTCCACCTTTGGAGGGACGTTCTTCTCAGTTTTCTCCATTTCATCCCAATACTCCCTGCTTTTGTTCGGATGATCAATTTTCTGGTAGGCAAGCTGCTCTCTCACGACCAGATGGTCCTCAACTTGTGGGGAAGCAATCTTATAGTGAGAAGGTCGCACTTCCACCATATGATGATCCTCTAATTTTATCGGGTGATCTACTTTCTGGGAGAAGTACATCAACCCGTCACTTGCAAGGATTGGTAATTACTTCTGTCTCCCTTTGTTTGTTATCATAGTGTGAGACCCCCATTTGAGGATCACCTTGGTAACCGCCCAGGTAGGTTACACACAGCAGGATGACACATGAGCTCCAAACCACACAAGCATAGTAATAACATTAAACAAGTAGCAGGCCAACATGGCCAATATTACATAGCCAAAGCACCGAAAATGGCGCTAAGTAGAGTTGCTAAGAAAATAACAAGTTTATCATAACCAGAATCGGTATCCAAGTACCGAACACACAACATAAAACACAAAGCAACAACAAACAGCTTGATTTCCATCCGCAGCGGGGTTGGAGGAACTTTTCCCACATCTGACTTGACTTGGTGCGCAATCCTTCTAGAACGTAGGCTCGTCCGGGGCACTTCCATCTTCTGCCGTGAACTCATAACTGAAGGAATCAGGATCCTCGAATCCCTCTTCTACAGTTGGATGTAAATGCAAGGGTGAGCACTTGGTGCTCAGCAACACTCATTCCGGGGATTATTGTAAATGTACTTATATGAGGGTGAAACATATGATTCAGGGGTTTTAGTTTCATATGGATAGAGATATATAAATTTCCAAGTCATTTGTTTGGTAAAACAGTACTTTATCATGAAAATGATACTTTAAACATTAAACAGGTTTTCAAAAGAAACATTAGATGTAGTGGTCTCCCATGAGTCACTACTTTGTTAACCGCATTATGAAAACATTCCAAAACATTACTTGTGCTATAACCCATGGATAACATCCACTACGAAAAGACTCCTGAACCTGGGAGTACAGAGTATCCGATACTTCTTTTACGCTTTGCAAAGGTGTACCTCTTTTTAAATCCACCGGTTCACTCGGCTTTCAAGTCGGATCAGCTCCATGTGACTTATACACATGTGACAAGGCCGAGATCACACAACACTTTTACAGTTCAGTATTAACAGTATCCCTGCCCGGTAAATAGACAGTTAAGTCTCAAGTACCGTTGTGGGTCTTCCCCACTGCCTTACTTCCTAGCCTCTCTGGTCTATGTTCCCGCAGGACACATAGCCTTGGTCTATGTCCACGCGAGACATACGACCATTTAAGATTACAGCTGCTCACGGCTTAATCAGGTCTAGGGCGCCTTCCTTCTTTTACGCCTTTTCCTCTCATCATTTTTCTGACTCACATCACTCATGGCCGAGCCTTGGCCTTCCAGTTTCCACGCGAGAAACCAGATCGTCAAACCATGCAGGGAACTGCTAATACCAAAAAGCTACTAAGTTGTGCCTGTCCCATACCAGGCAAGTGGTTGGTACGTTTACAATTCGCATAGAGACACAGCACAAGGTTCTTGTCCTTATGAACCAATAGTGAGGAGCATTCACATTCCCTGGTGCGCACCGCACCCTCTCCATACAAACCAATCCTCACTACTGATCCCTTTTATAGTTTTCTTGACAAAACGGTTTTCATCATAACTTCTCATGTATTTGACCATTTCAAGTTTAATGTGAATATTCAGTATATGAGTCCTAGGGTGACAAAAGCATATATATACAGGTTCAATAACAAAAGGGGTTTCATAATCCATTAGGTAATATCTATTCATGTCATTCAAACATACTTGTACTTCAAATAAGCATGCAAAGTAAGAAGCAGTGAATATACTTCATATGAAAATATTGGGTGAGACATGATCAAAGGAATGAGGCTTGCCTTGCAATGTTGGGTCTAAAAACTCAGACGGATCTTCAAAGACTTCTTCCGCTCCTTCTGCTTCTGACTCTGCGGCAATCAACACACAAACACATACCATAAGCATACAGAAAATAGTTTCTATAGAAAGTATTAAGTAAATAAGTCATGCATGCAGGGGAAAAGGTTAGGGCAAGGTCACAAGGGCTCTGGTCGAAGAAACGGCTAAAAAGGATTGAACGTCGAAGGGTCGACATTCAGTTCATGGCTTTGGCATAGCTATAAACTGATCTTAGGATGGTTTTCTGGAGAAGTGATAGAAGAGAAAGTTGTAGAACACAACTCCAGGAATCTAGGGGACAAGGTGGCATTTCAATTTCTCAACCAGAAGGGGTCAAACAAGGCTAATGCCAGTGGCTGACATGCACTGACATAGTGCTGGACACGGCCAGAAACTAGGGCATGGCTTAACTTTTGATTCAGGGCTCCAATTGATGCACCACTTTGTCTGGGAGGTAGGCATTACTAACAGGAACAATATACTCAACAGGCACAAGGGCTGAAAGTGGCCGGAGGGCGGCCAAATCTGGCGATGAACTACGGTGGCCTGGACATGAACTGAGTTACTGGACAGTGATCTTGGCATAGGCATAACTCACAATCTAGGCAGATCCAGGTGTCGAGCTAGTGGAAAGAATTGTTCAGGGAGGTGAGGCGAAGCTAAGGGACAAAGTTTCAGGGGCTAGATCGGCCGGGAAAGAATTCCGGCGACCGGCGCTGGAGAAGATGACACTGGAGCTCGGGGATTTTTGATACAGGGCGAATGAGCTCAATTCCAAGCTTGGGAATGATCTCTAGGGCACAACAAGGCTACTGGAGGGGTTAATTTCATTGGAGATCGGCCGAAGGGGCTCGGCGACGAGGTCCGGCGAACTGCCGAGGTTCCAAAATGGGATTTCTTCGATTTGAGCTCAATTGGGGATTTTGATTCTACAGGCTTGCTCTACTAAGCTTACTGATCAACTTCTTCTACAGAATCGAGAGCTAATTTGGAGGGAATCGAACGGCATTGGGGGAACAGGGCAAATCGGAAATCCGGCGATCACCGGCGATGGGGATCGATCTGGTGCAATTGGTTGCTATGACACAGAGAGGGGAACGAGGGTAACTCACTGGTGAACCTGGATTGAAGAGAGGGGCTGTGGAAAGGGCTAGCACCGTGAGCTCACTCACTGGCTCGCCGGAGAAGAAAGCGAAAACGGCGAGAAACTGGAAATTTGGCTAAGTCTTGAGGTTGTGCTTCTTCACAGCACTGAGGGGGTTTAAATAGGCACGGGGACGGAGCTTGCGAGGGAAAACGCGACAGCGGTTGCTTGCACCGGGGAGAAACTTGTCGGGCGCAGGCGCAACGACGGCGACGGCGACGTGATCGCGCTCAGGCGGTGCTGCAGCTTTGCCAGTTGCATTGGAACTTCACCTGGAACGGCGCAGATGCGGAGGCAACAGCAAGGCTCCGGCGATGACACGTACACGCATGCAAATGCCACGGCAACGGGAGCGCGAGCGCGAAACGCTACTGGAGCACGGCCGATTATCCGCTGGGCAAGGCGATGCAACTGTGCTGGCACGTGCGCGGGAGGTGGCTCGGTTGCTCACAACACAGGTGACAAGAAACGGTGGCCGGCGGCGAGCAAACGCGGCGAAAACCATGGCGCGGCAACGGCGACGTGTACTGGTCGAAAGCAACGACCAGGTGCTGGTCGAATGGACCTGAAAAGAAGTTTGGGCAGTTCTGCAATTTCTGAAACTTGCTCCAGGGACTGTTCTGTGAGGAAAATTTGAATAGGATTTGGGCCTGTTTGCAAATTTGGAGATCTGAGGGTCCGATCTGAAATCTAATTTCGCAGCTAAGTTGCAAAAGATTGTTAGAACTTATCTGGCCAAAGTTTGGTAAGATCAGGCAAGATCTGAAGGGTTTCGACAAAATTGGGGAAAACAGTTTTGGGTAAAATAGGGTAATTAGGGTTTTAAAATGGCAAGACTTGAAACTCAGCTTTTGGGTGAGATTTTGGAGATGGTCCCGAAGGAAAAAATGCTCTGAACAACATTTAGAAGGGAATGGCTGAAGCAGATTAGGGTTTGGGGTCCAGATGTGGATTTTGGCTATTTTAGGGTTTAGCAAAAACAGGGGTGTTACAAATCTACCCACCTCAGAAACAATCTCGTCCTCGAGATTAGGGCAGGTCAAAGAATAGGAAGGGAAATTCTCGTCGGAGATCTTCTTCTTTTTCCCAAGTTGACTCCTCCTCTGAGTGATTGTTCCACTGGACTCTGCAGAATCGGAGGGTTCTTGACTTCAGCACTTTCTCTCTGGTTTCCAGAATTCTAACAGGGTATTCTTGACAAGATAAGTCTGGTTGAATCTCATTCTCTGTAGGAGATATCTGTTCTGTTGGTTTTCTCAAGCATTTCTTCAGCTGAGATACATGAAACACGTCATGAATTCCGCTCAGTTCTGGTGGCAGTTCCAACTTGTATGCCATTTCACCTCGCTTTTCCAGAATTCGATATGGTCCCACATATCTAGGTTTTAACTTTCCCTTCATCTGGAATCTTCGAACTCCTTTGTATGGCATAACCTTGAGATACACGTAATCGCGCTCTTCGAACTCCTTTGTATGGCATAACATTTAGAAGGGAATGGCTGAAGCAGATTAGGGTTTGGGGTCCAGATGTGGATTTTGGCTATTTTAGGGTTTAGCAAAAACAGGGGTGTTACACATAGTTAGTGAAACTAACATTTGCAAATGTAGGAGACGAAAATTGTTGGAGCCCCCAGCGACCAGCCTGCTGTGATCATGCCTCCCCCCCGGACAGACTCTCCAAGGGGAAAAGAGGCCTTGGAGAAAAAGACCTAAGAGATGTCTTCGGCGGTTCTGCACCTGGCAGAATGTTTTGAGAGATCCCGTGTAGAGGCGCGCCAGTTTCGTCGGGAGAGGGATCACGCTCAGCAACAGCGAGAACTCTCCGACTTGATTAGGAATAATAGCGCATCTCTTGTTAGGGATGATGTAGATAGGCTTAGATTAGTTGCTAGTTCCCTGGGGGTCGCCAATGTAGACCCTACGGACGATAACACGTCCCTGGGAGAACTTTGCAAACTACTTTCGGATCAGGTCGACGCTCTGGTCGCCGGTATCCCTTTGTGTGTAAAGAATGTCAGAAATAAAGTTTTCTTTTTCTTCACATCATATGAATATTCTTTATATCTTCTATGCGAAAACATGGCCATAAGCAATATCTTTACGACCACTCTTACACAGGCAAACTTCAGTTTTGCGAATAGAACCGCGTTTTAACGTTGTACCGCGACCAGCATTGATACTTCGATCAGACTTGAAACGAGTTTCGGATATGTTTTGATCAATCAGACCATCACTCTGATTAGAATCGAAGCTTAGTCGAAGACATGGTTCCGACCACACAGCAATCTGATCAAAACATATCCGTACGTCCAAGAACTAGGTTATCCGTCTGTGGTAGTATGAGTATCTCATACGGATTTGATGTTATAACAGTCTGTGTAGTATGAGTATCACATACGGTTTTGATCTTATAACAGTCTGTGTAGTATGAGTATCACAGACGGTTCTGATGTTATAACAGTCTGTGTAGTATGAGTATCACAGACGATTTTGATCTTATAACAGTCTGTGAAGGGAAAGATCACAGGCATTTCAAAACCGTCAGTGATAGTACATGATTATCACTAACTCGAATATCACTGACGGGTAAGAACCGTCTGTGATGACTGTTTTGACCCGACTGTGATAATGAATTCTGTAGTAGTGTTGGATCCCAAAATTGAGTATGAATTAGAATTCAATTCTAAAATTCTGATGTTTAACTGCACACTATGAATTCAATTAGTAACTTCGCACTCTCCATGAAATTTAATTACAACTATAAATGAGTTAGACCAATTCTTACCCCTACCTTTAAGAATTCGATGGAATTCATTTATTTTATCTCTTTTTTTTCATAAAGTCATTTAAAATTTAAATTGTAAATTTGAATTTAAATTTCATTTCTCAATAAAAATTTCAAAAAAATCATATTCAAATTTGAAGTTTAAATTTTAGATATTTGAATTCTAAATTTGGAATTTTGAATCTAAAAGTTTAGTTTGACATTTCAAATTTGAAATTCAAAATCCATAATCCATAATTTCACATTCAATTTCAAATTTCAAATTTCAAAAGTCATATTTGAAATTTGAGGTTGAAATTTCCGTAATGTACGAATGAAATTGGGCCAATTCCATTCAATTCCAACTAGTAGTAATTCAAACAATATTTGAAATTGGGACAATTCTATTCAATTTCAATTCCATTAGAAATGGAATTAGAATTTAATTTCATATTTCAATTCCAATTTCTTAGAATTCAAACTAGGCCTAACACTAAAATTGACTATTTCAACATGGTATTAGAGTGGGTCATTCTTGTGTGATACTACCTCAATCTCTCGCGACTTGATGGTGTTGCATAGTTGAGGCTTAGAGTGAGTTGGTGTGGTGGTTTCGTAGCATCACGTCTTGCCGGCGAGGAAAACCTCAGGGGCCTTGTGGCCATGGGCGGTGTAGAGGTTGGAGAAGGTGACAGCCATAGGGTCCAATTAATGAGATCTTCGGCTGGGATTTGGTGAATCATGAGCTGCAGCTAAAATCCCAAACCCTCCATTTTGTTGGTCTTGTAGTTGTGGAGACGAGAATGTAGCCGTGAGCATTATCTAGATGAAGGATGGAGCTTCACTTGACGGCCTCCAATGTGTGACCGGGCTCTTATGTTTGGTGTGGTCCAAATCCACAACAAAACAGTAAGTACAACTCCTCTACCCAAACTTCCTTTCTAGTGTGATACTATATTTGGACTAGTTCTTGCGTGCATCTTTGTATGGATAGCCATCATGGGGGATCTTATGTGATATTTTCTCCAAAATGATAGAGCAGCAACATCCTAAAGCAAGTCCAGAGAAGATGAAATGTCCCACGAGCCTAATCCAATCAAACTGACTGAACCGAGAAACTATCAGTTGGGCTCGCCATGCTTGATTGATTTTGAGTTCTCATGGACTTGAAGAATTGCTAGCTGAGAAAGATGTGAAGCCAGGGAATGAAAATGGAGGACACAAACTAGAAGCAAAACAATGATGGGGTCCTAGCATGGTTGGTGGGAAGTGTGGAGCCATATGTTTGGACGCAAATAGAAACCATGATGACAGCAACTGTGGTTTGGGCAATCTTAGAGAGACAGTTCTCAGGAAAGTCAAACAAGATACAGGCCACTAGAGTGATGCATGAACTAAACCACCTGAAGCAAGGCTCAAGATCCGTATCAAAGTATGCGGGTGAGACAAAGAAGCTATACAAGGAGCTCCACTTTTATCTTCCATTTACTCCACGTGATCCAGAAGCTGTGAGCACGCACCATACTTAGTTTGCATCTTTTGTGGGGAAGCTTTTCATAGATGGTTTGAACCCAGAATTTGACCTTCATCGTCAACTAATCTTCTCACTTTCTAAGTGGCCAAATCTAGATGATATTGTCAATAGTGTCTTGGAGGAGGAGACTCATTTAGCACATCAGACCCCATACATTCATAGAGGAGCTAATGCCTGTGCAGTGCTTTCCTAACACGCTTCAAATGTGCCGAGCACACTCCATGATGTTGTACATTCTACTGTTGCTAGGTTTGGAGCCAGAGGGAAGAACAAGCAAGTTTGTGAGTATTGTAAGAAAGCTGGACACAACAAGAACACTTGCTAAAAATTGCATGGTTATTCTGCAATTTGGCAAAGGGGGGGGCCTTGGTCTGGAGGTGTGCATGGTGCTCAGCAAAGTCAAGCAAACTTCATTATGACTACTGGAAAGAGCATGGTGATAGATGTACAATCTCTTGAGGAGTTCCGGTCTAACTTGACCACTACTGATTGTTCCACCAGAGGTTCTGCCTCTACTAAAGGTTCCTCTAATGATGCTTCTAGTTTCCATGTCACTGCAAAGATGGGCATGGATAACCAACAAGCCCTTAGCTGCAATTCTTACTCTAAATCTTGGATTATCAATACCGATGCTACAAACCATATGACAGGCTCACCCAAAGACTTCACCTTTTATACTCCATGTTCTAGAATGGACAAAGTGTGTGCGGCTAATTGGTCTTTTATCTCTATTATGGGATGTGGATCTATCAATTGCACAAATATCTTGTCACTTTTGTTAGATTAAAACCACATATTATATTAAGGTCTAAAGTCAAATATATTTAGGTACAACCTAGAGATGTACAAGACTAAATGAGTCCAAGTTTAACAAAACTAAACAAGTTTGAATCCAACACTGACACATGAGTTCGAGTCCAATACATACTATACTTAACACCCCCTTCAAACTCAAGATGTATCAAACGTATGGAGTTTGGAGAGACAAAAGTCGTGACGCTCTTTGGTTTATGGCTTCGTAAAGAAGTCTGCAACTTAAAGATCTGATGCCACATACTGAAGAGCAATAGTGTCATGCTCATAATGATAGCGAGTAAAGAATGCATCAATACCAATGTGTTTGGTGAGCTCATGCTTCACTAGATCATGTGCAATCTGTATGACACTCGTGTTGTCACAAAGAAGTGACGTAGGAGCAGTGCAGTCCACATCAAAATTAGCAAGTAACCAACGGAGCCATATGATCTCAATTGTAGTTGTAGCCAAAATCCGAAACTCAGCCTCTGCACTAGAATAAGAAATAGTTGTCTGTTTCTTGGATTTCCAAGCAACAATAGAAGTGCCAAGAAATATGCAATATCCAGTGATAAAATGCCAATCAGTAGTATCACTCTCCGAAGTAGAGTCAGAGTAAACATAAAACTGAAGTTGACTAGTTCGTGCATAGAATAGACTGCGAAAAGAAATACCTCATAGATAGTGAAATACACGAAGAAGGTGACTATAATGTACTAAGGTAAGAACACCGACAAACTGACTGAATATACTGACAGTATGGGAAATATCCGGTCTGATGACTGCAAGGTAAACCAAGCTATCAACAATGTGACAATACCTGGAGGGATCCTTAAGAGGAGTGTCATCTGTGGGTCACAACTGCAAATGCAACTTCATAGGAGTAGCAACTGTCCGAGTATCAGTGAGATCAGAACAATCAAGCAAATCATGAACATGCCGCTCCTGAGACAGATAGTAACCATCTGCAGTAGAGAGAACCTGAATACCCAAAAAGTAGCTCAAAGGACCTAGATCAGATATCAAGAACTGCTCATTGAGACGCTACTTAACAAAGGTAACATACTGCTCCCGTAATCAACATATTATAACATAAAGCAATATGAGTGTCCAACCTTGATTAGAAGTGTGAACAAATAAAGCCGGGTCATCAGCACTAGCAACAAAACCAGCAGCAAGGAGCACTAAGCTGAAGTGGGCAAACCAAGCACGAGACGCCTGATTATGACCATATAAAGCACGATGAAGACGACAAACATGACCAACAGGTGTACAATAACCAGGCGACGGATGCATGTAGACCTCTTCCTGAAGATCACTGTCAAGAAAAGCATTCTTCACATCCAGCTGAGAGAGCCCACTGATGAAAAGTGGCAACAGTGATAAGAGTACACACTGTTGTCATGTAAGCAACGGGAGCAAAAGTCTCTTCATAGTCTCTGCCATATCGCTGCTGAAATCCTCGAGCAATAAGACGTGCCTTATAACGCTCAATAGAACCATCCGACATCATCTTGATCTTAAATACCCACTTACAAATAATATACACTGCATTAGTGGGTAAAGGAACAACATCCCAGGTCCCGGTGCACTCCAATGCAGAGAACTTCTCTATCATAGCTAGCTACCACTCAGGTATGATCGCCGCATCCTGATAACTGTGAGGCTCCTGAACCAAAGTAGCGACAAGCATACCATAACGGGCAGGAGGTAAAATAGTACTGTGATCTCGAAGTGCATACCTGGGTGATCACGATGCTAGTAGATCATCGATAGGAGCCTCATCAGAAATGACCAAATCACGAGTAGTATGATCTAAAGTGGAAGAATGAGATGTACCTCCAAAATCAGAAGATGAAGGCGGAGACTCAAAAGAAACATGAAAAGGATAAGAAGAGACACAAGTGGTGGGAGGTAAGACTGAAGGTAAAGATGAAGGCTGTACTATAAAGAACTGTGGGACAACTGTAGGGATAGAATCAGACTGAGAAGCGGAAGTTGAAGAATTAGAAGAACAAACCATATGATAGGAGGGTAAAGAGAGGAAATTGATGGACTCTGTGGAAACAGACGAGTGAGTATGAGAGGAATATAAGAAAAGACGACTCTCATCGAAGGTGACATCTCGAGAGAAATGAAAACGTCGAGTAAATGGATCGTAACAACGATACGCTCATGCTCAAGACTATAACAAAAAAAATACACTCGACTAACTAAGCGATCAACTTGGTATGCTCACGAGGAGCAAGAAACACATAACACGCACATTCGAAAACTCGAAGATGAGCATATGTCAGAGGAGTGGAGAAAAGAGTCTGAGAAGGAATCCTATCATTGAGACTAATGGACGGCAGTATATTAATAAGATACACAGCCGTGGAAACAGTCTCAGCCTAGAAAGAGTAAGGAACAAATGAGACAAGCATAAGAGTGCAAGTAGTCTCAATAATGTGACGATGTTTGTGTTCAGCAACACCATTTTGAGCATGAGCGCCTGAGCAAGATAACTGAGGAAGGGTCCCCCTCATCAGAAAAGAATGGCGAAAAGCTGTAGACAAGTACTCACCTCCAGAATCAAAGCGAAAAGTTTAAATCGAACTAGAGAACTCAGTATAGACGATGAGAACAAAAGACTTATAAATAGATAACAACTGACCACGATGTTTTATGAAATAGATCCAAGTATATCGAGAGAAATCATCAATAAAGATTACATAATATGTGTATCAACCTTTTGAAACAAATGGAGCTGGACCCCATACATCAGAATGTATAAGCTGAAAATCATGACTAGACCTAGAAGAACTAGTAGGACATGTGCGTTGTAGCTGCTTGCTAAGCTTACAACCTGAACAAGATATATGACTTTCAAAAGTGACAGGACCTAAAACACCCTGACGCACTAGACTAGATAAGCGAGGATTAGAAAGGTTACCCAAACAATGATGCCACTAGTGAAAGTTGATAGGGGATGTAAGAATGGACGCTAAAACTGAAGAAGTAATGACCGAAGTAGTAATGGTAGGAGGTGATACAGGAAGATGAAGATAATCAAGCTTGTAAAGATATTCGGACCTACTGTGAAGTCGGCCACGTCCAATGAGAGCTCTCGTCCGACAATCCTGCACATAGAAAAAAAAGCCATCAAACCTGATAAAACAATTCAACTGGGCAAGTTGAGAGACATACATAAGACACATTTTAAGCTGCGATACATAAGAAACATCAAGAACAATAAACTGAGTGGTCAAAAGAATGTCCTGATGTGTCAGTAGTAAAGAAGTGTCATCTGCAGTCTGAACAGAGAAACGCTCCTCTGAAGGACATGACCGTAATGATGAACGATGAGATATCATATGAAAAGAAACCCCAGAATCCAAGACCCAAGGACTAGCTATATCTGACCGAGGTGGTGGTGTAGATAGAACAATTACCCTGACAGAAGACGACGAGAATGGTGCGGTGGCTTGATGCTAGAGAAGAGTGTGAAGTTGCCACAGTTGTGACTCAATTGAAGGTGATGGCTGATCCTCAGATAAATCGGGGGCATAATTGTAGCAGAACGTCCACAACAAGTAACCTGGTCACGCTCAAAATGTGCCTTCAGCTCTAGATGAAGACAGAAGCAGCGCTAAGCAGTATGACCCGTATTCTTGCAGTGGGAGCAGACGACATGGATACATGCACTAGTGAGCTGAATAGCTGGATAGGCGTCGAGGTAGCCAATACTGTAGAGGAGTATGACTGTGAAAACTGAGATGTCGAAGAAGAATGCAGTCGAGTCTCCTCAGCAACAATGGCCTTCACGGCCTCCTCCAGAGTGCAGAGGGTCTCACGATTCAGAAGCAGAGATCGAACCATCTCAAACTCTGAACGAAGACACATCATGAAGTAGAAGACACGCTCCTACTCCCGCTTCTAGAGAGTGAGAAGCCTTGCATCTGTGGCCACCATAGAGTCTAACTGACGCCAAATAGTGCAGAGCTAGCTGTAGAACTCCTCAATAGTCAGCTCTCCCTACTGGGAGGCAGAGAGCTGCTGCCACAGGGACCAACAAAGGTCATGACTAGCCTGCTAGTAGCGAGATGCAAGGAAATACCAAATATCCTTGCAGGTTGAGCAAGAGGAGACACTCAATCGGTTGGCCGACGAAATATTCTGCAAATGACATAATTTCATCCTGGCTTCGTCGCAAAGTGGGCAAAGTAGGGTCACTTGTCGTCAGCTTTAGCAGCCTACCATCCACATGCCTCAGCAAGCCAAATCCATCGAGGAGAGAGGACATAAGGAGGGACCACTCCTTGTAGTTACTGGTACCGTTCAGCTTGACGTCACTGAGCGGTATGGAGAAACCACCCGAAGAGACCATAACACTAGGTGGAGGACTACTAGGATTAGAAGAGATAGAGGACATCAAAAGAACAAGAGAAGCACATAGAAGAGTTGTTGTTGTTTTTTTACCAAGAACACTAAAAATACACTTAAAACCTAAACTTAACTCTCGGGGCACAGAGAACATGCGGGAGTTTTGCGACCAGCGCTTGGAGAAAACGTCGAGGCCGACAGGCAACGACGGGAAGCATGGGTTAGGTTTAGGATCTCGTGATTCTGATACCATGTTAGATTAAAATCACACATCATATTAGATTCTAAAACCCAATATATATAGGTATAACTTAAAGATGTACAAGACTAAACGAGTTCAAGTCTAACAAGACTAAACGAATTCGAGTCCAATACTGACACATGAGTTTGAGTCCAATACATACTATACTTAACAACTTTCACCCGTCCTACATGTCTCCAACTTCCCTGTCAATCTTTTATTAGTTAGTTCCTTTACTAATCCCTAAATTGCCGAGCTATGTTTGATCCAAATTATTGTGCCTTCCAAGAGCTAAAGACATGGAGGCTTCTTGGGACTGGGACCAAGCATGATGAACTCTACTATTTGGATCAAGAAAGTGATGAAGTTGCTCTCGCAGGTTGTACCTCTCTGATCAATGAATTGTTACAACATCATTGCAAGCTTGGGCACCTCTTGTTTCCTATTTTGGGTCATTTATTTCCCTCTCTCTTTTTGCATCTTGTTGTAAGGAACATCTTGTATGTGATGCATGTGAATTGGCAAAACATACAAGAAGTACCTATCCTAGTAGTGATACTCCTTTTGAAGTGATACATTTAGATGTATGGGATCTGTGTCAAACCTATGCTATTTCTAGATATAGATGGTTTGTGATTTTTATTGACTATTTTAGTTGTTACACTTGGATTTATCTATTGAAAAATAAGAATTATGTGTTTTCTGCTTTTCAAGATTCAAGTGTTCTTATCAGAAACCAACATGGAACAAATATTAAGGTTCTACGCACTAACAATGGCACCGAGTATGTCAATTAGGAGTTTGAATAATTCCTTGCCTCCAATGGCATTGTACATCAAACAACTTATGTTGATACCCCTGCACAAAATTGTGTTGCCGAGCGTAAGAATAGACACTTGTTAGAAGTTGCTGGTTCTCTTATGTTCACTATGAATGTACCCAAATTTCCTTGGGGGAAGCAGTTAATTAAAACTGCCACATATCTTATAAATCAAATGCCCTTTCATATCTTAGGGTACAAAACTTCAAGTGAATGTCTTTGGAGGTCAAATTCTTTTGTTGTTCCTCCAAAAGTGTTTGTTTTGTTCATGATTATAGAAATTTTGTGCGAAAACTTGATCCTCGAGCTATTCAGTGTGTTTTTATGGGATATCCTTCATCTCAAAAAGGATATCATCGCTGGTGTCCCTCTGAACATCACTTCTTTGTTAACATGGATGTGACATTCCGTGAGCTTGAATGAGTCATCTAATGACACTGGATCTACTAACCCCTTTACTACTATTACGGTAGGTCAAGAGGGGGAGAGTAGCAATGATAATGGAGGTGTTCTTGTGGGTTCTATTCTCATCCTGATCTGAGGTGTATCTCGCAATGATGCAACTGATGGGATGTTAGATGATAACAATAAAAATGATGAGGTCATAATGAGTCCAAATGAGGAAATTAATGATGGAGATGGTAACAATTATGAAACTCAAGGGGTACAATCTTCAATAGGACCTTAATTTAATACAATCTTCACAAATTGTAGAGCCTCTCATGCAAGAACACTCAGCCTCTTAGTCACTTTCCACTAATTCTATGGCTCCAATTGGCATAGTAATGTAACGTGATAACTCTCCATATGTGATTCCTATTACACATCAATTAAATAACGATCTACCCATTGTCTTAATAAAAACAACAAGACATACTAGTATCCCAACACATCTTAAAGAGCATGTTGGATACAAACATGGCCTTGCTAACTTTGTCTCCTACAAACACTGTAGTCCTTCATTTTAAAGTTTCATTGCCTCCCTTTGTTGATTGAAGGATGCCGACTAGAGGGGGGGTGAATAGGCGGTTTTTAAAATTTTACTTTTAAACTAGTGTTTAACAATCTAAAATTGCAATAACAAACTTCTAAAGATATGAATGACAATTCAAGATGAGTGTTGCAATTTCTAAAAGATTAAGAGGAGCAATTCAATCTCTAAGAAAATAAAGCAAATAATAGAAATAACTGAAGAGATCGAATTTTTCCCGAGGTATCAGAAATTTGCCGATTTCTACTAATCCTCGTTGAAGCGCTCTTCGCTAGAGCTTATGCTTCGATTTCACTATGGGTAGCCCTTCTCCTCTCCGGATAGGCGAGCTCCGAGCCTTTACAACCAATCGTCGGGCCTCTCCGACACACCGTCGATGGAGAGATCGCCGGACCTCCCGGGTCGTCTAGGTAATGGCAATCACCAAGAGTAACAAGTCTAGCACCTTGCTTGATCAACCTCAAAGCTTGATGAACACAATGCAAATGCAAAAAGGCTTGAAATCAACTTCACTCAACTAGCACTCAAGGTTTGCTCAAATTTTGATTTCAATTGCTAGAGAATGAGTGAGAGAGAGTTTGCACACTGTTGCACAAGAGTTTACAGATGTATTTCGTGTGTGTTTGGCATCTACAAACAGTGGGATACTTATACTCTCAGCAAAACGGTCGTTTTCAAGAAAATTAGGCGAAAGTTGTACTGGCCGGACATTGTCCGGTCACTTCGGACATTGTCCGGTCAGTACAAAAAACTTGACCGTTACTCACGTGTAATTCGAGTGTCAGTAGCCGTTTGAACCAAATTGTAAAGGCCAGACAAATGGATTTGTCCGGACAGATGCATTTGTCTCTGTTAACACCCTTGTTCAACAATACTTGTACACACCGGACAAATCGATTTGTCCGGACAGATGTATTTGTCTCTTTTGACACTCGAATTGAAACACTCCAACTATTTGTATAGGCTGGACATATGGGATTTGTCCGGACAAAATGTCCGGACAAATACATATGTCTCTGTTAACACATGCATTTTCAATTGCTCAAGAGTTGTATTGGCCGGACATTGTCCGGTCACTTCGGACAATGTCCGGTCACTTCAGACAAAAGCCTCCGGACAAATACATTTGTCTTAATTTAACGTGCCGTGAACATTTGTATTGACCGGACATTGTCCGGTCACTTCGGACAATGTCCGGCCTTCATCGGACAAATGCACCGGACAAATGTATATGTCTCTGTTGCAAGTTTTGCAATGTTTAGAAGTTTTTTGTATTGGCCGGACATTGTCCGATCACTTCAGACACTGTCCGGCCAGTACAAAACGAAAACAGAAAACTGAATTTTTACTCAATTTCGATTTGAGGGTAAATGCAAATGCAAATATGCTTCTAAAAACTTCAAGGTTGATCAAGAGGCTTGTGCTAAGACCCCTTTTAATAGTACAACCATCTAACCTAGAAATTTTCAAAACAAGAAGGCGCTAGGTTTAGATATTTGTACTCTTGTCGAGATTTTCGTCGTTTTCGCTTCATGGAGTCTTGATAGCCTTGCTTTGCTCTTTCTTGATACTTTCTCCTCTGATTTACCTGAGTCTCACATACAGAGGTTAGTCGCAAATCTCACGGATGTCATTAATCACCAAAACCTTAATTAGGGCTCAAGATTCAACACCCTTGACTCTACATCTATGCCTAGTGACTGAAAAACAACTAAAGAGGATCCTAGGTGGAAAGTAACAATGCTAGAAGAAATGAAGGCTCTATTAAGGAACAAAACTTTGGAGCTTGTGGATCTACTATTAGGCAAACAACTAGTGGTTTGTAAGTGGGTATTTACTGTGAAGCAAAACCTAGATAGAAAGGTGGAACGATACAAGACCCACCTTGTAGCAAAAGGATACACACAGGTATATGCACCTATGGCAAAAATGAATTTAGTGATAACACTTATATCATATGCAACCAATATTGATTGAGATCTTTACCAAATGGATGTGAAAAATACATTATTTTTATATGGAGATCTCCAAGATGAGGTCTACATGCAAATTCCACTTGGATTTAACACAACTCAAACTGAAGAGAAGGTTCTCCATTTGCATCAATCATTAGAAACAATATCTCCTTGAACCTGGTTTGATTGCTTAAGACAAGTTATACTTCAGACAAGATAGAAGCAAAGCAATGCTAACTGTACACTCTTCTACAAGCATAAAATTGGGCAAGATAGCCATCTTGATATTATATGTTGATGACATTATGATTACAGGGGATGATAGTGAGGTGATCATGCACTTGAAGAGTTGACTCACACAAGAGTTTAAAGTCAAGGACATGGGACACTTAAGATACTTGGGATTGAGTTCTCTTGTGGGTCCAAGGGCATTTTCCTCTCCCAAAGAAAGTATGTGCTTGATCTGCTCAAAAAATCTGGTTTTCTTGGATGTCAATCAATAGCTACACCCATTGAGCAAAGTCATCGACTAAGTAGTGATGGAAGGACATGATCAATCGATCGAGAGTGCTATCAACATCTAATTGGAAGGTTGATATATCTCTCTCATACCTAAGTAGTGATGGAGGGACATGATCAATCTATCGAGAGTGCTATCAACATCTAATTGGAAGGTTGATATATCTCTCTCATACAAGACTAGATATCACATTTGTAGTGAGTATGGTTAGTCAATTTGTGCACGATCCTCATAGTGGACACATGCATCGATGCTGCTATCCGCATCATTCGTTATCTTAAGGGCCTTCCCAATTGTGGGCTTTTATACTCCTACCATGAAGATGTAAGAGTTAAGTGCTACACTAATGCAGACTGGGATGGATGTCTTGATGATCATCGATCAACATCTGGATACTGCACTTTTGTAGGTGGTAATCTTGTTACTTGGCACAACAAGAAGCAAAGTGTAGTGGCCTACTCAACTGCAGAAGCTGAATTTTGGTCCACGGCACATGGTGTATGTGAAGTGTTGTGGTTACGTATCCTTCTTATGGAGCTAAGATTGTTCAAGCCAACATCGTTGATGTTGCATTGCGATAACTACAACCCCTACCTGTGCCAGCATGGAATTAAGTGTAAATGCTTTTTGTCGCCGGCAATCGCCGATTTTCTTCAGCAACTCCAGTGAGCAATTCAGCTCGAACCAGACCTCTTCAGCCCTCGAGCCTGTGATCAAACATGATCAGTGAACCCATCTAAGCACCCCTAAGCTACCAAAATTGAAGATAATGCTAAAATCTGGAAAACCCCAAATTTGGACTTTACTTATGAACTGAACTTGCTGTTTAAGGTTCTCTGATTCATCTTCAGCTAATCTACCTTCACACCTAACCTTATTATGCCCCAGAGAACATCCACAAGCAAGGAATCGAGTTCTTTTGCCCAGAATCAGAAATGCCCAATTTTGAGTTCTCTTCTTCTTCTCCGGTCGCCGGCCGTCGATTCCGGCCGATCCAGCTCCAGCCACCTTGCCATCTAGATGTTTTTCACCCTCCTGAACATTTTTGTCTACTAGCACGACTTCTAATTCGGCCTAGAATAGAAGTTATAGCTATGCCCTAGTTGCTGTACTGTTCATATTGCATGTGCTCCAGGCCAGTCAACTTCTTCGCCAGTTTTCATCACTTTCCGGCCATCTCCTGCCCTAGATCCTGTTGAGTCATTTGTTTCTGATACAAATGCCTAACTACTAGACAAAGTTATGCATCATTTGGAGCCCCAGATCAAAAGTTATAGCTAACCCTATTTTCTGGACATGTCCAGCCTATGCCAAACTGTGTCAGCCAGTGGCATTGAGCCTATTCACCTACTTCCAGCCATGCGTTTTGAAAATAACTTTGTCCCTTAGACTCCTGATGTTGTGATCTACATTTTCTTATACTGTCACAACTTGAGTTTAGCCCTCTATCATCCGTCGACCCTATGTCGATGCTTTGAACTGAATGTCGACCTAAAGACGTTCGCTGTTTTTGGGCGAACCAGTCGCAACCTGGATATCATTCTGATATTTTGGGATATTTGGAACCTTGTAAACCTTTGATAACTAATCTTAACCCTGGTTTCCATAGCTTAACCCTAATCGTTTCCAGAACTCTCGAATCTTGTATCGCCTAAAAGTTTCTCTCATTGCATTATCGCATATAGTGGATTAGTAAGAGTAGGATTGATTGTAATGCCTGTTTTCTTGTTTGATCCTTGTTCAGAGCAAGAGTCCGAGTTCAGAGACTTCGTCGCAAACCCGACATCAACTGCTGTTCCTTACAAAGCGCAAGACAAGTCATATTCTTGAACATCTTGAACCTATATTTTAAGAATTGCTAGAACATATCCTTGAATATAAATAGTATTGCATGAGAAAGAATGATTGAGATATGAATTGGCAGTACTAGGCTGGATGCCTGTGAAATGTGAATTGAAGATGTTCATGTTATGTTTGTGAACTAGCTATGTATTCTGCTGGTAGTTGTGATATCGATCCATTCCTAGTTCGCAACTGAATCCTGGGAAGTTGCGACAGGGAAGAGCTGTTCCGTATCGTGGTGTTCGGTACGGGGCGGGGTTCCCCACAGCGATGTTGCTAACAATCTCATTCAATATAGAATGACAAAACATGTTGAGATTGATCGTCATTTCATCAAAGAGAAGTTACTCAAGGACCATTTGTATACCTCATGTGAGTTCAACTAGTCAAGTGACTCATGTTCTCACAAAGGCCTACCTAAGAAGCTTTTTCTAGTTTTTGGAGCAATATGGGCCTTCAGAATGTGTTTGCACTATCTCAAGAAATGGAATTTCATCAACATGTGGATTTTTTGTTGAGAGGAGTGTTATGTATATGTATATGTTGTGTGAATATCCTATTTTACAAGGGTCTTATTGTAAAAAGGACCTGATGAATAAAAGAAAAGAAGTGAGAAGGGGGATCAGTCCAATCCCCAAAATTCTCAATTCCTACTATAGCAAAAACCTTAACACTAACATTGGCTATTTCAACATATCCTACGTACAATGAGCAACCCAAATTTAGTATACTTTTTTTCTATTCTTTTTATAGCATCCTCTTCCCAACTAATTAACCTCCATTTTCTTTATTCATCTTTAGAATCGTTCTATGTTACCGCTCTACCATTCATTCCTGCACCAAACTAACAAGAGCCACATAAACACACATCATCTCATGCATATCACAGTGTATAAATAGTCTCACCTCTACATTTACATGTCCTCATTCCTCGAGCCACTTCATCCTCGTCTCTCTCTCAAGCACACCTCTCTTCTCTCTCTCTCTCTGTCTGTGTATGTCCCTATATATACATACGCAAGAGAGATCGATGGAGATGAAGAGTGGTTGGCTGGTGATGGTGTGTTTTGCATGGCTCGTGATGACTCCATTAGCAGTAGATAGCAGCTGCGTGGACGACTGCATAAACGCATGCAATGGCTGGTCACTTGTCTGCAAAGTATCTTGCAACAGCGCATGCCTTGCCGAAGTTGGTACGTTCCTAGCCCGCTCAACTATCATCACAAGAATATTGTTATAATAAGATTAAAAAAAAATATTTGTGTGAGTATGTATAGGAATTTCAACTATGAATATAGATACACTACAAAGTGTATCGTATTCATCTGCAGCAGCAACACCGACGGCTAGTGGGCGAAGTGTGCATACGGGCCTTCACTCAACAACGGATGGTGGAAAGCCATAAGAGAAACCAACCCATTAATTTGTACTTCATTGAAAGTTGAAAATACAATACTCCTCCAATTTAGCACCGTGGTTTCCATCCATCCATCCTATGTTTACTTCTCATTGGCTAATCATGCATGTTGTACTCAAATTCTCTGTGGAATGGAAATTTTGCGATTCCTCCAAATTAATTACTTTCCAGAAAGCAATAATGAAGAAAAGAGCATACTCAAATAGATAACTAACCTCACAATATAATCATTTGGGAGATCAAATTCTTTGCAAACATGCTCGTTGTTCTGGAGAGTTAGTTATACACCATTGCACTCTGGCGCGCGAGTTATTCGCATTTGCACTGGGTTAGTATTGATTTGGAGCTGTTCGATCAATAATCTATTTGAAAACCAAAAGCAAAATCGAAGCTGAAAGAACACGTGGGAAACTGAGCATTACATCGTGCTCCAACCAATTAATCTTTCTAAATTGAACAGTATTTGTCCAGGATAAAGAGGACAGCAGGATAGATCACATAACCCATTCATGTAGAAAGCGTTTGGATGCTGACGTTGATTTGAATCTATCTCATATGAGTATAATAAATTGAGTAAAATAAATTATAGATATATAATGATAATGATGTTTGATTAATTACATTAAATAATACAGACTAAGATAAAATATTGTTTAGATGATTCATAAATTATATAAGTAAAAAATGACATCCTAGAATGTGTCCAATCAAACTATTTTAATTGACCAATATCTTTGTGAATATTTAAAATCATATGAAAATTATACAAATAGATTTGTTTCAAAAAATATTTTTATAATAATATGATTTTGTTAAGTTTTATAAATATCTCACAGTGTAAATTAATCATCAAAGTTGAATTTTAGAAACCATGCAAATATCCAAAACATCATTTTTTTTTTTTTTTGTGATCAGAGGCCGTATTAAACAAGAGTCTACATTCAAAGCACAAAGAGAAAAACTGATCAACACTGATACACCTTAATTTACAGCATAAATATTTCTCACATACCCTAACTACTCAACGTTGGCTCAATCATGTACATCCCTAATGAAGTATGACTGCTTCCTATAACAACAAAAGAAAAGAAACACAAACTGAAAAACAAGATAAAACATCGTAAGGGCGACTATGCAAGTTAGGATTATTGCTTGAGTGATATCCTGCCGCACTATCTCACATTTCAAGTTGCTCTTATGGTAATCACAGGATAAGACCATGCCCAACAAAAATCAACTCCTTTTATTTCCAGAGCTTCACACAGCTATCATGGCTTGCTGAGGCAATCAATCCAGTGAATGGTGAGTGCGCCAGTGCAGCAATTCGGCCTTCATGAGCCTGGATTGGGTTTCTGTGATTATCTGATATGCTCCAAAGCTCCAGTGTCTGCAGATACATATAATTATGCAAATCAGGGTTAGCAAGTGGATTTTTTACTGTTGATCCAGTTCGTGCATTTCAAGTTTTTGGATACAGAAGGTATTCTCAAGAAGAAAGACAATTCATAACACCTGTCAAAAGTACACTGCTGCCCGCCACACAAGAGAAGTTTTCGGATATAGAAGGTATTTTATGTTTATTGAGCAGAATACCATTCACAAAGTATCAGACAAGTTATTAGGCATGGACTGGCATTTACCTGATAGCCACCAACAATCAAAATTTTCGGATATCTTGGATGGAAGATACAAGACTGATACTGGTTTCCATGTGATCTTAAGTCATGAATGCACTCTCCTGATGCTGCTGACCAGACTTTCACAGTATCCTGGCTTACAGACGCCAGATATTCACCATTTTCGTCCCAACATACACAGTGCACCTCGCTATTATGACCCTAAGTTCAAGTAAAAAATAATAATTGATTACTTTAAGATGCAAAAGTAGCATAAGGTTAAGCCTCTTATGTGTAATTAATTACCTTAGGTGGTGAATGTAAACTGGTGTCCTTTTCAAAATCAATAATGTTCACCATGCTTCCAGCTGCCACAGCAAGGAGCTGTCCAATTCGAGGTTGGAACCTGACTCTTCCAGTACCACCCTGCTTCACCTGTGATGATGGAAATAAAGGATATATCAGTGACAGTGCAAGAATGAATGGTTCGCAAAGTTCAAGAATATGGAGCACTAAGAGCCAACCCTAGATATACGTGAAGCTGTATTTTGACCAACTGTCCAGAAGCGGATTTCCCCATTGTCGTCACAGGAGCATAGAAACTCCGGCACTTTTGGGTGAAAATCTACTGATGTTACATTGGAGCTATGCCCATGAAAGGTTTGTAAAGCGCCACTTCGCTGGAAAAGGAAGAATAGTTGTTAACTTAGGATATCAGTACAGTTAGTACAGTATTTAATTGGACTATACAATATTAAACGAATAGTATTGTAAAGATTGAAACAAAATCAATAAGCATTAATAGTAAACGACCACCAGAGTATTAGTTCACAGTAGTAACAAATTGGCACAAAATTCCACTTACGTAACATGAACCAGCATCCGGATATGGAAGGGTTAGTCAATGAAAATGCTTAATGTTTGGTTTGCTATGCTATACAAGCAACACTTCCCAGCACACCGTTTGAACAAATGAATTCGATATGCCGTATGTCTTGTTTTATGTGCAATAGACCTCCATCCATTCAACACACAAGCATATGTAACACATAGTATAGTGTCCTTTAGTCTATATGCAATAGGTATGTGCAAGCCCTGCATCTAGTGAAATGGATAGGAAAATGGTATAGTACGATGAACATGGGAACCTAGGTAGTGTTTAGTTGTTTAGATTAACCATCCATCATGGGATGAAAAAATGATGTGATGAGTGGTATGTTCTAGGTGGGTGTTTGGTTCATGTGGAATGAAATAGTCTAAAATTTTGTTTGGTTGGTATGGAAGTGGAATAAAAATGGGATGATCCAGAATTTTTTGATATTATTATTGACGAGGCCAAGAATGAATAAGCAATTGAACGCAAAAATTAACTAAAGTAAGATAAAGATGGTATAATTGAACACAAATAATTAAACACAAACAAATAAACAGAAGCAATGAACACAAGCAATTGAACACATTCAAACGGAAGCCACAGAGGATTCTGAGGATGAACCATCCAGGAGGATGATGCAGTATATTAAGAGAATATCCCCTTTTTTTGATCTCTCATCCAAAATGCATGATTCAACAATCACACCCCTCCCATACGGCATGAGATAATCCAATATGTGCAACTAAACACACCCTTAACTTCTCCGTGACTAGGCCACTATTTTAATTATTGTAGGTCATGTTCATACAAGCTATGTTTTGGATATAATGAATATTTAAACCAAATATCCCTTGTTAGGGTTCAAGAATGATTGGAGAGATACCACCCATGGACAGATAGAATCATGTGTGGTTCAATTCAAGAGTTAAGCCGAGTTCAGCCAATTTTGTTGGCATTATGACTGAGTCAGGCGAAGATCATACAAACCGTGTAAGGCAAAGTTCTAATTCTGGGCATTTTACTGGTACTATTACAGAAACCAGCAAGTTCCTGGAAAACTGCTAACCTCCCGGAAACAGCCAGTTTCTGAGATTAAGAACCCTACCCCTTGTTTCATCAACCTGACCCAATGAAAAGAGGATGATGAACAGGTTGCAACTTGCAAGTAGTAAAAATGTAAAATGCATAAGTAATTTAGTCAAATTAAAATTACTCAAGCCCCCCTCATTTAAACACCTACTACAACATATAAGCACAAAAAAAGCTTGGTACTTCTATATACAATTCTACAAAACCCTAGTCTCAAGAAGAGAAAACTTTCTAAAATCACGTTTAGCAATGTCTATAGTAATATGCCTCAGGTTTGTGTTAATCTTTAGCCATAATCAGAAAGTAAAAGCTGAAATTTCAGTATCAGTAACAAGTGGTGAAATGCATAAAACAGAAGAAAAAAAATCAGAACTTCCCCAGCATAAATATAAAGAAAAGAGTCACTAAAAATTGATGAATCCAAAGATAAAAGAACCAAGTGATACAAAATTACTTCAGTTGCATTCCATAGTCGAACAGTGCCATCAGAAGATGATGTAGCCAACTGAGTTGAATTTGGTCTGAATCGTATGTCTGTGACAAAGTTTGTATGTTCTTCATTTTTACTCTCTATATGAAAATTGTCCATATTCCAGATGAACACCTACAATAACATAGGAATATGCATAAAAAAGACAGCATAACTTGTGGAACAACTTTTGAGCAAATCTAAAAATGCCTCACAGCATTCTACCTTTCCCTTGTCAAATAGAGAGAAATGACATAAACAAACTTACAACAGCTTTTTACAAATAAAGGTAGACAATGGCATTCGGCTTAGAGAAAAGAATTGAAGAGTACAGGGTAAAAAAGAGATGATTGAAATTTTATCACCAGAAACATTATTTTGAGTAGAATTGATATTGATAACAATGACGAAATCTCAAGTTTTAACATATATGCATGAGTTAAATACATTCTTTTTGGTGAAAATAATAATTTTTGTTGCAGGAATTAAAAAAAAGCATTGTTAATGAGTTTAAACCAACCAGCCAGGAAGTTGTTAATGAGGACAAGCACAGTACAAAATAGTTTAACACATTTTACCTTTTTTTCATGGCCTGCACTAGCCAGTAACTTCCCATCCGAAGAGAAGTGGCAGCAAACAACCTTGTTATTGCTTGCACGGTTACTACCAACTTCACTCAGGGAAAGACCTGCACAAGAATGAACAATTTCCAATTTTATTTATTTTCCAGACCACAGCACAAATTGAAGGGTCAAAATATTTACTATTCAAAGACTCTGAATTGTGCTCAGAGGGCCCTTTCTTCAAGGCAGCAAATATATCTCTTCCATCTCCATCATCATTTGACAAAAATGAGTCAACATTTTCATCAAAATCAACAAAACTATCCAAATTATCCTGTCAGTCACAGAAGTTGCTTGAGCAAATCAACTTGACTGCCAAGAATTAAAAATCAACTGAAGAGCACAGAGTAGTACCATCTGATTTGAGGATGAAGCAAGTCCACTGGTTCCTTCTGTGCCACCAATCATTGAACTCCTCTGAACAATGTTCACGTTGCTAGCCACTGGCATTCCGCCACCAGGAGTATGAGTGGACGGAGTTGAGGGTGGAGAATGTCCAACAGTATTTCCTGTGCCTGTACTATTAGCTGCCCCAGAAGAAGTTGGCTTCCGTTTTCTAGTATTCTGGAGATCACAAACAATTGACTCATTAGGTATCGCCAATGAAGTGTTAGAAAACTTCAGAATTTTTTTCTTGTCTCAATCTATTCATTTGATGCCACCTGTTGCAACTGCTGCTGCTGTTGCAATTCCATAAGTCGTTGACTCGAGGACTGCTGCATTGGGGCCATCTTCAACTAATAGATAGCAAATAAAATGTAAGCCATTAACAGAAAATGTGTGCAGTAGTGTAAAAAGGACATAAAAGTAAAATGCTAGAATCATCAGTACCATTTCCAGAAATAGAATCAAGGAAAAGAAAGTGAACCAGTAAATTTTAAGTTTTTTTTTAAAAAATGGGAATAGATTTTGTAAAACAAGATTAACTAAATTTACTTCATTAGACTGATCTTAAAACATGTCATTCAAGCAAACCCAGAGAGGATCAATGTCAATCTGATTTAGAGACATCAGTAGGAGCAACATACTTGTTGAGCCCATAAGAATAGTTAAAGATAGCAAAAGGCAAACTGAATTCACCTCTAACCTTGACCAAAAGAGACAAATTGTGCACCTTCTGTAAAGAATTTAACTGCACCTAAGCTAATTGTTGATACCCCAAGAACCAAACTATGTATCATCAAAGCCAAGGTGGACCAAGAGGTACAAATTGAAGGCATAGAATCATACTTTCCATAATTTAAGCTAAATATAAAATACTTTTTAGTCAAAATGAGATAAATGTGAGATTACTTTCAAAAATATATAAGATACTGACTTGTTTCTTATCTTGAACAAACCAATTAATAGAGCTCTATTCTCAAAACAACAGCTACAACACAATACTAATTTTTCAAGAAAATGTTACAGAATAGAAAATATAAGTCTAAATCTTTCTGAGATAAAACAGAAGTTCAAGACCCCCTAACCTAAAGCAGAAACCAAAAAATAAGAAAGAAAGAAAGCCATGCTTAGTACGTCAAATCACAGGGAGCCCCAAGAAAAACATAGAAACAACCTCTGATAATGTAGAAAATAAAAAAAGAAGAAAACACACTGAGCTATAACTTGGATTACAAAACTATACATCCTAGAATTTATTTGATAAGTCCATTAGCACTGGGAGACCTCATATTTGGGCATGTCATGCATCAAGTTTCATAGCACCAGTTATATACAGACCTTCATCAGATACTCCGGTTCATCTGGTCGAACTTTTGGTGAGCCAGATGGTGCTGGAGAACCCATTCTAGCAAGGTCATTCTGTGCCTGTGCTTGAGCAATGAATTGTTGTTGTGGCGACAAAAGTTGAAATTGATTTGGAGATGGCATCAACTGCTTCTGCACACCTAAATTGGACCGAAGTTGGTCGATGCCCGGGGCCTGTAGCAAACAAGAAAGTACTTAAGCTTCTCAAGAAAGAAAAATATGCAAGTTCGTGCAAATCATGAATCATGGAAAGGAATGCCAGCAGCACTCACTGTTAGAGGCCAGCCTTTCAGTGGTACACCCCCAACACCTTGATTTAGTCCTGAGTGCAGGGAAATGAATTATAGGAAATATATTCAGTACTTAATATCAAATTACTGAAGATGTACAAGGTCAAAAGGAGAACACGTAGTGACACATATTTCAAGAATTGATTAAATTTGCTATAATGTACCAACGGAATCTACTCATCTGATATAACTACCAACTCATGTACACTGATTTCTTACTGATATGAAGGTGGCTGACTGGCCTAAAAGCCCCTATTTTGCGTGAATCTACACCTGCTTGAAATGAGGCATCATACGGAAACTAGCTCTCCACACCAATCTGCCATGCTTTTACATCAACATAGTGGTTGGGTGAGGTTAGCAATTTAGGTGATTATTATGCTAGTTCAAAGTTTTCAGAAAATATTGTTCTTAATTTGCTCCATTTTTATTGAGCATATAAAATTATCTATGCATCACCTCATCATATCTTTTCTAGTTTGCCAGGAAATTCACATTTTCATCAATATCCAACACAGGCTTGTGTCTAGGTAAAACCGTCTATAAGGTCAGACTATTCTTCATTAATAACTAACATATATTACAACTAAATCAAGACAATCCAACAATGGTAGTGCAAGCATGGATCTTGAGGCTATCTAAAGTACAACTCCCTGTTGAAAATACCACCTATGAAAAGATACTCATCTTTAGTACAGATCACGTGGCACATATCCTAGTTCCTAGATGGTAGGAATTCCAGGTGTCCTATCTATTTTCTTGAGTGAGAAATACAAACAGCAGCAACAATTATATCATCAGAAGAAATTACTTACCAGAAGCAACTAATCCGGGTTTTGCCTGCATCATTCCTGATCCATATAACGTAGAAGGGTGGTCTGTGGGCATTGTTCTTTGTGGCATGGCAACATCACCTTTAACATCCTTGAAAATAGTTGAATAGAATATCACAAGTGAGAAACAGCAGTTACAAAAAACTGGAGAAGAAATAAGCTATAAAAGATAGAATATATTACAACTTGATGATTCCTTGACTGAATCTGCTGCATAGCTGACATATTGACTGAACTACCCTGAACCAGTGGCCTGAAATGGACAAAGTATAAATCATAATCATAATCACGTTACTGTTTGGACGATGCCAGAATACAACTTACCCAGCTTGGTTAGTTGCTGATTTGAGAAGAGCAATTCTATTTGCATCTAGGAGTTGAGGTGAGGCCTCAGAATCCATAGAATTGGGATTCCTCATTCGCTCTTCCATCATTTTAGAAGCCAGAACAGCTGAAACAGAATCAGAGCTCAGAGCATTCATAGCACCGTTAAGGACTGGATGATTTGCATCTCTTCTCTGCAAGTGGGCAGTCTGTTGTTGCAGTAATTGGAGTCTCATCTGATGTTCCCTTGATTTCATCTAGTACACCACAAAATTCCAAAAACACAGCATAAAGTATAGGCAACATCCATGGCTTAGACCATCATAATTACAGCATGCAGATATTGCATTTCAACTATCAAGACAAAAACTACGCTTCACTGAGAGCCTCAGCCAATGTTTCTTTTTCCTGTCAATCTTCCAATAAAGCCCAGCTAGAAAATACACTCACCTAGCTTAAATCCCGCAATGGAACAGAAACCCCTATGTTGTACTTGACAAAACTGACCAACATCTAAAAGACAAATCTTAGCTCTGAATTTTACCAAGCAAAACTATCTCAACAATATCCATAGCATATTCATATTCTGACAAATCCACTGTGCATTCTAGTCAATTACATTCCCCTGCTAGTTTTGCTTCACAAAATTATTCGAGCTAGTTTCACTTTTTGGAAAGCCTGTTGGATTCTCTTTCTCGTCCATTCTTGAGATTAATGTATGTAGGCCATGGTTGCATTGTACAAACAGCCCAATTAAATGTGATCTATCACTTAGCATAAACTTGTAGAAACACAAACAACATAGAGCCTAGGCCTTATAGATCTGAAGTTCGCATCTAGGCATTAAAACTCTGCTTAAAACATAATGAATTTTCAGACTATCCTAGAATAAGAAACTGTAACCACAAATAGAGTTTTTGGGAAATGTATTAGTACTGCTCATTAGGAAATTACATCGATAGATGCCGTGGCCCCTTCTGGAAGCCTCTCTCTTGTTCTTGCATCAAAGATGTCCCAAAAGATAGACCACCATTCAAAGAGGAAACCTCCGGGAGCATCAATTGCTGCACAATCAAGATTATTATGTGTTAGCTAATAGTTGGAGTAGTGTGGAGTCCCAGCATGGTAATGTAACAAACTAGGAGCAAATAATCTAGCAGGATGTAACCACATCAAACCCTCGGTTCTTACTCTTCCAGTTTCTCTATATAGGGAACTTAAGTCAAAATAGGAAAAATAAACTCACTGTGGGTTTTCAGATAATCAGTTTCAAACAAATAGAGAAAGTGTCCCATGATCTTAAGCCGGTCTTAGTTAAGCAGCAAATAGCAAGTGTGTCCTAATATATTATCTCAAGCAACAAACAAAGAGAGTTGATGGGGATTCTGCTTGAACGTCAAATTCTAGCTTACTGGAAACTAAGTGGAACCTCAGATGATTATAGTACCACTAATCTTAAATCTTAAGCACCAAGGAACTACACCTGGTGGAAACTGAGTGGAAGCTCAGATGATTTCAGGGGAAATTAACCACTCTTTAGCAACAACAGCAGTTACACAAAACAACCAAAAAAAAAAATCTTGTCCATGTTGTAATCCATCCTTTCTATTTTTAGCGTCAGATGTGAACCATCTCACTCGGTTATTATAGTGAAAATTGAAAATAAGGTAAATTACGAAAGAAATCTAAGCATCCAGATATACTGAACACTAAGCAGGCTGCTTCAGAAGAAGCTCATCAGAATCAGAATGATCTGCAAACCAGACAGCACTCCAAAACAGAATATCTAACACAACACAATTTAACCAACAAAAGAGGGGGTTGGGGAAGCGCGCGCTTACGCACCGACGGGATCGGTGGCGACCTTGCCCTCGGTCATGAAGGCCTTGGCAGTGGCGTGCAGGTTCCTCTTCACTAGGTAGTCGTATATATACACATCCAGCCTACAAACGAAATCAGATCGATTAAATGAATCAAACACCCCAAAAAATGCCAAAAAAAAAAAAGTACCACCACACGCACATCTTATCCGCCTCCCAGTTGCTCCGCGCCATGGGAGGAATGGAACCAAGCTTATGCGCCCAACGCCCAGAATTATTAGCACCCACAAGAAGCTGCAATTAAGGAGGTAAGTGGTAGTTTTGCAGTGGGGATGGGGGATTTTGTGTTTGGTTTGAAGGATTCGACGATTCGTTGCTATCTGTGTCGTCTCTTGGGTGTGTGCGGTTTTTATGGGTCTCGAGAGCCGGACCCTTTTAAGCACGGGTTTACGACCCGAACCCGAGGGAAGTACGCCACTTGGATGCGTGTAGGGGGGGGGTTCATCACGTGGCAATATCAGCGCCCTCGGTGTGTGATACCGGCGGTTCGATTGGTTCGTTCGCAGAGAAATGGTATGCGGATGTTCGGCTGCGCGCCGGCCTAGGGACGTGGCACGATTCGGGGAGCGTGCGTACAGACAAACGGACAGTGGTACAGTCACTGACATGTGGGGAGGGCAGTTTTCTGATTGTTTGGGGGGAGAGGACGAAGATCTCACCATGTGGGCTCAAACAACTGAAGCCCATGGGCCATGCTATGGCTCCAATGTTTCTCTTCCAGCCCATTCTACATATTCTAACACTGCTTCATTCTATAAAAGATGGAATCAAATAAATAATATGTGAAATGACATCATCCAACGAATTTTATGGTCATCCAAATTGGGATCGTTGATTCCTCAACCAAACACCCCATTAATTCCTTTGATTTCTTTTCTACTGTTAATAACAAGTTTTGTAACTAAGGGGGTTGTTTCGTTTGTGCTACAACAATATTGTGATTATTCAAGTCAAATTTTACAATACATAATTGTATAGCAGTGTTATTCTAATACGTTAGGCCTACGTCACAATCACATACTATAAGAAAGGACATGTCCTCACGAAAGTAATGTTGTAATAGCGATAAACAATGTTACAAATACATGGCAAGTGAAAAAGATAGATTTATACAAAGTAAAAATGCTATGTACTGGAGATTACAGCCTAGATATATTAAGGTGAAGAATTTGGCAAACGGATGCATCACAAATTTAGCTGGCCAGTAAGAACAAGAAAGAAATGGCCCATGCAGGTCTCTGACCAACTAAGCTAGGCCGGTTGTGTTGTATTGTGAAGAACAACTTAAATTAATAGTGATGGGATGGACCAACCTTGCTACATTTCCAAGTTACAGTGAACGAGGATGTGCGACATTAATGTTTAAAACGCCAGCATAGTGGAGTAGATAACTTTTAAATGGACAAGATCTTTATGGTATTCATTCACGCATACACAAACCACTCAATCTAATAATTCTGATGCTGACACAGAAGCACTCATCGCAACCAGATAGGCACATTCTTATTCCTTTGATCTGCTCTCAATTCATCAATGAACTCTGTCCTTTTTTTTGGTACAAGAGATTTGCAACAGTGCAAGCCCTTCATTTTTCACAATCAAAACCAACAATATGCCAGACGAACGCCTAAAGTATAGTGTTCTATTCACAATTTTTAAGAAAGTACTCATTACAGAGTGTATTTCCCTTATGTTTTCCTTTTTTTCAATGGGCGAGGAGTTGGACTTCTGAATGATCGATCCATCACTTTTCTGCAAAACAAGCTTTTTGGGAACTTATACCCAGCAACAAATTGCTGGGTAAGTGAGATACATCACTATTTTTACACTCTATAATACACCGTATACGTCTCCAACCAAGCTACCATTTTAATTAGAGCCCACCCTACGTGAACTGCACCACCGCAGTCCACCTTTTCATTTGGCTGCTGCTTTTGCCTGGTTCGCTGCTGCCGACATGGAGCGCAGACGTCCAGCAATTTCTGTGAAGGCCGGGCGCTGTACCGGGTCCGGGGCCCAGCACTGCTCCATCAGCCTTCTCCATTCCGGATCACAGGTCGCCGGCACAGGTGGCCTCAATGTGTTGTTCACAATGCCCCCTAGACCAGTTTCACAGGGATTCAAAAGGAAACAAATTGGCATTAGTCAATATAAAGGTTGATTCCCCATCAGAACAGAAATATGCAAACTGTGGAATGGGATTACATTCTGAGTTAGGAAAATTGACATCCATTAAGTCAAATAACAGGAAAACATTTGCATACCTATTATTGCACCATAGTGCATATTGGCATAAGGTTCCTCTCCGGTGAGGATTTCCCACATGACAATACCAAAGGAAAATACATCAACCTGCACCCATGAAAAAAATACAATGCTTGAAATAACATACCATGGAATCTGAATCGGACTTCTTTCATCGACGTCAGTTCACATCACAGAACATTACCTTCTCAGACACCTTGTTGCTGCTTCCGTTGAGTAACTCGGGGGCCATCCATGGCAGGGTCCCCCTCACACCACCTGAGACTAAGGTATTTCTTTTGATTTTGGATAAACCAAAATCACCAACCTGAAAGCAAAAGTAAATTTACTGAATGCAGCGGGAAAATAGGTAGTAATGACCACAATGGCACTTTAAAATGGAAGCACAGCTCACTTTACAGATAGGGCGTGACTGATCTTTAAGGTTCACGAGCAGGTTATCACACTTCAAATCAAAGTGCACAATGTTTTTTGAATGCAAATACTCCATTCCAAATGCTGCATCCATCGCTATGATGAGCCGCTTACGACGATCAAGATACCTTTCCAGTCACACAAATATTGTTATTTCAAACTAAACACAAGGGGAACTACAAAGAAGCACAGAAAGAGATTACTTGTCCTTCCGCTGCAAGACATGCCGAAGAGAACCATTAACCATGAACTCGGTAACGGTTGCCAATGTACCGCCTGGCCCATCTTTCACAACACCATAAAATGCCACAACATTTGGATGATGAAGCTTTGAAAGAATTTCAGCTTCTCGCCAGAATTCATGTGCCTGAAAACCACAATGTGACAAGTAAAAATATTACTGTGCTGCAACACTGCAACAACCTTCCATGTTCATGGCTTCCATCATGTGGTATATGATTGCAAAAAGAGGACAAGATCAAACATAATCAACACAAAACTACAATACAGTTCAAAAAGCTTACTAGTCTTTCTTGCTCAGAAGATCGGCCTATGAAACAGCTTTTTTTTATACGCTTAATGGCCACATCAGTTCCCCTCCATTTTCCGTGGTACACAGTTCCAAATGTCCCAGAACCAAGTTCCCTAAGCTCCTCCAGATCTTCATTCTTGATGATCTGTGGAATAGATTTTCTTAAGTTCACAATTCCAACATAACTGTTCAGCACTGTTGGCACACAATTGATCATATGTGTATGAGATTTCAAGCTAATCCTTTTGGGCACATCCATTGGATGTGACACACTCAAAACATTCTAGTCCTTCCATTCAAGCTAACATAAAAAGAGACACACAAACAACATCATCAACATATGTTAACAATGATGAACAAACAAAGCAATGCCAGGTGCTATTAACTATTAATATATTTCTCATGGTAGACTACCATGAGGTGCGAATGCATAATCCCATCCAGTGCAAACCAAACAAGAGGCACAAATCAATAGCAGCAGAAGGTGATTAGATTATATTTAGACCAATTCACTGCAGGGAAGTGTCTCCACAAGGTTAAGGCTAATCTCGTGGAGAATCTCATTGAAGCAGTTTACATAATACAAATCAGCAATTGAGCAAAGAAGTTGATTGAAATTGCACTCAATTTAATGGTACTGATGGAGCTTTGTTGCCCCAAGGAATGTTGTTATCCTAACTGCCTGGAGCATGTCATCTCATAGGAAGACATTTTAATAAGGAGGAATTCAATCTGCAGGTATTTTATCATTGACAAAGCACACTGCTGTTAGTTAAGCTTGAAGAACTAGAAAAAGACTTGCATCCTTATCACTACAATTTAACCACACCCTCAGAACAGTTGCAAATCTCACAAGAACATTTTTGTTTATGGCCAGCATATGCATGCTAAATCAGCTGATCTCCATCACATGCTCCCTCCAAATTATTCCACACTCATGGACAACAAAATAGAGTTTTTAGATACTTATTTTGCATCTTTCTTCTACTTTGTTTGCCATTCCTCTGTCCGATGCGGAGAGCGAACTCAAGGAAGCAGCAAGGAACTAACCATGCTGATGCAAGCACAGATTAAGCTTAAAACAATGTACTTGGAGAATACAGCCAAACATTCTCGATGTGGAAAAGGAAAATACTAACAGAAAAACATGTTCCTGCAATTGGAAACCACCATACCTGCAAGTGTTCGAAATCAATGTCTTGAAACGAAGCATCCATGACTGGTACAACAGTTCTGCCCTCTTCAAACTTTAATTCCTGAATCCAAGTAAACAATCCTAAATAAAAAAATCATTCAACTGAAACAAAAGTGACCTCAGACTTATATTAAGCATGCATACCTCAAGCTCTGAAATAGGTGGCCTCTTGTTCTCTCCCATATGTGCAAAAGGATTGTCAACTTGAATCCCCTCCACACTCTTCCCCGTCGTCTGTTGATGATCAACTTGTGATGATACATAAATTGGAGGCACAATACTAGAATCAACAACAGTGCTCTCAGGCTCCTGCTTCTTTTCCACATAAGAATTATTTCTAGCACCCATATTCTTGATGTTAATTGTATCATGCCCTACCCCTGTGAATGGATAAACTCCCTCCATAATCTTTGCCGGGTCTTGGTCATTATCCTTGTGTGGAAATTCATTTTGTGCAAGATTTCTGAAGAATGACCAGCTCTGTGGCTCATAGTTTGGCATGTTCAAGCTAAGGACAGGATCATTAAAAGGACTTGATGATTGTGCCGCAGCTTTAGCCTTCACAAAGAAATCGGAAAGAACATCGGGGGGGAAGCGATCATTGATATTAACAGATATATCTTTATTCTCTGTGCTAGGGACTACAGGTTCATCCTGCTGAACAGCTACAGTGCTTGTGGCCAATGGCACAGTTGGATCACGTTCAACATCTGTGGGGGGTGCAGCCCTGGGAGCCTCCCAACTAACACGGCGTGGCATAGCAGTCTCATTTCCCTGCTGCTTAGTGGTTTGTACTCCACTTGCAGTTGTGTCTTTCAATTTACCTTTAGCTGGAGGCTTTTCAGCTGCATGCGTAACTTTCTCTGTGTTTCTGCTATTAGTGTCATTTGATGTCCTCTTTTCACCAGGCAATTGCTCAACTACTATAGGACGTTCTGAAATCCTTTTAGTATCTGATTCTTCTGAAGGAAGGACTGTACCAAATTGACTTGGCCGTTGTACAGCATTGGCAAACTCTTTCTCAAACTGTATAAGGCCATCATCAATAGCTTGATCATTCAAGTTCAGCGGTTGTGTTGCTAAATTTGATTTTTCAGCCCCCTCGGATGCAGGATCAGCAGCTTCAGCAATGGATTCATTAACCACACCAGACTGTGATTGAAGTATTAGAAATTGAGAACCAAGTGAATCATCAGATTTTGACAACCGGTTCAGGAACTCCGGTTGCTCCCTCGGGATCCACTCAGAATGAAAGACTCGTCCAGCACGTGGAGGTGGGTTCTGGAAACCATGATCAGTCATGCTGCCATCAAAGTCAGAATAGCCAGAAGCAAAAGCTCCACCAGAGGAATGGTGATCGTCTTCATCGAACTCTGAACCCTGAGTCACACATGTTGCCTTTGACGCTTTGATCTCTAGGCTCTTCCCACTGTCGCTCAGTTGAAGAAAAGATGTCAAAGCTTCTTGAGCGGAAGTAACAGGGGGTACTTCCGAATGCATACAATTTGAAACAGAAGGATCGTGGTGCGGAACAGGAGCACTCAAATGCTCGAGGGATTGGAAATAATCCACATCAGTCTTTTGCACTGGTGCGTCATGCTTTGTGTCCTTTTTAGACCCTTCCATTAACCCCTCCTGATAAGATTGACGGTCAAAAGTTGACACTGATGCAGTTCCAGAACGAGGTGCATATCCATAATCTGGGGGCCCAGATAGAGGCATAGAAATCTGGCTTTCTGTGTCATACAATCTTTCACCAGATGCTGGATACAAGTAATTAGAACCCTGCATATACTGCATCCCATGACCTTGGTAAGAATGCAAATTTGCCGTATTATCACTAGATAAGCTTGGTGGTGTTGTTGTTGGGATTGTAGCAGAAGGCACAAAAGATGGTGCACGCAGATCATGCAAATCTGACCTATCTCTGCTTGAGTTTGCCTGATTACTACCAGTGTCGAGACTAATGAACTGATCCAATTCAGTCAAAGATGTGCTTGCTAAACCATGGCCACTTGAAGGCTTCCCAGCTGCTACATCCATTCCATTGACAGCGACAACATACTGGATCTCAGAATCACCATCCATACTACCCAGGCTAAAGCTCATCTCATCAAATTCGACTGAGGAAAAGAGAAAAATCCGAAGCTTCTGAGAACCTTCACCACTTTCAAGCATGCCAAATTCCTCCATCATGTTTCTCAAATCTTCATCGCTCGAAACTGAGATTAAGGCATCAAGATCTTCACCAGGGAGCTGGTATTTGATGACATGAGGTTGGTTACAAATGGCCATCGTCCTTTGTTTGAGCTCCTGCCAGGAAATATCCCTACTGATTCGGACTATACGTGTCTCACCACCAACATACCTAAGCTTTCCATCACTCGGTCGGGGTAAGATTTTCCCCCCAAAGCTACAGAGAAACTTGATCCTTCTGGAGGTGTCTGAAGACTCAGAAGAAGTAAAACCATGAGGCTGTCCCCGACTACTGCCATCTCCCGACGAGGCTCGTGGAACTGACCTAGTTGACGTGTGCCTGCTTCTGTTTTCACTTTCAGCAAATGACTTTCTTTCAACCTCCTTTTGTCGCTGATTATCAGCAGATGTAAGCATTGATACATCTGACCCACTTTCTGATGCTGTGTGGCAACCACCAAGAATACCTCTCAAGTCCATGCAACCAGTTGCAACATTCTGATCTCCAGATGTACCAGGGATCAAGTGCTTCTTGGATATAGCTCGATCCCTCATGAATTCAAAGGCAAACTCCTCTCCAGTCTGGATCGAGTAATTAAGCACAGGCTTCACACTGCCTGAAATATGATGCTCTGGCACACGAGAACTGGTGGATGCTGAGCTTGAGGATCCATGCATGGCTCTTTGAGCAGCAGAGCCAGCTGCATCTTTTCTAGGCTCCATTGTTCAGTTCTGGCTAATGTAATTTAAACAATAAAAAAGATCTAAAATTCATTATCTTTAATCCTTTTTATTGATGAGTAGTTCATCACAGGCGGAGGACACCTTGTAAAAGATAGCTCAACCTACAGAAAACAAGTACAATAATTATGCTCACAAGAAGTACATAACATTGAATTTTGGATGCTAGAATACCTAGTATAAAGGCCAAACAAACAGAAACAAACAGCATAGTAACTTTAGATAGCAGGTAAGTGATGTTTAGGCAAGAATTAGACAATTACAATTCTGCACCTGATTCCATTATCATTTAGTACAATTTAGTGCCTAAGACACAACCTTCAAAGCAATAGAATTTAGGAACCACCTCATGTCTTTTTTTTTTTGGTCCTATAATATGACAATATGGCATCAGTTGTACAAGTTCCCTTGAATCACACATTCAAAGCATGATCAAATGCTTGACAAAGAAAATGAACTGATCAGAAGCAGCCAGCATTTAGATTGGTCACTCACTCGACTCCATTAATCTCCGTGCTTTAACAAAACTGTCCCATTAAGTACCATGATCAGTGGTCTAGCATCTGCAAGGAAATACTAGACTAGAATTTCCCAACAGAACTAATATTTCACCGAACTTAGGTGTGGGGTGTTGTATGCAAAAACCCAATTCACTAGTGACGTTAGCTTCTACAAAGTGCCAATTTTATGCCACATGCAATACATAGACGAATAGACAATTTAACACCCATGAACAATCCATCTTTACATGTCCAACGGATAACTTTGAAGCACTCTTTCTCCACTGAACTTGCTTACAAGTTACTCAGTTAAATGATGGCAACCAAGGCAAGAGGTAAAACAGCTTCAAGTATAGTGCAGCTACCCTTGAACTAAAAGTAAATCAAGCAAATTGCTTTCTTCCCCAAAAACACGACACAAAAGTTTGTGTATTCATGCCATTCACCAAAAACAAAGAACTGCTTGGAAATAGTTGTTGACCAAAAAGAACTACAGTCTTCTGCCTCATAATGCCACACAAAAGCACATCAAGGAACCAACTTAGTAGTAGCTGCACAAATAAATCCAACACACACGAACAAATGCAAAACCATTCTTCCATCAAACTCAAATATACAAGTGGAACCCAATTTTACCTCATAAGCTAACCAGTTAAAACTCCAAAGAACTAATAGGGCTCTTCGCAAGTTCGCAGTCCAAGTTCACCAAACAGACTAACTAATAAAAAAACTCAAAAAGCTAATCAAATTTATTCAGAAGCATAAAAGCACCCAAATAATTGAACCTCCACCAATAAAGAATATTAATCGTACCATTAACTGAGAAAATAAAATTCACTTAGCGGAACACTATCTTAACCAAAAAAAAGTAGCTACTTTTGCACAAAAACAGCAAGTGAAGCACATGGGGGACAAATAATTCGCAATAACCCACCACCAACAAGACTTAGCATGGTTCCAATTCATCCACAGTATAGTCAAATTAGGATGCAGAGTACACCTTTTGCACCAACCCGTTTAATCAAGCCAACAAAACCACACCCTAAAATATCAACCAATATATTCATCTGTTCACCCTTAAAAAAAATACTTACAAGAATCAAAACAAGCTACTTTTGCAACAAAAACATCACCATAAGTAACAACTAGTATCCAAAAAGAATCAGCAGTCCAACCAAAATTTGACACGAAAGATTCGAATTCAAATCCATCTTTCTTGCTAGAACCTTCTTGTGCTACAATTTTAATTAAAAAAAAAAACTATCAGAGCAAACTAGGAACCTCTCGCCCCATCAGATGACCTGAGCAGACACGAAAGAATCAGAAAGCAGTATCGAAGCTTTAAGACAGCTTTGCAAACAGAAAAAAAAAATGAACAAATCACACTATGTAAGATAAATCGGAACCAAGAAACCCTAATTTCTAATTTCCGCAGGCATATTTTCACAAATGAAAAACAGAAGAAACAGTGAGCAAGCCAAGAGCAAAGCAGCAAAAGGAGCCACCATACATGCAAAAGACCCAACTCTCATGCAGAGGCAAGGATCGAGCAGGAAAGAGGGGATGAGGGACCATTTGCGGAGGAAAGAGAGGGAGATGAAGAATGAAGAAGCAAGGAAGGAGGGGGGGGGGGGGAGCACCTCACCTCGCTGCCGCGGCCCCGAGCGGGAGGCGCGGCCGAGGCGAGCCACCGCAGCGAGGAGCGATGGGGATGGGGATTTGGGGATTTGGGTGGATTGGGGATTCGTGAAGACTACGGGAGGAGACACATACACATACAGTATTTTCAAAGTGCTAGTGGGGAGCTGCGCTTTCTTATCTTATTTTGTAATTTCATTATACCAAACTGTCTATCTATTCTTTTATTTGTTTAGTAGCACAACTAGTCCTCCGTGCTATTGCAAAATTGTATTCATGTATTTATGGGTTTATTTGCTCCTGTTCTTCAATGTGGCGGACAGACTCCTGACAAGAACATTAAAAAAATGGTTGATGCCCTTTGGAAGGAACCTTTTGTAACTAACCATCCAGATAGATTGTTTTTAATTTAAGTATTATTAATACACCTGAAACTTTAATAGACACAATCGTACTGTTTTGATCTTGAGTCTTGTTCTCCATCTTAGAAATGAAACGTCATGTACAAAAAAAATATGTTATCTCCTCTTGCATCACTTGTGTTAAACAAATGGGCTTATCTTATATGCACGCATATAAATATGCATCAAAGAAAACTTCTAACACATCTCTATATATTATAAAAAATTAATCACGAGCTCTTATGTATTGGACATTTATGACACAAGTAAAAATTAACACATGTATACAATTTTGTCTTATTGTTTGATCAGATCCAACGATTAGTATACCTCAACCAAACCCTAACTCCCACTCAACTACCCCTCCTCCCCTGCACCATGCCCCAATATCCTTGGCTCCTCCCTCGCGTCTTGCATTCATGTCATGATGCTAGCGCCTCCCATGCCCTTCCCTCCATCATCCCCAATGCATCGTTGCTCCTCCACCGACATCCCCACTAGTTTGCAAGGCTTCTCACCGTGTCTTCGGAGTGCCACCGCCCAATCTCTCTCCCTTCCATCTCCGCAATCTTCAATTTTTTTACTGTGATTTACTAATTTTTTTAAAAAAAATCTATTACTATCCACCATCTTTACTATTTTTATTTATTTTCTATTTTCTATTACTTTTCGTGGTATTATGTGTGGATTTCTGCTTTAGATTTAGGATGATGAAGTTTTTCAGGAAGGAATGCATTTGTATTGGTAGGTTGCATTATATCGTAATGGAATTGGTTATATATGTGAAGCTATTCTAGTTGCAGGACCGTTATAACTCACTCAAACAAATGCATCCTTGGCAAATTAAGATGAAGATTTCTGGTATGGATCTCTATATTTTCGTATATATAACTGTTTTTTCCGTTATCTATATTCATGTACTTGCAAGTATGAGCCTAATGATTGTTAGGCACTTGAAATTAGCTTTTACGATTACGATTGATCCTAATGTTTTTCACATTCAAAAAAATTACTAGATATAGATATAGCTACGAAACCATGCAATTAAAATTGCTTTCTAAGATTTTTTTTTTACAAGCAAAGGAAGGAAAATGGATGTAATTAATTTACCGGCTGCTCCTTTAACTCCTAATTACCTCTTTTGTTATTGATAGAATCATGTTTTTTCCTTTTCATTGTTGCTTTTTTTTTTTGTTAATTTCAGATTGTATAAATTGCTATTATATTTGCATTAGTCATGGACATTATCTGAATACTCCATATGTCGCAACTTTCTATTCTTATTCCTGTCAAACTATAGCCTATGAAATGCATCGATCTGTACATGCTGTTCTGCTATTGATTATGGGAAGATCATACATTGGAATCCTACCTCGTCCTCATGGAAGAAAATAGCACGAGCCAATCGCAGCCTTTAGTGTATCCCCCTAATGGTACATTTCTTGTGATTTGAGCGAGGAAATAAAAATTATTCTTGGATTATTGGAGCACATTGTTTACTGTAAATCAATGTCATTATTTAAATTTGTGTGATTTGTGATTTGATAATACTTTAAATTGGATATATTTTTCTGTGTTCAGTTATATTGTTATTATGTGTGAACAGTGGTATGTCATGGATTCTTTTGATTGTGATGCAAGTTTTAGTTATTCCGAAATTATAGTGTGCTCGTGACAAGGTTAAACCATTGAAGTGGTGTTCATGGACGAGTTAGAGACTCGATGGGTTCGGGATATGCCGAAGACACTAGAGACTTGCAGAGATGTTGGACGTTACTACACCAAGTATTTAGAGTCGTGTTGTACCAAGATGTATGAAGTGGCTAGAATCGGTGGAAGTGTGGAGGTTGTCGATCGGGGTCCAGAATGGGAGACTTCCCGATTGAAGACGGGCCATTCATTATTAAGGTGGACACGTTGAGACATAATAGCGAGCATAGTTGGTGCTCACAATGCTCGAGAAAATCATTGAGACGGTCTATGGACTCTGTATGAAAGGCTATGCAGAAAGACTACTTGAGAGATTATTTTATGTTGATCGAATCTTAATATCAGAAAAGTGTTAAGAGCAAAGTTTTAAACCTCGAAGTTAGCTTTCCAACGGATCCACGAACGTCAAAATCGGAGTTCAGATGATAAAGTTATGTCTATTTTAGTATCTATTGTGTAAAAAATTCTATAATTCCGAATATTGTAAAATGAGTGAGGAGGAGTTGGGCTAAATGAGCTTTTAGGCCCAAATCTCCACCAACTGTTAGAATTAGTCTCACATGAGTTGTGGAGACTATCTTAAGTATGGAGTGAGTCTTATATAAGAGGGGATGCTATGGAGAGTTTCCAATCTCTTTGAGAGAGAGTTTTTTTGTTATTGTATTTAGTCTTTGATACTTTTGTATTCTTGACATTTTTCTTAATTTTTGAATATTTTATTAGAATTTAAATATTTCTCTCTTTCTTGATTGTTTAAATTTTTGTATGTGTTTGTTTAAATACTCACAATTGATTGTTTAAATACGACATCGTTTATTAAAATACTTGTAATTGGTTATTTAAATACATACAAATCCTATTTTGTATGTACTCGTTTAAATATTTGCAATTGATTATTTAAATATTTGTACTTGATTGTTTCTTGTTTCTTTTTATCTCTTTTTGTTTTTTTTATATGAAGATTTTTGAATATTAAGAGAGGTGGTGTTATAATTAAGTATATTTATATTTGAGATATTCGAATACCTCTAACATCTTCATACATTCTCTTTTTTTTTTTACTTATATGTTAAAAATTTATTTTGTAAAACTGATTCACCCCTCACGATTTGCTATCCTGACATTTCATTTACCTTAAGGAGATTATGTTTACATGCCTTCAAAAATCTATTTTATTTTGTGCCTTTACGCATCCAGCAGACTCGGGAGGATAGTTTTTTAAAACCTAGGACTGTTGCAAAATGGTAACAACAAAATAATTTCTCAGAAACTTCCCCAATATGCAGGTAAAATATGAAGTTTGGTGGGCTGTTTGCTATCTGATTTTCCTTTTTAAGATGGGACATGACTTATAAATCATAATTGCTTTGGGTTGTTTTAGTTGGTCTTGACTTCATGGTAGGTTTGCAGTGTCCAGTCTCATCATTTTTTAGCATCCTATGTTTGCCGCTAGTACAATAGAGAAGGGACTGCCTCCCATAATGGGTTGCAAATGCTTGATTGGAAATAAGACCCACTCCAATTGAACCCGTAAAATACTGTGTATCTGAATTTTTTTAGTTATGCACGTGAAATGGGTTCTACGGACCGCTCCAACAGAAGACGCATCCGCCGGCTTGTCGATACAGATCAGAGAGAGGATACCGAAATCTCCACATCCTCTCTCTGATTGCTATCCTCTCCCCACTCATCGCCGCCCCCAACCGGCGACACTTCGCGCGGCCGGTGTCGAGAAGACAAATAGCGGCGAGCCGACGCCATAGTTCAAACTCTCGTTCCTAGAGCCCGCGCACGCCAGCCTCGTTGGTGCTGAAAAAGCCGAGAGCACGATTGGCGGGAGTCCGCAATCGCTGGACCTGCGGCCGCCGGAGGCGCCGAGAGCACGACCCACGGGGAGCTCGTGAGTAGAAGCGCCTGCTCCGGAGAAGCCAAGAGTGCGGACAGCAAGCTGTTGCCGCCTCCAGTGGAGTTGGTCCGCGCCAGCGCCGAGGAGATGGCGTTGGAGTTGGAGGCCGCGTGCTCCAACGCCACCGAAGGAGTCGGGGATTCCAGCGGCAAGGGGGAGGAAAAGGGGGCGAGCTCAAGCAGCATCTTCTAGGGCGGCGAGAAGGTCGGGAGGAGGCAGCTGTCGCAGGCGTCGCAGGGTGAGGAGAAGCCCACCGGTGACTGCATGGTCTCCATGCGTAACTCGGCGAGGTGTTGCGGTGCTGGCGTGTGGACGAAGGGGTTCTTGGTGGCCTCCACCTCCATGATTCTTGGAATCTTGGGTTGGTTGGTTCGTTTTTTGGAACCTTGGGTTGTGATTTGTGAGGTCGTTGGGTTTTAGAGGGAAGGCCGCTAACCACTGCCGCCGTTGCCCGCGCTGTCGTTTGCCCGCGTGACAGCGCCCCTGCTCACCCGCGCGAAAAACAGATGACAGTTATTTTTTACGGCATAGAGAGTGGGATTTGGAGATTATTGTTGGAGTAAGTTGAAATATATGGATGAAATATTTTTAGGAATGTATGTATATGGGGATATAGAGATCCGATTTTAGGTATTATTGTTGGAGAAGATCTCTTCAACAGAAAATCTAAAAGGATTGATAACCTAAAATTTAGATATCAGGTTCCCCATTCTTGCTCCAACAGAATACCTATCTCGATTCTTATTTTAGATATTGCTGCAGAGAATTTATAAATTTAGGTATTCTCTCTCCTCTACTTATAATGTTTTGGGGTTTGGAGATTCTGTTGGAGATGGTAGAAATATAGGTATAGAATCTTTTTAGAAAGATATGTATATAAAGATATAGATATCTGATTTTAGATATTGTTATTGGAGAAAGTCTAAGAGAGAGTATTACTTGCACATGACTGACTGAAAATAAGGGACAATACTACTATTTTTTTTTTCATATCTACTTCTTTTTTGTGATCTTCGATCTATTAGTAGCGTCTTGACGATGATCAATTTCAGGATATACTCAGTATGGTGCACATCCTAGTTGGGTTTCCAGATAGAAAATGCGATTTGATTCTTTTATCTTCATTCATATTTTCCAACGAATTATGGTGTTGTTGCAATGCTTTCATCTTGCAAAAAGTGGTAATAGGATTTGTTTTATAAACAAAAGTAAATGGTAAATCCTACATTGATTCATCTGCATGACTGGCATAGCAAATATTTTCTCTTTGAATTTTGTGGTGAAAGGGGAACTGTATTATTTATTGAGACGTGGTAATGTTATTTTCATGAATAACTTTACAGGATGCTATAAAATATTATGGTCTAAATGGTTCTTTTTTTTTTTTTTTTTTTTTTTCTTGCAATGAACTTATCTGCCTTCCATTAATTTCTTTTGAGGGTACTCCTGTACTATCCAAAGGCTATTTTTCATATAAGTATAGAAAAAAATTAGTATATGAATTATAAAAAAAAAATATAGCTTGCTGAAGAGTGTTCATTCACCTGTGTGATATTGTAGTTTTTTATTACTTTTTTTTTTGACACGGGGAATCGCGCATAGCCTGCTAGTGTTAGTATCAAGCACGTGCTTTAACCATAAAACTAAAATTTCTTCCCCTTGGCATGCCTATCCTTCAAAACCAAGCCAAATCAAATTAAAAGAAATGTTTGTAAAAAGTGGTTTATTTTACATTTGTTGAAATAATATACATTTTTTATATACAAAAATATATGAAAAATAAGTAGTTGAGACAACTAATTTTCTTTCTCCTAGGGAGTCAATTAATGTTAGGTATAGATCCACCACTAACACCAAACTCTAATCATTCGGGCCAGACAAAATTTTCCATGACATTATCACTCAAATGAGGAGCGACAAAAAAAAAAAAAAATCAGCAAAAGGATTCTGTGGTTGCGAGTGACGAGAAGAATCGTTTCTCTGGTTGACAGCGCGTCGTTTTTTATTGAAGCCGAGAATGCTTATTATGGTATAAAATAAACATGTTTTAAGAACAAAAGGCATGCATTTACATCAGTCCTAATGGATCAAAATAAGTGAAAAATTTGAAATTGATTATAAAATGATTAGTCATCTCAGCGAGAGTTATTTGGATAGATAGAAATAGAATGAGCCCAAGAGCTATCCCATGGTGACGCAAAAGCCCGATTTCCATGCAGTATCCGATGGCTTGGCCCAAGCAGCAGGCCTTTTGAATAGAACGATTGGCCCATACATATGTGTTTGCTCTTCTTAGTTTATGATCTATAACCTCATTTGCACTGTAGATGATGCGATGAACGTCATAACGAACAAAGCTAGCTAGTGGGGTTGCATTTGGATACGCACATACATTTGTTCTTAATTATATTTTATGACAAGGTGGGGTTCAAAAGTGCTTTTGATTTGATCTCTTCACTTTTTGATGGGCAACACGATCATCAAGTTTGTGTAATATTTAATCCTTAGTTAGTTTTGGCAGTAGTAATAGAGATTCGAGTGATGAGTGGAATACTCCATTGATCAGACGTGTCTGGAACTCGCTGTCGAGAAGAGACATTGCATAAACAGCTATTAATGGGAAAAGAAGCAAGAGGAAGAAAGAGGGGGAGGTGTTGGTTCACGTGCATGCGCGTGCCCCTCTGTCCACCTTCGTCGTCTCTGCATGCTCTCCCACGCGAACTGGGACCCATCTCTCCTCCTTCCTTCATTTAATTCCTTCTCCCATTTCTCCATATCACCCTGTTTCTCTTTATTATTCTCTCTCTTCGTGTCCGTCTCCCCTGCTCTCTCCTCTCTCTCCTTATTCCCATGCTTCTTCTTCTTCTTCTTTTTTACATTTACTGCCTTTTTTTTGCATCTATTCCATACTTCTTCTTCTTCTTAAACCACTACAATAAAATACAATAAAAATACTCACATGCTACCTAGAACTATCCTTCCAGTATTTGTAATCAATCACGCCACTGTCTTCTAACAGTTGGTGTTTTGAAGTGACGCATCGATCGAAACTTGACTTAATATCGATCGATCGGCGCAATGGCAATGCATGAGTCATGATCGATTAAGACAAGGCGGGCGCAATAAGAGCTCTACATACATTTCGTGAAAATGCAAGTGCCGAACATTACGAGCCACGCATGCATGCACCTCTTTATATTAACGTTTCTTTCAGCTAGTATGATGAGTCAATTACCCAGAAATACATGTGTTAAGATTTTCAAATCCACTAGTTCCTTTTTTTTCTTTCTTTGAAGAAACAAGCACCAGTCGACTTTAAAGCCGTCTTTGTGAAATGAGTTGCTTTCGTACGTGATACAGCAGCGGTGTCAAATTCTCAATCAACTCAATAGATCTCGCCGTTTAATGGTCGGTCCATCGATCATCTATCTTATCACTACTCCATTATGCATATATGCTCTTCTTTGGGATAAGCTGGTTTCTCCAGAGTCCATTCTTTCATGCGCTAGGACTTAGGACTTGAGAGACGTACCATCCGACCATGGGACCAGATATTTTCAACTTGAAAAGACTATATGTACGAATATGAACAGTATGTACGTACATAGATGATGATTAGATGAATTGTTGAATTCTGAACTAGTATCTCGGATGCCAATTGAGTTTTGCCAATACGTACTGTACTTCTGATGCAATAAAATTCTGACTTTTTTTTTTATTGCTGCTCCCGACCCAATATATATGACATAGGGAGTATATGCTTATAGCTAGGTTTTCTGCATGCAACAAGTAGAGTGACGACTGTCTGCTGGAATATATATAGTAGAATAATTATCTCTGGCCACAAGTACAAGTAGCCTGCAGTCACTATCTGAAAAGTTCAAATTTGATCGGTATACATTGTGCAAAAAATATATACTACTACTCCAATAAACTGGGAGATCTATCTAGTATATTTATAAACTAGTTGGATTATCATTGAGTTGAAGTACTGATCATTGCCACCACTCAGTCATTATGCTAGGCTTGTTGCAGATCATCTTTGCACTTCATTTTGCAGGTCTTTCTGCATGCATTGCTTTTATTAATTGATGATCACTAGATTATCAGCAAGCAGCATGTATAGTTGCATATATGCATGCTGCATGTCTCAAGTTCTTAACTACTCCTAGTATAAATTCTTTAATTCAGGCCACCTCATCCGCATGTACGATCGTGCATGCATCCATGGGGCCAAAATATATATACAGTTTTTTTTTTTTATAAAAAAAGGTCAGTTGATATAAATCATACTCGTCTGTGATGCAGGAAAGATAGCATCAAACACACACATACACGGCTAGGTATCACTTCTTTTTTTTTATATATGTAATGCAACAATTAATATTGCCTTTATTCAACTTACTTTAATATGCAATTATTCCTAAAAAATATTCATTCATATATGCCACTAGAATAATAAAACATTCAGTTCAAACTGAGGATAGAATTGCATCTGTACAGTGTGAATTCCATCGTCCATATATCAATATATGTCACTTTCCAAGTAGAATGCAACATAACGACGTCTCCTCTTCTTAACTACGGACTAACGTGTGTACTGTAGCTTTGAATAGGACAACCATGCGTATATGCGAAGAGTGCAAAAATACATGAAAAACTATGGATCTATGGACGCCTCTCTAAATTAATAGTTATCAACAAGGAAAAATTGATATCCAATATGAGTGAATAGAGTTTCGGTTTCTAAATCCCCAATAAAAATTCTAAAAAAAAAAGAAAAAAAGAGGAGACTAGGGTGTGAGTACATTTTTTTTAAAAAAAAAATTTGTACCTTCTCCATCCTTTATATCCTTTATGTAAAACAATTACTTTAATTGTTGAAATTTTTTTAACTCCATATAGCTCATTGAAAGGGTACAACTCATCCTTATGCATATATTCTATCTATCTTAGTGAAGGGAATTAATTTTGGGGTGGGGTGGGGTGGGGGGGGGGGATCCGTGCTAGTGCTAGTGCTAGTACTTGTAGTATTGATGAAGAGAGAGGAATATATGTCCGGTCGGTTGATGGATGAAAGGTACATATACACAGTGAGACAGAGTAGTAGTACTGCTATTACTAACTTGAAGAAGAATGGCAGTACCCATTGAATTGATTGAATTCTTGTGCAGCACAAATTCTAATTGCTGCCGATCACACGAAAGTGACAAGTCGTATCAATTGGACTCGCTGAGCCATCATTTTATTTATTATTTATTAATCCCTCAGCTCAGCTCAGCTGCCACTCTGTGCATCATGCTCTAGCTTATAGCTGGAAGGGTATTAATTGAATTCAAGGCACTCAACTAAGCATGCAGCCAATGCAAGAAGCCTAATTTTCACAATTCCAACTGATCCAATCTAGCTATCTAGCTAGTTAGGAGTGATGATATTATTACATCATCTTTAGATAACATTACTCCCTCTGTCAGTACATTAATTATATGTGACATACGTACATGACACTTTACTCACTGACTTTGACAAATCAAACCTGGCCGACAGTCAGTTGTCAAACCCATCTTTTACAATATCCCCTGACATGCATGCATACATGATGAATCCTTGTTAGTGCTTGTACCATATTGTTATTTCATGGACACTACTCAAAGTAATACTATGAAATTAACGTGCCAAACAACAACAAAAATAAAAGGTTAGTGAACTTAAAGGCCTCCACATGAGACATATCCCAAAATCTATCAAAGTGACCAAACTCACCACTGAAGATTACATCTGGCAGCTTTGGGTTTAGCATGCGTTAAGCTAACCAGCTGAGAACATTAATGGATCGGTGGCAAAAGTAGCTTTGCATCGCCTCTATCTATCTCTTAGAGTATAAATTAAACCCTCACTTGATCATTACCAAACTTTGCAGAAAGATGCACATTTTTTTAATTTAAACTAGGAGTATATAATTAAAAAGAAATTAATTAAATAAAGAGGACTAGTCTACTTAAAGCCACTTTCGAAAAAGGAGTAAAATGGAGTTACTTAAAACCATGTACCAACTTCTTCTAGATCACGATTAGTACCTAGCTAGATAGATATATATACTCAGCCGAACTCCCACTGATCTATAATTAATACTCGTCCATAGCATTGCAGCATATACTCCTTAGTTCGTGTTATAATTAATTTATAAATATGCCCATGGCGGCCGCCGTAAACATGCATTGTTTATTTGCTAGTGTGAACTTCGTAATTAATTTACCAAATAATTAACGGTTAGTATATAAAACTGTCACCTTTACGAAAATGGTGCATTGTAAAAAACATTCAAAGGTCATATAAATGTGGCTCAAGATGTTCAGTAGCCTACTTTCACTTCTAGCATCCATCCATCCATCTATCACAACTATAGATATATAACTGTACAAGTCTATAATTAATAGTCATATTAAAAAAAAAAACATTCTCAACAATTTGAGTCACCTAGATTTTACTATTTCATATTTATTGGTTGTCTGGATATATATATATATATATATATATATATATATATATATATATATATATATATATATATATTCGAATTGAGTTGAATTAGTTCCTCTTAGACAGGTCATCCTATGAATTAATAAACTAATAAAAATGTTTATTTTGACGTTTTAGTTCTATTATTTTCTAAAAAAATTAAAGTCATCTCCATACACGCATACTTATCAATTATTTTCCCAAAAATATAATACATTACATACACAATTCAAACAACCAAAGAAACTAGGCACCGTATGGGACGGCTACGCCAGAGAAGATGCAGACAACAACACATCACCCTCGATCACTAATTCCAATGCAAGCATGGCTCCCAGCGTGGTCACTACTCACTCTCTACACCTACACCATACTCATACATGCTCCTCGTCTTTTGAAGTTTAGTATACACTAGTTTTAACCTCTCGATTACTCTAGCCAGTAGTGAGTAGTTTATGAGTGTAGAGGGAAGGCGGGAACACAACCATACCATCCTTTTCTAAGCACCTTTATTTCTTCTCTCTCTCCTCGCCCTATTTAAACCCCTCCCCCCTCCCCTCCCTTAACTCCACCACCACCACCACCACCACTCTTCTCCCTTTCTACATCGATCTCATCTGTTTAATTAATTCAGAGATGCCGCGGGTGGTTTGGGTGAACGGCCCGATCATCGTGGGCGCGGGGCCGGCGGGGCTGTCGGTGGCAGCGTGCCTGGACTCCCGCCGCGTGCCTTTTGTCGTCCTGGACCGCGCCGACTGCGTGGCCTCTCTCTGGCAGCGCCGCACGTACGACCGCCTACGTCTGCACCTGCCCAAGCAGTTCTGCGAGCTCCCCGGCATGCCCTTCCCGGCCGACTACCCCGAGTACCCCACCAAGCAACAGTTCGTCCAGTACCTCCAGGACTACGCCTCCCACTTCGACATCCGCCCCCGCTTCAACCAGTCCGTCACCTCCGCTCGCTACGACGCCGCCGCCGGCCTCTGGCGTGTTCGCGCCATCGACTCCTCCTCGGAAGCGGCGGAAGAGAGGGAGTACATCGGCCGGTGGCTCGTCGTCGCCACGGGTGAGAACGCCGAGCGCATCGTCCCAGAGTTCGAGGGCACGGAGGAGTTCTGTGGCCCAGTCACCCACGTCTCCGAGTACAAGTCCGGTGAGGCCTACAGCGGCAAGCGCGTGCTCGTCGTTGGCTGCGGCAACTCCGGCATGGAGGTCTGCCTCGACCTCTGCGAGCACAATGCCTCCCCCTCCATGGTCGTCCGGGACTCGGTGAGCAGAACAAATTAAAGCTGATCCTATTTGCTACAGATAGCTAGTTCTTGCCTTTAATTGCTAGAACAAAAGCTGATCTCCTATTATGTTTTCTCGATCGATGAGAAGGTTCACGTGTTGCCGAGGGAGATGCTCGGAGTGGCGACGTTCTCGGTGGCCGTGTCCCTCATGCGGTTCCTGCCTACGTGGGTGGTCGACAAGATCCTGGTGATCCTTGCAAGGCTCTTCCTAGGAAACTTAGAAAAGCTGGGGCTGAGGAGGCCTTTCAAGGGGCCTATGGAGCTCAAGAACACCAAGGGGAGAACTCCGGTGCTCGACATCGGCGCGCTGTGCAGAATCCGTTCAGGCGACATCAAGGTCGTGCCAGGGATCAGGAGGTTCCACGACGTAGGGGCAGAGCTGGTTGATGGCCGATTCGTCGCGGCCGACGCTGTGATACTGGCCACCGGGTACCACAGCAACGTGCCGCAGTGGCTCAAGGTAGGTAATATATATAGCTAGTTACTAAATACTATGCTATGATTACGTATAGAAGCTAGCTAGCTAGCTAGTAAAATGAAGAGGGCGATGTTTGTGGTGAGTACTTATGAGCCATAAAATCAAAAACTGAACTGAAAGCGAGAAGTAGCTACCTATGTCTTTCATGTAAAGACGACAAATTGCATATTATATTGCACCCTAAAAAGAAAAAGAAGCACTTTTTTAGCTAGGAAAATTCTAATTCTGTTGAAACAATTACAGGGGAGTGAGTTCTTCAGCGAGGAAGGGTACCCAAAGGAGGCGTTCCCAAACGGTTGGAAAGGGGGGTCGGGCTTGTACTCGGTTGGGTTCACTCGGAGGGGCCTGTCCGGTGTTTCCCTGGACTCTGTCAAGGTTGCTCAAGACATCGCCGTGGCTTGGCAGCATGAGACCATTTGCACCACCAGCAGATCTTGTACCTGACTTGATTGATGGATGCATACGTACTGTAGCTAGCTTTACATGGACATGGTTGACCTCCACCATACAGTGATGCGATATGACACCCGGCCTGGCCTCCACTCAACACATGCATGCCATGGCCTGTTAACTAATTGAGACATCTCAACAAGTACTACGTACAAGATTTGAAGAAGAATCCATCTTAATAATATTATGTGCTGTGAAAAGAAAAAGGTGAAGTTAGGATTTCTGGCACTGATTGATGAGGCAACTAGGATCAAAAGGCGACCAACTCAGGGTGCCATCGAATATAGAGCCCAAATTTTGCAGCATATTATGGGCCTTTTCCTTTATATTTTGATGAACATACAGATCATTAATTAGTTAGGCAATAATTAATAGATCTGTGTATATCTAACGCTTTTAGTTTGACGATCCACTATGTACGTGTTTCATCATGTATAACTAGCTAGATTGATGTATGTGCGTTCATGCAGTAAGAACAAGTTAATAATAATTAATATTTGTAATGCATGACGGGACTTGTAGTGCTCCATTGTTTAATTTGTCATCGCATGTCAACTTTGTAGATACTGTTTTTGGTAGATGATTGGGTTGTGTACGTGTGTAGCTGTTGTTTTTTCTATTATCATTATTTCTCTGTAAGAAAATTAAAGGTTCTAGAAATATTGACGAGGTATGCTAGCTCATGCAGTATGGCAGATTCTTGAATAGCATCTGTGCCCATTCCTTATACCTGCAATATCATGAGAAGGATGCACCAGACTTGGATCAGCCGCAATTGGACAAATAATTCAAATGGCCATTGATTTTTCGATGAGCTCTATCGAGATATAACGACCCATAATAATCATTGCACGCATATTTGGAGTGATTTCCTCGAGGAGGAGGCAATTGTTGGACCAGAAAGAATACGGAGTATCATTGTTCTAATACAGGTTGGTTCGATCGGATCCTTGTTCTAATCTGATCTCCCTCTGCACTGTACTGACCTGATCGACCACCCCAGTTATGATACTATGACAACGACCTCCCAAGACTTGATCCATCATGGACCAGCTGCTAATAAATTTGGTCTGGCCCCCCGATCTCGCTGTAACTCTGCACTGGAGTAAACCAAGGTGTCGACCATATATCTCACTCACTCACATAAAACTTCACCTATATATTTACTAGCCAAGGATCCTCTACGGTGAAGGACAGATACAGTGCCGTGCATTTCTTCCACGTCAATTGGATCACAAAGCAATATCTAGGATGATCTTGGGGTACACAGGTGATCAATTTATATTGTAGCATGGTACTATAGCAACTGTACTGTAGTACTGTTATTATAAAAGTCAGTATGAATCTCCAGCATTGCGATCAAACGGTGAAGAGCGGGTTCTAATACATATTACCACACAGTATTTACTTGAACACAAATGTGTGTGTGTGAGGGAGACAGACAGAGAGGGAGAACGAGTGGAACCCCCCAGCAACATGGGCAAAGAGGGAGTTGAATAGCACAAGGTACGACTCCATGATTAGCAAGTCATCATTGCCCTATGGCACCACCTCACATCACAATTACTTCATGAGAGCAACTCTCATGAGAGACTAGAATATCCTCCAATATTTTCGCTGAGTTTTATCTTCATTCTTAATAGGATTTGGCTGTAACTCTCTCTTAAGGCATTTTATGTACTCTTAATTTTTGCATAAATAGCAAGAAATATATCTCATAATCCGATACCTAAACAGGTAAGCAACAGGCAAACTAGTTTGTCAACCAAAAAAAAAAAGGGGAGCCAATATGGGCATGAACAACTTCATATCCTTAATCTGATTTTATTTTCTTTCTTTCTATTTTTCTTGGGGGGGGGGGGGGGGGGGGGGGGGCGGGCATTTACCATCAATGTCTAAGGAGGGAGTTTTTTTTATGATTAAAAAATTAATTACAAAACTAACCTACAGTTACAAGATTTTACAAAAATGATCTGCCACGTTAGCCTGTCGAGCACTGAGAACTTGACAAACTAACTGTCGCGCTTGTCGAGTGTCCAGTACTCGATAAGATCCCTACGACCACGACTACGACCACGGGTTTGTCGAGTGTTGGGCACTCGACAAGCCCCTCATCGACCACAGGCGACCACCAGGGGCTTGTTGAGTGGCACTCGACAAGTAAAACAATATTATAAAGTCGAATGGTACAAAGGCAGCTAAAGGCTCCTAGTTCAGTTGGTGGGAACCCCCTTCTGCCACGTCGTCGGCCTGGATTCAAATCCTCGACAAATAAATGCATATTAAAAAGACCAACGTCTTTAGGGTAGCTAAAGGCTCTAACCCAACTGGTTTGCACGCCTGCTCCACATCATCAGCCCGAGTTCGAATCCTCGTTCCCACAATTAAAATTCTTTTTGGTTAAAGTACCGGTGGGTGGCTTATCGAGTTCTGATCGTGGTCGATTAGTGGCTTGTCGAGTGCTTAGTGCTTGACAGGCTGACGTAGCGGCCTATTTTTGTAAAATCTTGTAATTGTGGGTTATTTTTGTAATTAATTTTTTAATCTGGGTTATTTATAAAAAAGACTCCTAAGGAGGATACATATAATTAACAAAAATATTACAAGGGGAGAAACACAAGAAGGAACAATAGAATGATAATAACAATCAGGAGTAAAAATGGGAGTTATTTGATGGACAAAGTTGAAAGAATTGATACCTTTTGCGTGAACTTAGCAACAGAATGCATGCCACACAACTAGCCAGCAAGACAAGACCAACACACAAACTGATTTTCTCTAAGGAATAACACAAGAGGCACATCACTCTCTCAAAGCTGAAACAAGCGCACAAGTAGAGACATGGATGCAGTGTTTCTAGGATAACAGAATTTGGTCAACTTTGCAAGTGTATCATAATGTTTAATTATTCAGGAAATTGTTAGTATGCTGCTCTCTTTGAACTTTAAAGACAAACACAATATGATTATGTAACAGGCAACACAGAGCATATGTCTAGACCAAAATAATTATGACTTGAATAACAATAATAATGCTTGGGTATAGATGGAAGTCTATAACTAATCATGTTAAATTATTCAAGAAACTATCATGTTAAGTACACTGCCAGTCCTTAAAGACGAACAGGATATATATAACGGGCGACATGGAGCATGTTTAGACCGGAATAATTATGACAAGGTATAACAACAACTCACAGACAAAAAGCACAGCTCCATAAGCTGTTTCAGTCAATTATTACTTGCTTACTTCTGAGATGAAGCCCCTTTTCCACACATGCGATTGCGAGACGTGACCAACAAAAGGGAACTGTTCAGTCTTTTGACAACCGACCAGAATATATGTTATAGTTCAACAAGTTGGTGGCATGAGCTCTTTTATCATAATGCAGTGACATCATAATAAGCATAAGCAAACAACTAAAAGCCGGAAACAAGCGATGAAAAATTGAAATGCTTGGCACAAATTTTAAGTATAAATGCTACGAGTAATCTATGACATGATGGAAATGTTGCATGCATGTCTCAGTTGTTGTTTCCAAGGGTCTTAACCATTCAAAAGATAGATTTGACAGAATCGATGTCACAAGTGTCTTAACCATCATTCCCACATGAGGGCCCATCATAACCAAAGTGGCAGGTTATCCTATGTATTCACAGATTCTGTGGATTAGCTAACTGGAAGAATAGGTTACAGGCAATTGAGACGTACTGTACCAATTAATTTCATTGAAATTTTCAGTCATATACGTACATTAGAGATGCAGTATTTTTAACTGTATGCGGGTGTTGATTATATCATGATGACAGAAACAAGTATATTGGATGACAAATATCTTGACCATACCCAAAACTAAAACTAAGACCGAAAGCAGAACAGTCAAATAATACATGCATGCAAGCAAGCATTCGCTTGAAAGTGCTACATACACCATGTGGGTTCATCATGGGCTACAAACGCATAACGTACGGCCTTGGAGGCGCTGGTTATCATTTTCCCATCACATCTTACATAATGATAAGTTTGTGATGGCAGCTGAAACAGTAAAGAATGTGAAGGTCTTACTCAAATACAGATCTGAACAGATACAATGACACGTTCATGCAAGTCTATACTCCTATTCAGAGAGTTTTACATTGATAACACTGATATTTGTCATTAACATGAAGTTTTCAGCCGTCACTAGCACTACTGTTTTATATCTAACAAGTCAAATCTGGGATGAATTTTGCATCCCTGTTGATCATTACTCAACAAGGTGACAGGAATGTCACTCCCTGAGATTTTTTTTTTAAAATATTCTGTAGAAGGAAGGAGATTGATGACTCTTTACATGGTGAACGGCTCACATATAAATAATATACCTTAAATCAGAATCAGAAACAGTAATCACCAGAAATGTGACAACTAACAGACAAAATTGTACAAGTCAATGAACTGTTAGGGACTAATAACCTACTTAAAAATGACTTAAAGTTTCCTTCTCCATATTCCTGACGTTGAGATCCTAACTAACAACAATAAACCAGAATTTAAATGCACCAAAAAAGAAGAAATCAATCATGTTTTGTTGTAAGATTGCATCATGTTGTTAAAAAAAAAATACCAGATGGTTGTTCTGATGCGAGAGGGAGAAAAACGGTGTGTATGTTTGGAATCATTATACTCTGAAGAATAGATTACTTCCTCCTTTCTTGTGGGAAGGGTGATCCAGTTCTAGAGCATTTATCACACTGGTCGGTGGGATCTCACCATCTGTTCCTGCTGACGCAGCACCTGATGTTAGACCCCAAGCCATTTTGGAGAGGTGGTCGCTCCTGAATCCTGAATTCTGAATTTCTCACCAGGCTTAAGATAGATGCAAGACGGTTTTCTGTTTTACTGTCCTATGAAAAGAAAATAGCTAGCAGTTCTCTAGCCCCATTATTTAATAATAATAACATTTTCTATGATCTATCCAGTTTTGTAATTGTACGTAGTGGTGTGTGGATAATAGCAACAAACTTTGTAGTACAAATTTTTTAAATACCCAATTCTGAGATGGCAAGTAGCTATTTGCTTCATTTATTTTTAATTTTGTTGACATGATAGTGATACATTTCACTGACAATTTTTGGCATAAGATCAACATAGAGAATGTGTTTGATTCAGTGGTTAAGTTGTGTTATTGAACAGACAGCTTGGTTCATATGGTATCATCAGACTCGCAAATGCACAACATAGGAAAACAAAAGGCTAGGTAGCGATTGATTCTTCTATGACTTGTCTTCTAGACGTCGGTCTGCCCGGAATTTAATTGGACAGGCCTACGTTTCAGCTGAACTTACGGTGACGAAAAAAAACAGTAATGGAGAAGCATAATAAAAAAAGGAAGTGTGATCGTGTGAAGCAATAGGGGGAAAAAGTCTAGACGAAAAGACCGACCTACCGTAATAAGAAGCGAGATTTAGCAGGGGTGAGTGAATAACTTTAACTTGAAGTATTCCATTACATTGATCACTTTGCTTGCTGTGTTAGGAAGCAGCGTACAAGACGAGACGCGGGCGTGGGCAGTTGGTCGAACGCGATCTGTCTCATCTCCCTCTCTGTTTCACTCTGTGTGCGCGCTTGTGAAGAAAAATTGGTACAGCAACCGCCAAAGAGACAGCCTGAACGAAGGAGGATGGGATGGTACAGATTTTTCTTAATCTTTTTAAAGAAAATGGTATTTTGCTTGTTGCAACGATGTTCCAAGATTTATACAACAAATAGTTGCGCATTTGCATTGCAGCACAAGTTTTGTTTATGATCTAGAACAAAATAGTTAAAAATGCTTACAAACGAACACAGCCAGTGGAATGAGGATGATGGAAATAATAAGAGTCGAGAACGAGCAATTATCTCTGGTCGCCCCCGCAACGCCCTTCTCCAAACCTAGCTTTCCTCCATCTTCCTTGTACCCATTTTGGTATGGAGATGAAACCTGAGCTCCAGGGTCTCTCATAACGACCTTGCTGCCAAGCAAGACAGAATTTGTCACCCCCTGGATGTTGTTGTTGACATAGATGTTGATGCAGCAGCAGTTGCTTGTTGGCGCACAGTGCCTGACCGACATTGTCGCTCCGGTGCTTGCGCCGCCTTCTGAGGTGAAATTTCCATGCCCGGGGTTTGAAGAGAAACGATCTCCCAGACCCATCCTGAAACACATCATTAGAGGCCCCAATTTCACTTATGAAGAATGCAGATTTCTGTCAAACCAAGAAAAGCACAGGATCCTGGTTGAATAACTTGCAGTTGCAGTACAAGCATCGTGCCCAGTGCTACAAGCTAAGAAAATGCTCTGAAGCTTGCTTATTTACATGTCATACCTGCACTATCCTTGCAGCATCCCTACCCCGTCAAACTCGGCAACCAGTGATAATTTAGACATTTCTACACTCATACTCTAGTAGCAATAGGGATCATACAGAGTTCAACTTCAAAGTTAAACAACACTCCAATAGTTGCAAGCATTAAGCTTCAAGGGTGGGTGAGTGCTCACAAATTGAACACTGGGCGCCAACCGCTATCGTTACAACAAATTGCTATGTTCCGGTTTATCAACAGCAGTGAACTGCAGAAGCCTTTAGCCGCCTTAAGGGATAGCCATGACCATCGCTGAGATGCCAACCCAAACTTTTTTTTTTTTCACTGGAACAAAAAGCATGACTACTATCAGGGTTATTTCAACTTTATTTAGTGAAAATCCTTCCTATTCAGGTATCAATGTAAATGGATAAAACGATAGCAATTAACTAAAATTTACTGAGTAAAGTAAAATGTGTCCAAAGTATTTTGGTAGATCAGTAAATGGTAGACACATGTATTAGAGGTGGCACATTGTGTCATTCTACTAACACAAAGCACATAGAACATCCACATAAGCTTCATGACTTGCATTTGGTAGTGTAAAAGATACCAAAGCAGATACTTTCATTAGATTTACTAGGCACCACAGTATAACCACTACCAGCACACTGGACCAAAAGATGAACTGAAAAAACAAGTTGGCCATACATCAAGTTGGCCATACATCCAACCAAACAAAACCTATCCGCAAAAACAAAATCAGCAACCAAAGTCCAACAAATCAGCGGTAGTAATGCCGTCAACCAACCTCATAACAAATCAATGGTACTAATGCAACAGTTGCTATCAAACAAAGAAGCCAGGATAGATCCAAATCCAGCTCAACAAACTCAATTAGTAAAAACTGGACCACATAGGCAGTTGGTACTTGGTACAAAGTCAAAATTGAACTACGTTGGCAGTCAAAGGAAAAATATGCAAACTGATCAGGTCAAATCAAACTGATCAGATCAAAGAATTTGACCTGAACTTTACAAAGAAAGGATGACGTCCATGAGTGTCATACACTCAAAGTTGTCGTTGTCCTCTGCAGTGTTCGCTTGAATTGCCTCCAGCCTCAGCCGGGCCCTTTGAGCCCAATTCACCAGCTCGAACACGGGCTTCTCATGATATTCCCTCAGAACATCATAAAGAAGAGCTGCCGTGCCAATACTTGCAGCCAATCCTGCCATCCATTATGAACTGTTGCGAAAAACAGTTAATATAAGCACAAAAAAAAAAAGGAACACAAATTAGTCAAGTGCTGCCTCTTACAAATTATCTCGGTTGTGAGACAACTCTTCTATCTTCCTCAGCAGGTTAATAATTTCATCCAATTGTTCTCCCTAAGCAGCAGAAAATAGAAAATATTATACAATAAGATAGCTCAATTGCATGGCAAACACAATTATACATCTCAGTGATCTCATCAGCCGGCAAAGCGGAGACCGACGACCACGATCCCGACCTTACCAGCACCGTAGGTTTACTAATCAATGAAGCCCCTCAACCTAATATCTTTTCTTACAAACTCAACCAAGCCTAACCAAACCCATGCTCACCACATGTTCTTGATATTGATTGAGTTGGAGGGAGTCAGAGACTACCACGGAATCCTTCCATAAGGTCACCTTTCCAAGACCCCTCATATAATCTCCAGTGGGGATCAGTCGGAGCACGTAGGAATGCCGACCACTACATAAGCCACGTCTGGCTGAGGCGACGAGAGATGCTTTGTGTGGCTTAAGCTATCTCATCAACGATTCAGTTTACACAATTTTTGAAAAGTTTCTAAGATTTTACACTTCCTGATACCAGGGAAAACCTAGGATTTTTGAAATGTATCTAAGATTTTAAACTTAGGGAAAACCTGGGCGTCCAAATAACCTTACCTCGACGCCTCCGCGGCGGGAGAGGGCGATGCGACGCCGCCGTCGGCTCCCCCCTCGCCGCTGATGGGGGCGCGGCAGTCTCCTGGGGCGGTCTCCGCCCACTGGCGGGGCAGGCAACATGAAACCATGTGGAGGATGCTAATTCCACCTTCTCAGGGATCTCTCAAAGGTTTGGATTTATTGTTGTAAAATGGGGGTCAGAGGTATTGACATTTCTTATCATATTAGAGTTGAAATTAAGGTTGAGATTTGTTGCTGTATTGATTTTTACCATAAATATCTTGAGTGGTTGAGTCGTTAAAAGATTGTCTATGATTAATCTCTTCATAATTTATTAATGATTATAATCCTTTTGATATGAATAATTTATCGGTATGAACATATATGTTCTTATTTAGAGATCATTTTGGACTATTGGATTTATATTCTTAATATTTTTGTGTAGGTATTGGCAAGAATTAATTGAGATTTTAGTATGGGCTCATGAACACACATTTTTGACTAATTTAATTCGTTGGAGAGATAAGTCTATAGCTCTTTTTATTGTGCAAGCAAGATTGATCGGATCAGCTTACTTTTTCGTCCTTATTTAGGTTGTTGGATTAGGGTTGGACTGGACATATATTGAGTTTTTTTATTTCAACTTTATTAGTGAAAATTTTTCTATTCAAACATGAGAGGAAAAGTAAATCCTTTCTATTCAAACATATGAGGGGAAGCAAAATCATATTAGATTGGACCAAATTCTATATTAATTTGATCTCTTTCGTTATTGAGTGATGAATTAGCCGTGGCCGCAGAATTATACTTAAATAGCTCATATTTAAAATAGCCCACTTGATTACTAATTTAGATCAAATAGTTGATCATGGGTCACTTGGCACTTCAAAAAGATTCTTTTGGATATGTTTAATTGATTGAATCATTCAAATCAAATAGCTCTAAATCTTTTAAAATATTTGTGGTTTTAAAGTTTTGTAAATATCATAGTTTCAATTTCACATCTCTCGTACTTCAATGTCTTTTTCTATTTAGTGTAGAAAGACTAATATAAAGGAAAAATATACCCCCCTCCTTTACCTAATTTTTTTTGTTTGCAATCTTCCAAAACTTCATTTTAAGTAGTTGTTGTAAATAATTAAATATAAGAAATTGGAGATATTGTGCGGAATAGTTTGGGTTTTGCTTCAATTTTAATTTATTTTATGTTTTCTTGTTTTGGAAATAACACGTTTATATTTGTTCATTCACCGCAATTTGGAGATAATAGAGATTGTTACTTTTATTTTACAGTATCCCATTATACATAATTTTTTTAGCTTTCCCCACGGGAACTTTTTTTATTATTGCGAATGGTATCTTTTTTAGGTGAGTTCTTGAATTAATGCTTGAATCAAATTATACAACATCTTGAGCTTTCTTTCCTTTTTGTTGTCTATTATATTGGGATTTGAGTGTAAATTTCAAGGAGTTTAGAAATACTGCATGCGATAGATCTTGTAGATTAATTTTAGTTTTGGAGGAGACGCATTAGATTTGAAGATGGAGATGGGATAGGGTAACATTTTTCTTTTCATGCAATATCACTGTCTTTGGTGCATAGATTGGATTTTTTTTGTTTCTCAATGAAAAAGGAATTGGGAGTCAGAAAAATGCTTCCTGATTTAGTAGAATGGAACTTGTAATAATTATGCTAATTTTTGTACCATGCAAACTTGTAGCATGGGCTGAGATGCGAAGGCAACGGATCAGAGATGAGTCAAAATTAGGGATGGCAACGGGGCGGGTAATACCAGTTCCTCGCGGGTATCCGTGCCTGCGGGGACGGGTATGAGGAAAATTTAAAACCCGCGAGGGCGGGGATGGGAGAAATCCAATACCCGCGGATAATTTTAAAACTGGTAAACGAAACTAGTACCCGAACCCATAAACCCACAGAACCCCGAAACTATGTGTATCAAGAGACAACCGTTCAATAATTCTCAATTTCGCTTGGACACTCCCTAGTATAGCTACATTATTTTTGAATTTAAACCGGCGACGACCAGCACATCCAGGGACCAATCTGCAAAAAATCGCCTTCACCCTCTCGTACGGGTCCCCACGAGGAGGCTGGTCGGGCTTGTGCGCGTGAGACACCCCCAAGTCTCGCGAGCCCAACTCCCCTCAGATCTCGCCACCGACGACATGCTTACCTCCGCTGCCTGCCGCAGCCGCCGCGGCGCCTCCCTCCTCCTCCCCCTCCTCTCCGCCGCCGCCCTCCTCGCCGTCGCGCAGCTTCCTCTTGCGTCCGCCTCGGAGTCCGACCACAAGGTGCGTGATGACACATCCACCCAACTCCCACCTCCCTGACCCTTGATCCGAGCTTTCCTTGCGCCCCTTGGTTGGATCCGTTTGAGATGCTTACCGCGGCGCCAGATCTGGACGCGTTGCGCCGCGTGGTTTCGCCGTGATGGCCGCGGATTTCGCGTCGTGTTATTGTTTTGGTTTTGGTCTTGGTTTGTGAGTTGGTTGCATAGAGGTGTGAGTGTGATAGCTTGATCTATAGCTCTCAGTTAAAGGTTGGATCAGCGCTGCCATCACGGGTATTGGGGCCCCGGCGGGGGCGGGGGTGCGAAGTATACCCCCTCTAAACCCGCCCCGTTGCCATCCCTAGTCAAAATTGCCTCCCATAAAGCAATAAGGTTGTAAATCCTCTTCCATTTGCATTACCCACAGATAGTTCTTTTTGTAAGGCGTAGACAAATGTGGAACTCTTGATTGATTCATGCTAGAAACTCATTTCCTTATGCAAAAAATTACCTAAAAGTTGTATGTATGCTTATTTTGCATTGCAGTTGAATCAACAACATATGATGATTTCTTGTCGACAAGCCAGCGATTTCCACATCTCATACCATTATCTGTATGATCTCTTCAGCCAAAAATTAAAATTATTTTAATCATCCAATCACTTATAATTTTGCAACATTATCACGGGAGATATGGTGGATTTCTTGGTGGTCAGCTGCCACGAAGAAAGGCTCTACGATTAGCACAGATTGGAGATGAGATGAGACATTTCAACCACTAATCCAAAATTCAACATATTTGATATTTCCAATAAAATTTCAATTCATCAACAAATCTTAACCTCAACTCTAACCCCTCCTAAATCCAATACAATAACATATATTAATAACCTATAATCACATATTCAAAATATTTTAAATTACCAACAAATCTCAACCGAAATTTCAGATATCATTCCAAACATTTTTCTCAGGAGACCACAAGGGCTTCTCAAAGACCACACTAACTGGCCGAATCGTCTGATTCGCCGTTAGACTTTGCAGTGGGTGGAGACCGCCCCAGGAGACCGCAGCGCCCCCAGCAGTGGTGAGGGCGGAGCCGACGGCGGTGTCCCCGCCGCCGGGAGTTCTGCACCATCTCCTGCCCCTTCTGTTCCCCCTCCGGCCCGGCGGCGTCGCGTCGCCTCCCCGCCGCCGGGAGTTCTGCACCATCTCTCGCCCCTTCTGCACTTCCTCCGGCCCCGGCGGCGTCCTTCAATATAAAGGTACGGTTATTTGGAATCCCAGTTTTTCCCAATCCTTCAAAATCTTAGAAACTTTTCGAAAATCCTAAGTTCTTAGAAACTTAACTGAATCATTGATAAGATAGCTTAAGTCACCTCAGCGGGCTGATAAGATCACTGAGATGTATAATTGTGTTTGCTTGCATGAATTGTAGGGAGAGCAATTAGACGAAATAATCTACTTGCTCCGAAAGATTGAAGAATCGTCTGTAAGAGGCAACATTTGAATCATTTTGTTCCTTTTATTTTTGTGTGCTTTGGATGGCAGGATTTGCCGCAAGTATCTGCTCGGCTGCGCTTCTCTATGATGTTTGAGGGAATATCACGAGAAGCCGGTGTCTGAGCTGGTGAGTTGGGCTCGAAGGGCCCGGCTGAGGCTGGAGGAAGCTAGCACTGCAGAGGATGACGACGACAACTTTGAGATCGATCTGATGAGTTTGATTTGACCTTATCAGTTTGCATTGATTTTTGTTGCTGATAGGTTTTTGCTTTTGTTGGATGTATGGTCTTTGTTTTTTTCAGTTCATTTTAAGTCAAGAAGACAAGTCATAGAAGAATCAATCGCTACTAGTCTTTTGTTTTCCTATGTTGTGCATTGAGTTTGATGATACCATATGAATCAAACTTGCTGTTCAATAACACAGTTTAATCACTGAACAACCATCTGGTATTTTTTTTTAACAACATGATGCCATCTTACAGCAAAACAACAACATGATGCCATCTTACAGCAAAACATGATTGATTTCTTCTTTTTTGGTGCATTTAAATTCTGGTTTATTGTTGTTAGTTAGGATCTCAGTGTCAGGAATATGGAGAAGGAAACTTTAAGTCATTTTTAAGTAGGTTATTAGTCCCTAACGGTTCATTGACTTGTACAATTTTTTTAATAGTGTTTTACTTATCATAATATTTGTTTTAATTATTATTTTAACATCTTTTTTATATAATATGTGAGGAATATGTAACCATTTATTAGTTTAGTAATTAAATGATAACGTCTACCGTGGTTGAATGTATGAATGGTTCTAATTTAGTAACTAAAATTGCATATCAAGTTATCCAATGGGCAAATTATCGTTAGGGCATGTGGCTCAACCACGGTAGACGTTATCATTTAGTTACTAAACTAATAAATGGTTACATATTCCTCACATATTATATAAAGATGTTAAAATAATATTATGATAAGTAAAACACTATTAAAAAAATTGTACAAGTCAATGAACTGTTAGGGATTAATAACCTACTTAAAAATGACTTAAAGTTTCCTTCTCCATATTCCTGACACTGAGATCCTAACTAACAACAATAAACCAGAATTTAAATGCACCAAAAAAGAAGAAACCAATCATGTTTTGCTGTAAGATTGCATCATGTTGTTAAAAAAAAATATCAGATGGTTTTTCAGTGGTTAAGCTGTGTTATTGAACAGCCAGCTTGGTTTATATGGTATCATCAGACTCAATGCACAACATAGGAAAACAAAAGACTAGGTAGCGATTGATTCTTCTATGACTTGTCTTCTTGACTTAAGATGAACAGAAAAAAACAAGGACCATACATCCAACAAAAGCAAAAACCTATCAGCAACAAAAATCAATGCAAACTGATAAGGTCAAATCAAACTCATCAGATCGATCTCAAAGTTGTCGTTGTCCTCTGCAGTGCTAGCTTCCTCCAGCCTCAGTCGGGCCCTTCGAGCCCAGCTTACCAGCTCGGACACCGGCTTCTCGTGATATTCCCTCAAACATCATAGAGAAGCGCAGCCGAGCAGATACTTGCGGCAAATCTTGCCATCCACTGCGAGCTGTTGCAAAAAACAGTCAATATAAGCACAAAAATAAAAGGAACAAAATGATTCAAATATTGCCTCTTACAAACTCTCTCGGTTGTGAGACGATTCTTCAATCTTTTGGAGCAAGTAGATTATTTCGTCCAATTGCTCTCCCTACAATTCATGCAAGCAAACACAATTATACATCTCAGTGATCTTATCAGCCCGCTGAGGCGACTTAAGCTATCTTAATCAATGATTCAGTTAAGTTTCTAAGAACCTAGGATTTTCGAAAAGTTTCTAAGATTTTGAAGGATAGGGAAAAACTGGGATTCCGAATAACCGTACCTTTATATTGAAGGACGCCGCCGGGGCCGGAGGAAGTGTAGAAGGGGCGAGAGATGGTGCAGAACTCCCAGCGGCGGGGAGGCGACGCGACGCCGCTAGGCCGGAGGGGGAGCAGAAGGGGCGGGAGATGGTGCATAACTCCCGGCGGTGGGGAAGATTCTAATAAAGAAATATCATGCATTGGGTTAGGGGTTTAACCAGCTAAATATATACAGTTTAGTTTAATCCGGTTGAAGCAAATTAACCCTCCTCCTCACTCCGGATTATTCTAACCTAATAAAAATTTGGAATAAGTTAATCCATTTAAACTAACTCTATCTCTTTTATAAATAACTATAAGAAACATATATAGTTTAGTTTAATCCGGTTGAACCAAATTAACCCTCTCCTCCTCACTCGGGATTATTCTAACCTAATAGAAATTTGGAATAAGTTAATCCATCTAAACTAACTCTATCTCTTGTATAAACATAAGAAACAAAATATCAAATAGTACACAAAAAAAATTTGTATGAGAAAACTGCAAAATAGTCTTATAAGAAAAAAGAAAAACATGTACATTTACAACAAATCTATTTAAAAACAGTTATTCCAATCAAATAATATTTTAAACTAACTAGATTTGTTGCCAAACATACATCTAGATTAGGTTGATATGCATGATATTTCTTTATTAGAATCTCCCCCAATTTATCTCATCTTCAAAATTCTCCCAATCAAATATATCCTAGGCAACTCCCATGCAAACCACCCTACACAAAAAGTTATGCAATCCCAATGATTTAATCATATGTGCCAGTCTTACTAACATATTGTATAGTAACTAATCATCTCAAGTCTTGGTCCTAAAATAAAAACAAGAAATATATCTCTCCTCTATGTCGACGCTGAATACGTGCTATGCTATGGTGTGAGCAGGAGCGGCTAGGTGTGCTGCCGCACTGCCCATGGCCTTTGCCGAAGTCCGTATTTGAGATACTCCTCTCTCTTCATACTTATATCAGTGTATATAAAGATGTTAAAATAATAATTAAAACATACATTATGATAAGTAAAACACTATATGAAATGGCATCAATTTGGTGTACATATGGGATGTGTTACAATAGTAATATAAATCACAGAACATTATAACTTCAAAAATTATGTATAATGCGGCACTGTAAAATAAAAGTAACAATCTCTATTATCTCCAAATTGTGGTGAATGAAACAAATACAAACGTGTTAATCTGAAAACAAGAAAGCATAAAATAAATTATAATTGAAGCAAAACCCAAACTATTCCGCACAATATCTCCAATTTCTTATATTTAATTATTTATAACTACTTAAAATGAAGTTTTGGGAGGTTGCATACAAAAAATATTATGGAAAGGGGGGGGGGGGGGGGGGGGTATACGAGGATAGTTTTTTTTTTCATCTTTTCTATTAGTCTTTTTACACTAAATAGCAAAAGACATTGAGGTGCAAGAGATGTGAAATTGAAACTATGATTTTTACAAAACTTTGAAACCACAAATATTTTAAAAGATTTGGAGTCATTTGATTTGGTCAATTCAATCAATTAAACATATTTAAGAGTCTTCTTGAAATGCCAAGTGACCCATGATCAACCATTTGACCTAAACTAATACCAAGTGGACTATTTTAAACATGAGCTATTTAAGCATAACTCTGCAGCCTCGGCTAATTCATCACTCTAACGATTAACGAGAGAGATTAAATTAACATAGAATTTGGTCCAAGCCAACATGGTTTTTCTTCTCCTCTCATGTTAGAATAGAAAAGATTTTCACTAAATAAAGTTGAAATAGAAAAAAGTTCAATATATGTCAAGTCCCACAACCTAAATAAGGACGAAAAAGTGGGCTAATCCAACCAATCTTGCTTGTACAACAAAAAGAGTCTAAGACTTATTTGTCCAGCAAATTAAATTAGCCAAAAGTGTGTATTCATAGCCCCCAAAAAAATCTCCAAATAAGAACACACACTCATATTGATAAAGTATTCATACCAAATGGATTATATCCATTGATAAATGGTGAATAGTTTAACCATAAACAATCTTTTAACCATTCAACCACTAGTCCAAAGCTCAACATATTACCGGTGGACCCCCAATCCAACAACAAAGCTCAATCCACCATGGGTCAATAGCCCTAACCCGCCTATCTTCCACAATGCCCTAACCCGCCGATTCTACCAATTTGTCCGTAGAGTATGAGGTGGGCGGAGACCACCATGCCCACAGCAACGACACGGGTGGCATCACGTCGCTCCCTGTCGATGGGAGTTTTGCACCCTCTCCCGCCCGGCGACATCGCCCCCTGTCTCCGGAAGACGTATGCACCCTCTCCTGCCACGGCGGAGTCATGTACGTCTCCCCCCCCTCCCCCGACTTCTAGAGTAAGACTTGTCACATTCTTGCATCGGCGGAGTCGTGTCGCCCGCCGTCTCCGAGAGTCAAGCTTCTGCACTCACTCCTGCCCCGGCGGCGGCGTTGCGTCCCCCCCCCCCCCCCCCCCCCCCCCCAACCTCCGGGAGTAACGACTTATGCACCCCTCCCGCCTCGGCGGTGTCGCGTTGCCCTCCGGGAGTAAGACTTGTGCACCCTCTCCAGCGCGGGGGCGTCCTGCTGGTCATATAAAGGTACGTTTATTTGAATGCACAGGTTTTACCTATCCAGAGAGTGTAAAATCATAGAAACTTTACAAAAATCCAGGTCTTCCCTATCCAGGAAGTGTAAAAACTTAAAAACTTTTCAAAAATTGTGTAAACTCGAGTCGAAGAGTGGAGTTCGCTCGGTAACTCGAGTTGATCAATCCCATTCATTCTTGCCCGAAACAAATGGGTTATTAATTCTAGTGCCACCATTGTTCAATCGAGTCCATGTTCTCTCATGTGTATGTGACTCCCGCGTAGGGAAGAAGAAATTAAAAGAGGTGGGAGCCAGCAACCATTGAGAGGATCCAAATAAACACGTTGAGTGGGTGGATTTGGTGGGAATAAACCTCTCAAGTTTGTTCTAGTTTAGAGAATGCTTTTGAGATATTTTAATAAACTGTATCGTTGATCAAATAGCTTAAGCCACACAAAGCATCTTGTTGCGGTAGTTAAATACTAGTAGAGGCAGCACTTTTGTATAATTGTGTTTGACATGCAAATTTGTATAATTGAGCTGAATTGTTTGGTGATCTTACTGCTTAATATTTTCCACTGCGTAGGGAGAACAATTGGACGTAATGATTGACCTGCTGAGGAAGATAGAAGTATCTTTGTCTCACAACTGAGATAATTTGTAAGAGGCAGCACTTAAGTAATTTGTGTTCTTTTTAACTTTTTTTGCTTATATTGATAGTTTTTCGCAACAGTTCACAGTGGATGGTAGAAATGGCCACAAGTATCAGCACGACAGCTCTTCTTTATGATGCTCCGAGGAACTATGATCAGAAGCCCGTGTCCGAGCTGGTGAATTGGGCTGAAAGGGTCCGACTGAGGCTAGAGGCAATTCAAGTGACACTTATGGACGTCATCCATTCTCTGTAAAGTTTTGATCTGGTGCATTTTAAGCATCAAATTTTTTGATCTGATCAATTTGCATAGGTCTATAAAGATCAATTTGCATAGGTCTAGCACCTTGTGTTGTCTTTGGCAGCTAGGGACTATTTGAGTTGTGATCTTTAACCTCTGAATCAATCATGCACTAATTGAAGTTTAATTCATAAATGCTGATTTCCTGTCTATTGGTTCTCCATTGGATGTGGAAATTTCTACCTGTGAATGAACTCAGTTTTTCTACCACTTGAATGTTGAGATCCTCGTGCTTGAATTGCTTAATTATGCATTTAGTTTTTGCACATCCAGAATAGTGCATTGCAAATTGTGTGTATTGCTTCCAGTTTGAGTTATATTTGGGTTCATGTTAATTGTGCTAGACTAGCTTCTTTTGAGATTGAATTGTTCCCTTGTTCATCTTTTGAGAAGAACTGAAATAGAAGCAACGTTCTTCGCTTGTTTTGTTGCTGTTTCATGGTTGAAAGGAGTTGGGGAACGGTTTGTGGTATTTCTTTACGCATTCGTTCGTTGGTACCGTTGATGGACGCATTCGTCTTAGTCGTTTTCAGCTCCCTGCAGTGAGACTACTAAACGATTACGACTCTATCACTTGTACTCATGAACACGGGTATGGATTTAGCACAGATCACTTGTCGAGATGACCACCTCTTTCTTTCTCTTATTTTCTTCTGACATCTCTCTTTCTTTCGTCTGTTTTAGTTTTATTTGACATTGATTTAGTTTAGTTTACGCGTTATGCTTCTCTAGTCCCTGAGGAAAGAACGACTGAATACTCGCCTATTGCATCGTCCTCGTTCTCTTGTGAGACGGTCTAAGTCGATATCAATGGCGAATCGAGACTCCAAGAAGATTGTTGAGAGCGATGAGGAAGAAATAGAAATAGGAATTGAGATTGAACAGGATCTTCAGAAGGTAATTCTCTTCTGAATTACACGTGCAAATTTTTCTTTCACAGCATGATCGTTTCCAAAGTAATACATTTTGGAACTTACAGGTGATCGAGGAAATGATTCCTCCAAAGAAGAGATCTAGAAATGACAAAGAATCCTCCAGTGGAGCTTCACCATCAATGCTAAAGGGTGCAGACATCTGGGCTGCCACATTGCCCCTTTCTTCAACCCTTGCAACCCATCCAGTTGCATCTTCATCACCTTCTTTGGATCATCACTCTTCTGGGGAAAGTCTTGCAGCGCCCGCAGGGCCTTTGGGACCAAGTCCCCTTCAAAGCTTGGCTTTCTCCTCTCATCCTATGACGAAGGTTAGCATCTTCATTCTCTCTAATCATTACATGCTTTAGGAACTAACCCATGCATTTACAGGATGAGAAAGCTTTTTGGGTTCTTAGCCATCAGCTTGCTAAGACCTAAGCTATTCTGGGGGAGAAATCTGCCTTGTGCAGAACTCTCCAAAAAGAAAAAAAGGTGCTAGAGAAGCGTTATAAGGAAATCTCCTTGATCACTCGACGCCTGGCAGAATGTTGTGATGGATACCGTGAAGAGGCATGCAAGTTCCGACTGGAGAGATATCATGCTCGAGAGCAGCGAGACCTCTTTGATACAATTAGGGATAGTTGCTCTCCCTTAATAAGGGATGAAGTCAATAAGCTTAGAGACGTCGCTAGTTCTCTTGGGGCGGCCAGTGTTGATCCCACTAATGCCAATATGTCCCTGGGAGAACTTTCTAAATTACTTTCAGATCAGGTCGATGCTTTGGTCGCCTGCATCCCTTTTTATGTAAACAATGCAAGAAATAAAGAATTTCTTTTCGTTACATATTTGACTCTTTGATGAATTATGTATAATCTATAATCACCAATTGGAGTCTTTCTATTCTTTGTGTGTAAAAATAGTTACAGGTAAATATCTCTGCGACTAGAACATACACAGGTAATGAGTCCTATGTCCGAGATTAACTCAAGACAACGCTGAGGTCATAAAGTATGGGGTGGTCATAGGATAGCAATGAGACCACGTAGCATTGAGGTCACAGACAGCATTGTGATCATACATAGTACCGAGATCACAAAAATAACCTTGCGATCAAACATAGTACTGCGATCACCAAATTTCTGCCTTTAAGATCGTAATAGTGCTAAAAATATGAGATTAGCCTAGAATCATAAGGTATTAATTCCTAAAATATTTTCATAAAATTATCTATACTGTAGCCCCCAAATGTGAAATAAAATGATCTATTAACTTCAAACAGATGCATTTTGTTTCAGATCCAAACAGGGTTAAAGATACAATACCGGGTTCTATTCAAGAAAATACCCGTTATGAGAAATTAGTAAAATAATGAACCTGACGAGTAGTGGTCTCGGGCATATAAAAGTAAGGGGTAGCTTTCTTGAGAAGCTTTAGAAGAGAAAACCCTCTTTTGCCCACTTTTGCCGCAAAAAACCCTCTCTGCGCACCTTGTTCTCATTGCCTCCAAAACCGTCGCCTTTCCCTGGATCTCATCAGCAATGGCGTCCTAGAGCCAATCAATCCATCATAATGAGGAGAGCTTGATGGTGCTTGAGAAAGAATAGATTCTTCCCCGCTGCTGCTAATCAACTGGCGGCCAGCGGAGAAGAATGAGGAAACCCCAGTCGTTCATGAAAACGAAGTGGTAATCTTCAAAGAGTTCTTGCAATGTGGGTTTCAATTCCCAGAAAGAAAGTTTCTTCAAGACGTCCTAGCACACTATGGGCTGGAGTTGGTGAACCTCCATCCGAACACCATTCTTATTTTGGCGATCTTCCAGCACTTGTACGAAGCCTTTGTCGGAGTGCTGCCGAGTGTAGTTCTACTTTTCGGCATGGTCGAAGAGCGCCAGTGCCGCAGGATGTATATACTTTCGCGTGAGGGAAAAGAAAGACTACCCCTTTCTCCCTCTGAGGATTCTATGCACAGGTGGCACCAAAAATGGTTCTACTGCACCCCCCTATCGGAAAGTGGTCTTTGGTTCAAGAACCGTCGATCGGAGAAGAACAGTGAGATGGATACCGCTCCTGCTTTGAATCAAGAGTTGAAGAAGCAGGCCCAAGAAATTTTTCACTTAGTCCAGTAGGGATTAACAGCACGAGATATCATCCATGACTTCGTGAAGAATAGGATGAGCCCCCTACGGAAGAGGGAACATCCCACTTGAGAGGTAGAATCCATGGCGGACAACACCTTGGATTACAACACTGTTATGTTCTCTGATCTACAAAATGTGCAATTTTACTGACGAAACATTCCATGTTGAGTAATTTGCTTTTTGTGATGCAGTTCTATCTTTGTCCGAGATTGAGAAACTGACAAATAACCTTCTGCGGCCATATAATGTCGTAACAGAAGTAGCTCAAGGATCACCCCGGCCTCAGAGGTTAATCAGCAGCAGCGATGATCTGAGACAAGAACGTCAAAAGGTAAAGCTTCTATCGAGGAACTTGTCCATCAATGTTTGTTGATTTTAGCCATCAAATCAAATTTCTTGAAATGATATAGCTACTGAAGAGGCGAACCGCCTGGACAAAACGTCCTGGGGGTGATGCTAGGCCTTTTGGGAGGTCAGCATCGAAGAGGGTGAAGAAATCCTCTTCCAAGGCAAAGAAAACGAAGGAGCCGACCCCTGAATCATCCAAGAAGATCATAGGAGGGCTTCTTCAAATAAGAAGAAAATAATCGTAAAAGATACTGCGGTAAGATTTTCTCTTCCCCCTGTTGTGCCAAGTACGAGTAGGAATTACTTCTTAGTCTTAAAGGGCGAGGGGAGCGAGGATGAGGAAGACAATGTAACTCTTACCCGCCGTAAGAGGAAGGCGACGAGCTCTCTAGAGGCTGACGTTCTAGAGGAGCCATCCTCCCCAACTATTGCCAACATATTGTCCTCCATGGCGGGGGAAAATATTGAGGCAAGGGATCCTGTGGTCGTGGAGGAACTTGCGGCCATAGAGGAATTTCTCAACCCTGAGGCATGTATTCCAGCTACCATGGTCACAGAGGATTTTGGAGCCGTGGTTCCAACTTTCTCAGGATTGGTAACCCCTCCTTCGAATACTGAAGGAGTTGCTGCGGTGAGAACTTCACAGTCTTCAAATTTTTATTTCTTTGCATATGCCAATTGTATCTTGAATATGCAAGAGGAAGAAGACACCGCCTGGTTCAAGAAGGGGAAAACAAGGACAGATGTTGATGCCACTTCAACAGGGGCGCCCAGTGGGCTTCTTTCTCCCCAGAGCGCATCACCGAAACCCAAATATGTGATGGGGTTTCGACTTAGGTAAGGAATATCGCATTTTGTCCCATCGTGTTTGTTTGAAAAACATGGATGTTACAAATCATGATATTTTCAGGACTCCTGTGTCTAGTGCCCAGCCAACCTCCTCAAGAACCGGTGCAACACCTGCCACAGAGGTCGAGGATGACACAGGTGTAAGCACAACGACTGGGTAGGCTCTTAGACCATGGTGGAGGAAATAATTGCAGACCTCCAATCACAATTATTTGTGAGTTGTATGTGGGACCTTTTGGACTCAGGCCATTGTCCTTGTTTTCCTCGTAACTAGTTCGAGTGATAATTCTCGTCACTCCTCCAGCGACGCAGCTCACATAACAATAGTAGCCGACCCTAGCTACGCATATGTCGGCAGTTACGAGGTGTCGGATTAGGGACCACCACCCGCCCACTTGCTAAGCTCTATCTAAGCTCAGGACCAAGCGGAGAGGGGGAAACAATAGTGTGGGTATTCTTGTATACATACTATCTTTTTGCTTGTGTATGAACATAATGGATAATTTTGTTAGGATCAACTTCGTTGTTTAACATATGCTAAGTTTAATCATAACTTTTGATTGAAAAATCCTTTCAGAATAATTATTTTTGAAAAATATTTGGAATGACCTAAACATCATTCATGCAAATTTTCTTGACATTTTGAGTTGATTTGAGTAAGTTTTGACCTTTTGACGAATCAAATTTGAGTTTTGAAAATTCAGAATTTCTGTTTTTTTTATCTAATTTGTCATTTTCGTATCTCCGTATCTCTAAATTGATTGGTTATTTGGTGGGAGAAGGCCTCAAGGTATATACTTAGTAGAATGTTTGTTTGAATTATCAAACGAGAACAATCAATTTAGAAATGAATGAATATATGGAGTATTTATAATCTAAGAAAGTGACAATCGACTATAATGACCTTTCCGATTCCCTTAGATGAGGTGCGTTAATGCATCATTACCTTAATATTTTTATTTTGTCCTGTCTTTCTTCTATACAGGACACATACTGATCGCACTTGATATCGCATTATGTGGACACATCAACCCAATATGTGTATTTTGCTATGCCCTCTTACTATTTGCTTTTCCTGACAAAATATTAGCCTACTTGACCTTTTGACGATCCTGTATATCTCATTTTGTCTGAATCTGTTGATTCCTTTTGTATTAACAGTCCTTTCCTAGCATAATCCTTACTTCACACCAATGGTTATGCTTGCTTTCTTCTCTGATTGATAATACTATTTTCCCTTGCCGCACTGATCTCTTATTGTGATTTTCGTACTGCTTGCACTTCGTGTTTTTGATCGAACCACTGTGCTTGAGTTTGTGGTGATTATGTTATCGTTTAGTGCAAACTCACCTAACCATTTTCTTCGCCCCTAATCAGACAGGTAACTTCATTTTTATATCGAGCAATTTCAATCTTTTAGCAGACTTAAAATACAGTCTACACAGAACAAAAAACTGATCAAATATGAACAAGCCAACATTCTCGGCTAAATCAAGAAAATATATACCTGCTCGAACCTGTACAATCCCTGCTGCATTTATTTTGTTGCTTACAGTGCTCGATTATCGCTTTCTTGCTCAAATTATCTACATGACAGATTATCAGCGCAATCAAGAACGAACAATCAAAGACCGATCCTACAGTTCCAAAAAACGCGCTACGATTTCAATCAAAACCAAAACACTGTGTAAGCACCATGAAAACCAAGCAATTATTCAACCAGCAAAATAAACAAGCAGTGACCCTCCACCAATTAGAACCTTGGGCTTGATCTAAAAATATGTGTATTCGACCAGCTCAGACACGATGAACCCAAAAAAGCAACACCCTTCATCCGGTCGGCACAGCCACCGCCGATCTAAAATCAAAAAAATCGAGGAAATACCCCAATGGTACAACCATGCAACCAACATACGGCCAACATAAAAACCAAACAAAAACAACAACAACCAACCATTCGACCAAACCTCACAAACACAGAGACAACACAAAGTCAACACATCTGATTCGATCAAAATACCAACAGGCAGGTCCACTGATTCCAATAAAAAGTGTTAAATCGACCACACTGAGGCAACTATCATAAAAAAAATCGTCAATTTCCCTGATCACTAAAATGACCACTGGAACAAATCCCTGCCCTCCATCCATGGGCTATAAACCGGCTTAACTAATTGAAAACACTGCGCGCGCTTCTAGAATCACTGGTCAACTATTTTTTTCCTTAGCAATGGTCCAGATTATGTGTCTTGATCGAAACAGCCCTTCGACCAGTGGCTAAACGACCAGGGGACCTGCACCGATCAAATGATTCAACTGAAAACACGACCAAAATTGGGCCCAAAAGACCTCTTTTTATTGTTGATTTGACCAAGACCACGGTTTTCTTGGTTTAAATAGCGTTCGACCAAGCATACATGAACCTTCAACCAAAACTGCTTGTCCGAAAATGAAGACACATTGGACAAAAAAATGCCTAGCGACCAAATCCCCACGACCAAAATAGCTCAACCACAAAGTACCCAGGTGCGCCCAATACCAAAATTTCAATAACGACCAATATTGGCACCTTATTCGACCAACAAAACCAGGGTTCGACCACAATTAAAAAAACGGACCTTCCGCCTCAACCCAAAAAACACACCTTGGACCAAAAAAGATGTTCGACCAAACCTGCGCCTCCAAACAATGTCAACCGCAAGTCGACAGGTGCGACCAAAATTTGACCCAATGTATTGGTATTTCGACCAAATGTACACGACCAAAAGATGTCCACCACAAATTGGCTAGGTGCAACCAATACAACAACTTCTCCCATTCGACCAGCCAGAAGTTCTCATCCTATCGACAAGTTCTCCCATTCGAACTCACGTCGTGCCAGCGCAATCGGTCACCACACCAGTTTTCGACCGCGCTCACATATGCACGACCATAGACCTCCGCCCCAAATTATCCAGGAACGATCAATACAACGAAATACCACCCCGGACCACGCCAAAGTTCGACCTCTGTTAAAAAACCGAACCTTCAGCCGATACAATTTTTCCGACCAAAGAAGCCAGATACGTCCACAACACTGTACCAAAACTCTTGGCCACATATTAGGATCATACGAGCAATACCAACATTGGACCCAAACCTTCAAGGCCTATCGACCAGAAGTGCACTAATCGTATATCTGGCACTTCCCATCGTATCAATCACTTTGCACATTCGACCGCACACCATAATGGCTCAATCGACCAGCAAACCATAATTCGACCACGATTAAAAACCAATTCTTCAACCAGAGCTCCCACTTTCTACCAAGCCTTACCACGAACATAGCACCTCCCTCGGAAACAAAGTCACCTCCTTGGTCGTAGACACCACCAAAAAAACAGCCCTCTTTTTTATAAATAAACACATTTGCGCAATCAACCCACCAGACCAGAATGGTGATTCAACCAGTAAGGCACTCAGCTATTTAACTAAAAACTGATAATGATCGAATTGACCTGCATGTGATCGTTCAGTTCAAAAAAGCGCAAGCTCTGTTCATAGTCATCCAAGGCAAACCTCATCGAAGCAAGACAAGATATGATCGTGGAGAAATTAGATTCGATTGTCGCTCCCCAGTCATGGTCGTAAGATTGGCCACTTATCATACTAATACAATATGCTAATCTCAACAGTCATGAGCATGTAATCCTAGAATAAACAATACAAAAACTGATCATGACCATAACGTTCACAACTGATCGTGGTCGTCCATACCAAAACTAATCAAGACTATCGTTTCTTTATCTGCTTGACCGCTTTTACAGATTGCTTAAACACTTAAATTTTCGATTAACAAATATGCTGACAGACCCCAACTTACTGTACCACTCGATCAAAAACCCTTACCACGACCAGCGCACCTCACTTAGAAACAAACCGACCTTTCTGCTCCGAGACACCACAAAAAAACACCCCTCTTTTTTTTAAATAAACACATTCACAGAATCAGTGCACCAGACCAAAATGGTGATTCGGCCAGTAAAACACGTAACTATTAAACTAAAAGCCTGATAATGCTCGAATAGAGCTGCATGTGGTCGTCCAATTCAAAAAGGCACAACCTATGTTCATACTCATCCAAAGCAAACCTGATCGAGCAAAGCCAAAACATGATCGTCGATAAATTGAAATCAATTGTCGCTTTGAAGCACCTCGCTCCGAAACAAACCATCCTCCCTGGTCGTCCAGACCACTAAAGAACAACCTGTTTTTTATAAATTAATTCAACCAGTAACACACATGGTTATGTTAAATAAAAACTAATAACGATCGAATAAAAATACATTTGATCGTTCAATTGAAAAAAACACAAATTCTATCGATAGTCATCCAAGACAAATATAATCAAATTAAGACAAAACCTGGTCATGAACATACAATTATAAAACCATCAATACAATAACCGATAGCGGCCATACACGTTAAACCTAATCACGATCATCCATGCCATAGCCAACTAGTTAACAGAAAAATTGATCGTAATCGTCACTACAAAACTGATTGTACAAATCCAATAAAATGTTCATACTAAAAAAAAAAAAAAATCAACACGCTAATTAATCATACTCACAACATAATCATATCTAAACACATATGATCATAACTGTCCTTTTAAAATCTGATAATACTCAAATTGATCCTACGTCTCAAAAAAATATAGTCTATTCATAGTCATCCAAAGCATACCTGATTTGATCAAATCTAACCAAAAATTGGTCATGAACATCTAACTCTAAACTAGACAATAAAAAAACTGGTCGTACAGATTGTCAGTAGCAATCTTGATCCTCAATCTCTATTATCATATAAATATATATACTCTCTCAGTACCTGCGACCTGCGATAACACGCGGGCATCAACCTAGTTATGATCAATAGTAATTAGGTAGCTAGCTGGCCAGCATGTCATTGGATAATATATTGGTAACTTTTATTAAAAAAGCCAAATCATGTGGCACCTCAAAGCTTGTAACACAAGTCACGGATATGCTTTATAGCAACTCTTCCACTTGTTCGTACTATATATGTTGATTCCTCTATTATCCAGAGAAATCCTGGGAAGGGAAGCTGATGGAGCTATATGGCCTCTCCTTAGCAGCCACACGTCTGAAAGAGGTCGGATCAAGAAAACCACCCCCTCTTTTGCTCTCAATTCTCAAGTGTCATATACGTGACTTCCAACGGATTGCCTGGAAAATAAGCAAAGTATCTGACTAGGGTTCTAGATCATAACTGGTTTTATTTATTATTTAGCATTTTAATTTACTACCGATGATTTTGAGTACACCAAACAAAATGAGTAATCCTTAAAAAGAAGCCTTGCTAGCTTGACCCAAATAGAGAGATGCACCATGAATGCAAATGTGGAAACATTAGATACAAACAAAAGCTACATTAGATCGTGGTCACGTACGTACGTAGCAACAAACCCAACCCCAGACACACATACAAACATACATACACAGAGGTTGCGGGAGTTGGGGAACATATATAACACAAAACCATATTATATTGTTCCACCTCCCATCTAACTCCCAAGTACCCCCTTCAAACACCAAACTCTTGATTAATTCTCAAACTCTGGCCGTCCCCTTGTGCTCCACTCCGCCTGCACCGACGGCGTAGTCGGAGTCGCGGTAGCCGTGGCCGAACTGGTTGCCGAAGAGGCCGGCGTGGAGCAGCAGCACGTAGAGGAGCTGCGTGAAGGCCAGGATGATGATGAAGGCCTCCAGCACCCGCAGCCTCCACCCCCTGTAACCTCCTACGTGGATCTCCTTGCACGCCAGCCTGCGCACATATATACACACACAAACAAATCAACTTCACATATCTTAAGGCTTTCTATATGCATGCATATGTACACATACGTACCCGAAGGCGAGGGCGGTGATCGCCCAGGCGATAAGGGAGGACGCGGCGTTGGTGGCGAGGCTGTCGCCACGCCAAGAGCGGACGTGGTGGACACCGGCAAGCTTGGACGCCGCGCCCACCACCCCAGCGAGGATGGCGAACACCAGGAAGTAAAACGTCGCGCCGTTGCCAGCCACCCCTGTGCACGCATGCCCAACACATGTATCACATATGTCAATCATCCAACTGAATTAAGCTAACGGTAACTAAGCATGCGTACCTGGATAGTTGGTCTGGCCGTTAATGAAGTGGTTGAGGTTCCAACTCGCGAAGCCGATGACGCCGATGTACATTATGAGGTTAAGCACCAGCAGCGGCGCAACCACATTCCTCCCTACTGCTGCCATGGTTACCAAGGAGCACTGATGGATCTCTCTCAAAGTTTGAACACTAGCTAACTGAAGAAGAAGAGCTTTGTCGACATGCAACTAAAACTAGCAGATGAATTCTTGGGGTGTAGTTAAAGGGGAATAAATAGGGAAGTGAGGGGTTGGGAGAGTGGCGACACGTGTGGAGGTAAGCTTACAGGTGGTCGGACACGTGCCGGAGGATGGATCCATCGAGTAGACAGACCAGACCAGGCTCTTCCTGAATCCTGATCGATCCATCGCTCCTAAAGTGAGGACCATGGAGTAAAAAATACTACTACTACTACTAAAAAAGGCATCTGAGATGGTTCCAGTGGCTTCCAGGCATTGCCTGTCCCTTATATACTTTCTACTTACGCGCGGTAGCCGTTGGAATTCTTTTTCCTTGGGCTACACGAGTTGTGGCCCGTGCAATTTTTTAGCATCTTTCTAATTCTATAGATTTTCTTATACTAATCTCAGTGTCATGATCATAATCCAAGTTCACTAATCTCAATATTTTTTTTTGTACAAAACGTTGTACATAATTTCACAAAATGGAATCGAGTACGTACATTTGCGGGCATCTGTATAGCACAATTAGCACTAAAAATAGTTTAGGTTTGGCCTGATCTTATTTTGTGGACCGTGAAGAAAGAAAAATTAGTTCTATAGTATTATAAAAATTATATTTTAATAAAATATCATTGAAACCTATAATTTTAGTAGAATATTATCGTAATTATTTTTCTTTAGATTTTTACCATTTATGTTAGAATCTACAAGGGTTTTGAATTTTCAGTGTTTTCTATGTGAGAATTTTTTAAAAATCCCAATATTTAACTCAGTGTGGCAATGGAACTGCATGCGAGCTGTAGGGATTCACTGTGCAAAGACCTTTGGCAAGAGAACTCTGAGGATTGACTGTTGTTTTCATTTCATTTTAATCCATCATTTTGGTAAAATTTTGTTTTCATTTTGAATACTTTATTCTAGCACTAGTACAGAAAAATTTTCTTCTATTGGTAAAAAATAACCTTCTATTATCAATTTTTGTACTGTTAGAGATAGACACGATAGAACAAGACAGATCATTTTCTATCGGTAAATAACCAATAGAAGAACTTTACTATTCTAACGGCATTTTAGACGACAACCGGTAGAAAACCCGTTGTAGTCTGACGATTGTGAAAGAGTTTACCGATAGAACAAGTATAGTACTATCTCGGTTGTGAATGAGTTTACCGGCAGGAAAAGTGACACTCTTCTAACGGTTAATTGCTAGCTAGTGTCCCGATAGAAAAACCTTAGTACTCTCTCGGTTGAAGTTGAATTTACTGATAGAAAAAAGGATAGTACTCTCTCGGTTGTGTATAAGTTTACCGGCAGGAAAAGTCACACTCTTCTAACGGTTAATTACAAGTGTACCGATAGAAAAAACCTTAGTACTCTCTCGGTTGGAAATGAGTTTACCGATAGAAAAAACGATAGTACTCTCTCGGTTGTGTATGAGTTTACCGGCAGGAAAATTTAAACTCTTCTAACGATGAATTACGAGTGTACCGATAGAAGAAATGATAGTACTCTCTTGGTTGTGGATGAGTTTACCGATAGAAAAAATGATAGTACTCTCTCGGTTGTGGATGAGTTTACCGATAGAAATACAGTACAGATACAATACAGTACATTCACATATACAGTACGTACATTCTTTACATTCACAATACAGTACATTTACATATACAGTACAGATGCAATACAGTATAGATTGGATACACAATACAGTACAGATGCAAAGGAGGATAAATTCACATATACATTGAACAGATTGACACATTAGACAGTTATTGACATTTATTCACATATATATGGACAAATACAAATTGCAATCCAATATGGATTATTATTCACATATATATAAACAGTCTATGCACAGAGTACACGAAAAAGAGAATTGTCATGGCGGTTGGTTGGGCGCAACTTCCTCCATAACATGTTGAACCCAGATTTGTCGAAGATCTCTAATCTTTGCATTTTCGTATTGGTCTTTCGACATGACGATCTGCAAGCATGTGTGAATACTGAGTAACTAACTTCCTAATTTTGAACGTGACACCCAATTTTCAAATTTGAGCTAGCTATCGATGCTTACCTGGGGGAATTGGGCAAAGTTTGTTTCGCACTAGGTCGTACATATAGTGTAGCACATAAAACCCGCATTCCCACGATTGCGGCTGCTGATGGCACTGAGATAATTGCATATGCGAAAACATGTTAGCTATTGTTTCCATAAACTAATTAAGCATAAACAAAAAGTCTCGTGAGTACCTCATATTCTTTCCAAGCTAGTAGGGAGCCCTGCGGTGCGGCATGCCTCCCTCCAGCGAACACATATTTCTCAAAAGCCCTGCATTTCAGTTAGCATTGCCGGTTAATATATTATCATTAGCTAGTGAGGTCAAAATTTAAATCAAACATACATGTTACTTACGCCTCCATATTCCCCTTGACCACATATTCGTTCGGTAATCTGTCATGCATCGAATCGAGATAGTACACCTCGTTGCTCCACGGACAGATCACGATGAGGATCCAGTGGCCCCTATATTGTATGTAAAAGAGGACTGCTAGCTCAAAGTATATCTCAGGTGTAACATACAAGATTGAGTTAAATTAGTATGAAATAGACTAACCTTTGGTGGTACGACACCAGAATGAACTCCCTGTCCTGTTACGCCATCAGCGCCTTGGATATGTACTGCTCAGCGTGCACGGCGTCGTGCTCTAGCATCGTCAGGCTTATTTTCTCTGGGTTGAGGAAACCCACCTTGTCACACGCAGCCTCCAATGCTAGCCTATACATGCACCTGCATGCAAAGGACGACATTAGTATTGCACAGAAAGTTACTACATTTCAAATGAACTATAACAATGTAGAGTTAGAAAATAGAGTTAGAAAACAGCAATATATAGCATCAGCAAACTCACAGGACTCCAGTCTGTATGATGGACATATCGAGCTCCCTCCAGTTGTAGAGGTCGAACAGACCCTCGTGTGCCATAAATATACTCCTGGGCTCACGGTGGAACTGCCCAGGCCTGTAGGGAACTAAAAAGTTTAGATTGCGCCGAGCTCAGTGTAGGTACCACTCGTGGAGGTCTCTGGTTGATCGATCCAATTTGCGCAAAACTGCCTCCGACACGAGTGGGAACCCGTTCCTGAACCTCTCCGGCTGTCCCTTTCGCCCTTTGCCCTTGCCTTTTGCCGGGGACTTAGCGCGTACCTTCGAAGGCAAGGGTGAGGTGATGGCGGCTTTCTTCCGAGGTGAAGGCGTGGATGCACTGGCTGGGGTCGAGGCCGTCTTTGCTGTGTTCAGGTTCGCATGAGATCCGGCCTCATGCCCCGAGCTGGGGGCGCAGTCCCCTGGTAGCACGCCGGCAGGCCACTTCAATTGATGAGCACGTATGTTAGATTTTGCAAGTTGAGTGTACTGAGTAGGATGTAATCTAAAATGTGTAGGATTTACTTGTTGTATTAGAACATACTTCTTGGGCCACTGTACGTAGGAGCCGACTGCCTCAGCAAGTGTCTGCATTTCCTCTGTTGGGACTGGTAATTGAGAATCGTTGTAGCCTGTCATGGCCATGTCCACCTGTACCTTTGCGAACCCCAACCGCAGAGGTACGCAGTGGATCCGGACATCCGGCCCAGACGGATATACGAAGCCGTGTGCAACCACTTCCTGCCCGTCGCCTAGGTGAGTCAGTAGGATGCAGCTCTCCGGCTTCTGCAAATTTGTAACAATTAAAACAGGTTAGCGAAACAACTCTAACAGAATGTGAGTGACATCAACTTAAGTGCACAGATGAAGGCTTGCAATACCTCAAGTAGATCCACTAGATCTGCGATGACCTTCGAAGAGCAACTGCTTATCCGACCCCGTGGGGTACCGTCGTCCTGGGGATCCGCATCTGCACTCTTGGCCAGCAAAGCTTCTCTCAACTGTGCAAACTCTTCCCTAATTTGTGCGACCTCAGACTGCACCTCAGCCCATGTCTCCGCCCGTACCTCAGCCCGTATCTTATCAGAGAGCTCCGCTTCCTTTTCCTTCCAGGAGCGGGCCTTCTTCCTCGGTGGAGCCGGATCTGCGAAACCGGCCTTCCACGACACAATGGCTCCCACGGCCCGTGTCCGCCCGGGATGCTCCTTATTTCCTAGAGCCTAGGTGAGGATGTCGTTCTCCCTCTGCGGGGCAAACAATCCCTCCATTGTCTCCTTCTCAAAAGAGATATGTTACATTTAAAGGTAACTTGTGAGACAAATTGCCTTATATACACTTGTGTGCACACAGTTTACGAGGTTAGCCAACTTACCATTCGCTCACAACGTCGGCGTCCCCAGGGTTTGCGAACTGCATAGACCCCGTGGACGACACGGACCCTCTCCCCCTCCACCATCGCTTGCACCTCTCATCCCGGATCTCGGAGAGCGGCAACTCAGGGGAGTCGATGACAGAATTTTGCTCGTCTTCCTTCTTCCACTGCTCCTCCTTCCCCGCATAGCCCCAGGATCCGAGCCATGCGGGTGGTTGTTCCTCTTCTGGATCGCCTTATTCTTCTCGCTAAGGGCCTTGAATTCCTCGGTCCCCTTCTGCTTGGTGAATTCCTTCCATATCTCCTCTGATATGAAGGGGTACTTCTTGCAAGGAGATTTCCCCGCAGCGAGGAAGTTACTGACGAGCCAGCTCTTAAAGGTTTTCCATGTTCCGTTCATGTCCTTCAAGCAGGCCGTCCCAGGTGTATCGTCGGGGATGTTCTATTTAGCCTGTTTTCAAACAATGTATACAATTAATCACGAGTTAGTTAAATTTTAGTATAAGCCAAGAGAACGTGATTACGAAAGAGTTCAGCGATTTCAGTTAATTTAACCTTCACTTCCGCCCACAACCTATCCCTCTCATCCGCCGTCACGTCCTTCCAGCTCTGGACGGTGATCTTCACCCTTTCTTTCGCCAACAGCCCAACGTAGGCCGCGTACTTCCCAACATTCTTTCCGATCGGCCTCCCAAATTGATTGAACTCACAAGAAAGATTCGTGCATTTGGCCAAACGGCCCAACGTCGTCGCGCCTCGCCTCACCCTCTTACGCTGGGATGAACGAGCTGCATCTTCAATTACGTTGGGGTTGGCCCTAGTCGAAACACTAGTACCATCTGATGAAGACGACGACATGTCTTTCCCTACAAAACCATCAACAAACCATCAAAAATTTAATGGAAACACAAACCAAATCATTTTACAAAGCAAAAGGACCTATTTTAAATATTTTTTCTATCGGTAAACACAGAAACTACCAATAGAAGATAAGATTCTATTTCTGAGCATTTTCATTTACACATTTTCATATAGGAAGCAGGCAACATATGTCAATTAATTCTTCTTGGAGTTCCATAACTCAGTTTAGGATTGGAGACTAATTAGGGCTGCAAAAGGGATGTCCGAAGAAAATAATAGTAAAAGACATGCAAAAATTAATTGCTGAAGTGTTCAGCAATGTTTTCTATCGGTAAACCCATGAGATACCGATAGACCATAACAATGTTTTCTATCGACAAAGATACGAGATACCGATAGAACATAACAATGTTCCCTGTGTTATGGAATATTGTTGATAAGCCGCCATTCACTGGCATCACATAATCTTGGTTTAAGTCAACATTCTCCATGATTTGCTATACTAATATTCATGGGCCAGCATTATTATTTCACACATAAATATGCACACAAGCATCTAATTAAGTGCCACTGTGCATAATCTGACAAACCTAATGCTAATGGAATATAAAGATATTGAAGTAGCACAGAAAGTAGGTCACAACCAAAAAGGAATAACATGGTTTATAACACCCTCTCTTGGTTATCTTTAGCATTACCGGTATGCAAATCATCAGGACTTCGCATCTATTAGGTTGGGAAAAGTCATGTATAAGTATTTGAAACATATACATCGAAGGCCCATCCACATTGCCATATATTCATACCAAGTGAGTAAAAATTCCCAACCAAACTAGTACATTGCATGGCTTATGTCCTTCCAGATCCAAAGTTTTAATACTTGTTCAGAAATCTTTTCTATCGGTAAACACATGAGATGCCGATAGAACATAACAATTTTTTCTATCGGCAAATGCAGGAGATACCGATAGAATATGTGTAAGAACACCTCCAACATATAAAGTGCATTACATGACAGTTGGATACAATTGATCACACATACAGCAGTATAGATAAGTTAAAATCTCAAAATAGGTTCATTATAGCACTGGAACATATTATGAAAACCCTAATTTAAATGAACATTGCCTGCGGAATTTACATAATCCAACACAATAGGGAACCCTAGTTTAATTCCATAACTTGAAGAATTAGTACGTACAAAACACTAAGATCAAATAAGGAAGATACTGGAAAAAGAACGACGAATTAGGGTATATTTTACATACCTTGCTTGTGGTGATGGAGAGGCGGTGTAGAACGCAACGGCGGCCGGCGAAGGACGAAAATATGAACCGGTGGCAGTGGCGAACCAGTATCCAACCGGCGATCGTCGTGTGGGAGTGAGGAAGTAAGTGGTCACTGCGGAGGTTGTGGTTTTCTTCGCTGTCGAAGAGACGCAGTGCTATAAGTTGGAACGGTTCGACTAGAGGGAAACTCAAGGGCCATATGTAATAAAGTAGTGGATGCCCTTTTCTATCGGTACAAACAACAAAATACCGTCTGACCAATGGATTTATTCTAACGGTACAACAAAATAATACCGATAGAGCAAGTAAATTTTCCCAGTATAATATTTGAAGTAGTGATGCCCTTTTCTATCGGTACAAACAACAAAATATCGTCAGACCAATGTATTTATTCTAACGGTACAGCAAAATAATACCGATAGAACAAGTAAATTTCTCCTAGAGTAATATTTGAAGTAGTGATGCCCTTTTCTATCGGTACAAACAACAAAATACCGTCAGACCAATGTATTTATTCTAACGGTACAATAAAATAATACTGATAGAACAAGTAAATTTCTCCCAGAGTATAATATTTGAAGTGGGCAGGGCATTGGAAAATGATGTTTCAGGGAATGAGATTTTTGAAGAGCTTAATTTTTAAAGAAGCAAGAGGCTGCAATGAGAAAATGATGTTTCAGGGAATGAGATTTTTGAAGAGCTTAATTTTTGAAGAAGCAAGAGGCTGCAATGAGATTTTGGCAAGAAAATTTGAAGAGAAGAATTAAGTTCTTACAGGATAAAGGTACTGTACATGTTAGAACTCATGCTGTGGAGTAAAATTGAGATATATACTGTACATGTTAGATCTCATGCTGTGGAGTAAAATTGAGATATATTAACACTGTGAACTAGCTTATCATTAAGTTCTAAAGAAAAATGTATTGCCTGATGTATTAATGATAAGTTCCTCACCTTGATGCACAACTTGTGGGCTGTTTGCTTGGCATTTTTCGCTGAAATAAAAAATAATCATCAATGGTTCTCAACCCATAATCTTTCTTTGTGATCATCTTGCAGATACGTTGTTTCGTCGATATCTTCAGTAGGGATAGATTGCATGTCCTCTAAAAACGGAGGTATTTCTTCGAATTGGTTATACTCCTCTTCGTCGACAACATCTTCGACCCCAACAATACGTCTCTTGCTGTGGAGGACAACGTGCAAGTTTGGATTGGACGGGTCAACGATGTAGAATACCTGTGTGGCTTGCTTTGCAAGTATGAATGGATCGTCTTGGTGTCCGACTCTATCAAGATCGACGAGAGTAAACCCATAACTGTCAACTTGAATACCTCGAGGGATTTCGACCCATTGGCATCGAAACAAGGGAATCTTAAATAATCCGTAATCGAGCTCCCATATTTCGTCAATAGCACTGTAATATGAGTTCAGCGCCCTTACTGACCTGGCATCCTTGGAAATAGCAAACAGTGTGGCTCCGCTACATTGCGTGCTACTCTTGGCGTCTTTAGCTCTTGTGTAAAATGAATACCCATTGATGTCGTACCCCTGCCAAGTCCCTACAGTGAATCTTGGACTTCTAGCCAACCATGTCATAGTTTCACTTATGGAGCTCTCGGCAGCTCGCGTGACTCTTTCTTGGATCCACCCAGTAAATTTCCTGTTATGTTCTTTGGTGACCCAAATCTCTGACTTCGAAGGATTCTGTGACCGTAACATTACCTTGTGCTCGTGTATGTATGGCTCGACCTCCGTCATGTGTTGTAAGACCCAAAAATGTGATTTTGCGTACACATCACGGGCGGGGACGATAGCTTTGAATCCAATCGTTCCGATGCCCTGAAGCCTACCCTCATGTCGGGACCTAGGAACGCCAATTGGGTCAACCCCGGCCATATAATCTGTGCAAAATTCAATCATCTCCTCGGTGGCATAACCTTCCATGATACTCCCCTCGAGTCGACGATGAGTCCTTACGTATCCCTTCAATACACCCATAAATCTCTCAAATGGATACATGTAGCGCAGGCACACGGGTCCACAAAACTTAATTTCTCTGATAAGGTGAACAATCAGATGGACCATAACATCAAAAAAGGATGGAGGGAAATACATCTCGAGCTGACAAAGAGTTGTAACCACGTCGCGTTGCAAAGCGTCCAGTCCATCCGGATCAATTACCTACGGGGACACAGTTGCACCAAATATTCATATCAGAAAAATCTTCTAATTAAGCTCCACAAATGGAGCTAATTAACTTATAGTACGAGTGCACGTACTTACCTTGCAAGATATTGCGTTGAAGAAATAACATAGGTTTGTGATTATCTCTCTGACTTTAACTGGGAGAATGCCTCTAATAGCAATGGGAGGCATTTGTGACATCAGCACATGACAGTCGTGGGACTTCGTGCCAACCAGTCTTAGGTCCTTCATGAACACAAGTTTTTTCAAGTTCGCGGAATACCCACATGGAACTTTAACACTGTGCAGGCACCGACAGAGTTCTGTTTTTTCGCTCTTGGACAACGTATAGCAGGCCGGGGGAAGGCATGTATGCTTTCCCTTCTCCAAAGGTGCAAACTCAGTCCTTATCGCCATTTCCACCATGTCACGACGAGCTTTCACACCATCCTTTGTATTTCCTGGAATGTTCAACAACAAACCAATCAAATTGTCACAGACATTTTTCTCTACATGCATGACGCCAATGCAATGTCGAACTTGTAAGTGCTCCTAGTACGATAGATCCCAAAGAATCGATCTCTTCTTCCAAACATTTTTTTCTCAAGGTTTAGAATACTTACCGAACTCAGCTTTGATGTCCTTCATGCGCGAGTAAATCTCCGTACTGGTCAGAAACACTGGAACTGATCCCTTCTCAGGCTTCCCGTTAAATGATTTCCGCTTCTTACGGTACGTGTGATGCACCGGAAGAAACCTGCGGTGACCCATGTACACTGTTTTCCGGCAGTTTCGCAGCCACATGCTCTCAGTTTCATCTAGGCAAATAGGGCAAGCCTTGGCTCCTTTCATACTATACCCCGACAAATTTTCGTAGGCCGGAAAATCATTTATGGTGCAAAATATTAGGGCCCACAAGATGAAACTCTCTTTCTTGTATGCATCCCACACCTGCACGCCCTCGCTCCACAATTTCTGTAAGTCCTCGATTAAAGGCGCTAGAAACATGTCAATATCATTTTCGGGTTGTCTGGATCCTGAGATTAGCAACGTCATCATGATGTACTTGCGCTTCATGCATAACCAAGGAGGAAGATTGTAGATGCATAAAAGAACCGACCAAGTGCTATGCCGACTGCTCATATTACCATGTGGGTTCATACCATCTGTACTCAGCCCGAACCTTATATTCCTAACTTCACCGCCGAACTGAGAAAATGTTCTATTGATGTTTCTCCCTTGAATAAAATCAGCTGGGTGCCTCAGTTTTCCGTCTTGTTTCCGGGCTTCAGCACGCCAACGCAAGTGCTTCGCGACTTTCGGATTTGCAAATAGCCGCTTCAATCTAGGTATCACAGACAAGTACCACATAGTTTTTGCCGGAGGTCCTTTCTTTACCTCGTGACGTTCACTGTCAATCCGGTCCCTACGCGTATACCTCGATGCGCCGCATCTTGGACAAACATGCAAACTGGAGTACTCGTTACGGTACAACACACAATCATTTGGGCATGCGTGTATTCTTTCGATTTCCATTCCCAACGGACACAACAGCTTTTTGGCTTGGTAAGTAGATCTTGGTAACTAATTTCCCTCTGCAAGCATGCCCGCTAGAAGATCTAATAGTGCCGTGAAACTCTTATCGCTCCAACCGTTGCCTGCCTTCAAGTTATATAATCTCAGCGCAGAAGACAGTTTTGTAAATTTTGCACATCCAGGGAACAGAGGCTTCTCAGAGTCAGCAATCAGTTTCTCAAATTCACAGAAGTCGTTTTCGTTGTAATCTTCCTCTACATCACGTAACATCTCATCTAGATTGTCATCATCATTATCTACGTGCACATCGGAATGAACATTATCAAAATTCGGATGATCATCGATATTATTGCAATCCACATCCGAGTCCTGCTGATTGGTAGTAGTGGTGCTTGTTTCCTCAAGATCTTCGCCATGCCATATCCAACGGGTGTATCGCGCGTTAAAACCACAACGAATCAAATGACTCTTAATTTGATCAGAGTTGCTAAACCTCTTCAAGTTCATACAATCTGTACAAGGAAAAAACATATCTTTCTCTCCCTTCCTCTCCTTTTGTTACTCAGCAAATTTAATAAACTCATTCACACCATCCAAATATTCAAGAGTAGTACGTTTTATTCCATACATTCAATATTTCCAGTCCATTTACAATTAACAAAATTTAACGAGTCAGCCATGCATGAAACCTGCCTGATTAAGTTATGTATATGTACATGTACAGCCTCTTACAACTGATGTGTTAAATCCTAGGCTGACGAAATTAACACTAATTAACCTAGCTAACTACACAATATAAGCTAGTGAGCTCCTAAAACATGAGGCATTTCCAACTAGCTAGCTCCCAAGCTTGGAGCTACAAGCTTGGAATTACACAATATAGCTAGCTTGCAAGTAGAGAGGGAGGGAGATCTAGAGGGAGAGAGAGATAAGTGATGACAATTAAGCTTACCTTAAAGAGGGGTGCAATCAACTTCCTTCCAGCTTGCCCTGATCACCCTAGCAGCGTAGCTGCGAGCGTAGAACTTTCATCACAAACAGAGGGACACAGAGTGCAACAGAACAAAACAGCAGCTCAGCAATGGTCGAGTGGGGTTTTACTTATACTGGACCTATTTCTAACGGTAAATACATGAAATGCCCGTTAGACTAAGTGTGGGTAATTTTGTACTCACATATTCTATCAGTACAAACACACATAAACCGTTAGAATAAGTACTGGTGCATTGCTGAACAGGTACATGTGTTGTTCTATCGGTAAATATGTGTACTTACCGTTAGAAGAGGTGCTGTACATGGCTGAAACAAAACTAAATTGCGTAATGCATGAAACAGCAATCTAAGTGTACAGATGCACACCAGTCCTCACATTCAAGTGCATGCCTGAGAGACACATAAGCAAATACATGTGTTGTTCTATCGGTAAATATGTATACTTACCGTTAGAATAGGTATTGTACATAGCTGAAACAAAACCAAATTGGGTAATGCATGACGTACACAACAATCTAAGTGCACAGATGCACACCAGTCCTCACATTCAAGTGCATGCATGAAAGGCACATAAGCAAATACATGTGTTGTTCTATCGGTAAATATGTGTACTTACCGTTAGAAGAGGAACTGGTACATGGCTGAAACAAAACCAAAATGGGTAATGCATGACACAGCAATCTGGGTAATGCATGACACAGCAAATACATGTGTTGTTCTATCGGTAAATATGTGTATTTATCGTTAGAAGAGGTACTGGTACATGACTGAAACAAAACCAAATTGGGTAATGCATGACACAGCAATCTGGGTAATGCATGACACAGCAAATATATGTGTTGTTCTATTGGTAAATATGTGTATTTACCGTTAGATGATGCATGACACAACAAATACATGTGTTGTTCTATCGGTAAATATGTGTATTTACCGTTCGAAAAGGTACTGGTACATGGCTGAAACAAAATCAAGCTGGGTAATGCATGACACAACAATCTGGGTAATGCATGACACAGCAAATACATGTGTTTTTCTATCGGTAAATATGTGTATTTACCGTTAGAAGAGGTACTGGTACCAAACTGGGTAATGCATGACACACATGACACCAGTTCTCACATCCAAAGAATCATATCTAAACACAATGTAACATCAAACAGATCTTACATCATACAAATCTTAACTAGAAGATAAAAAAATATTTCAAGAAATGCTAATTTGTAGATTAACTAGGAGACACAAAAATACTTTTCTTAAGTACTTGGTACTTCATCTTGCCAAAGAAATTAAAATCTCTACTTACATGAGATCTTGGTTTGCCTCCATTCTTTTAAGAAAATGCAAGAGGAAACATAAAAAATGAGTACTATTTAAACTCATTCTAGTTAATGGCTGAAAACAAAAGCAAGCTGAGTCATGTATGACACAGCAATTTAGGTACAAACATACACATGCCAGTTCACAAATTCAAGTGCATGTCTAAAACAGCAGTACAAATACGCACCTACCTACCAATACAATTAAATACACAAATACTCCCATGTACACATTCAAGTTCATGTCCCAAATAGCAATACATGATACACAAATATACAACAATATACAAATACAGCAATTCACCCATTCGATGTATATTAGAAAATTCACGTCTGAAATTAACAACATATCGTCACAAAGACCCAGTGGCCCATACATTTTACATAAAAGAGAACCTTTGCAAGTTACGACAATGCAACTACCGACTACAAGTTAGACCTGATACATCACAAATTCATTCATCCAAAACAGCAAATGTCTGAACCACATTGGACTTAACCATAGGAGTTCAATTCGAAGACGCCCGAGGAGCTGGAACTGCCGTTGAGTTACATTTGTATTGGTGATTTCCTCGGACTCAGACTCGATCAACTCTACTCAACTCAATTCAACTCAACTCAACTCCATTAACAAAAAGAACCTACCTTGCAAGATGTTGTTCTGTGTAATGATGGTGTAGAATGGCTGTGCAAATGACAACAATTCTTTTTCTCCAAGCAGGTAAGCATCTGGCCACAAGCTGGTGCATGCAAAAAAGTGGCTGAAACACCGATACAAATGTAAGATGCTTTCTATAAGTCCTGATTTGAGAAACACGCCGGGCTTAAGGATCTTTTCAACCGAGCCAACCAAGATCTCGTCCTTCACGTCCTTCCAGCTCTCGATGGTGATCTTCATCGTTTCTTTCCAGCTCTCAACGGTGATCTTCACCATTTCTTTCGCCAACAAGCCAATGTAGGTAGCGTACTGCGATGAAGAACCATGAAATACGTTACCCCTCATGAGCATCATCCAAGGACCTGCACAGATCATAAATAGGCCTTCTAGAGCAAATTAAGATTGTTTACTGTTTCCTACATGACTCCCTATCTGAGAAAGACTACCAACTGAAGGTTAGGTTGTGCTTCGTCATAGTAACATCAACTTGCAACTGGAGATATTACATTTCTACTTTATTTCATCAGAAGAAATTACCTTGCCAATATACATATATTAATTATTTACTGAACTTTTTACATGCACTTAATCATTGAGCAAGCTAGTTGGCATTTGACTATGTTATTGGCATTGAACAACCTACAGAGAAGATCAAGATATTTGTGTATCTCATGATATTTGTAAATATCTTGACATTAATGATCTTTCAATTTCGTGATCTTTCAATTTCAACTTCAACTTCAATTTCAATTTCAATTTCAATTTCATGATCTTTCAATTTCAACTTCAATTTCAATTACAAATATCTTTCAATTTCAATTTTATGATCTTTCATTTTCAATTATTACTAAGTCCAAGTTGACATTGAGCAACCTACTGAGAGATGAAGATATTACATTTATACTCTTATTGGCATTTCACTTGTTAGATAGAGTTTGTATTGCAAATATATCCTGATAATTTTCTTCATTTGATAGGATCAACAAGCAATTGAACATTATCTGTCCCACAGTGATATTATGTAGTTGTTTTAATGAAAAACAGGAACAAGACACCGTACATAATCATATTGAAAAGAAGACACATCAAAATGAAGGATACAAAAATTGCAGAATAATTGCCATACGCGGATTAGAATAATTTAACAATATTGCCGAAATTTTACATACTTTGCTTGCCATGCTGAAATCTAGTGGGCGTCGATGGAGGTGCGGGGGTGCAGCGGTCGCCGGTAGAGGTGCACCGGTCGTCCATAGAGCTTACGGGTTAGGGCTGTGAGCGCCCGATGAATTGTGAGAATGAAAGAGATATACCCGGGTATTTATAGTACAAGATAAGTTCTATCGGTACACAACCTCATACCGTTAGTAATTTTCGATCTATTCTAACGGTATAAACATACATTACCGATAGAATAAAACTATTTGTAGAAGGAGAACAGTTCTATCGACACACTACATCCTACCGATAGGAATTTTTGTACATATTCTGTCGGTATAGACATACATTACCGATAGAATAAGACTTGTTGTAGAAGGCGAACAGTTCTAAGATATTTGTGCTATATTCTAACGGTATAAACATACATTACCGATAGAATAAAACTATTTGAAGACGAACAGTTCTAAGCAATTTTCGATATCTTCTAACGGTACAAACATCTATTACCGGTAGAATAAAAATATTTTTAGAAGGTGAACGATTATATTGGCACACTACATCCTGCCGATAGGAATTTTTGGAGATATTCTGTTGGTATAAACATACTGTAGAATAGAATAAAACTATTTGTACAAGGAGAACAGTTCTATCGGTAGACTACATCCTACCGACAGGAATTTTTTTATATATTCTGTCGGTATAGACATATATTACCGATAGAATAAGACTAGTTGTAGAACGCGAACAGTTCTAAGATATTTTCACTATTTTCTAACGGTATAAACATACATTACCGATAGAATAAAACTATTTGAAGACGAACAGTTCTAAGCAATTTTCGATATCTTCTAACGGTACAAACATCCATTACCGGTAGAATAAAACTATTTGTACAAGGAGAACAGTTCTATCGGCACACTACATATTGACGATAGGAATTTTTGAGATATTCTGTTGGTATAAACATACTATACCGATAGAATAAGACTAGTTGTAGAAGTCGACAAGTCCTATCGGCGCACAACATTCTCCCGTCAGTACTTATGCATCTCTTTTAACGGTAAATATGTTCATCACCGCTAGAGTAAATCATTCTGCTTCTTCTAACGATAAGTTTCTTATAAATCGATAGGACAAATACATCCCATATGCCTTTTATGACCGCGATGCACCTTTTCTAATGGTTTTCTACTAAATCGCTAATAACCGATAGAAAATAAGAGTTAGTAGACTGCATTTCTGTACTAGTGTGTGCTTTGTCACTTTACACCCAAGACCTTCCGCATTGTTAAATTCTTACATTTGGTCCTCTTGCTCTACCATGTCGAGGGAAAAACTGTCAGCGTTAACATCCATATGGTAAATACTTTTACGGGTGTTTTTTAGAGTGGTAAAAAAGAGAAGTGTATATATTTGAAATTTTCTATCACAATTTTGTCAGTACTATATACCAATAAACATGGAAGGTAATGAGAGTTTAATTGCATATTCTAACATCACATGCGAGCAACATGGTCCACTATCGGGTGATCGTAGACCGGGTTAGCAAGGCATTTGAAACGCGGGTAGCGACTAGCGAGGGGCATTCCTATTAAATATTTCCAAAATGTCGGGGCTAAATGTGGCATGTTCTTAACATTAATCCCCCATTTTTTAATTTCCTTTCCAACCGCCTCTTCTTCCACTCTCCCCCTCCTCCTCCACCACCTTCTCCTCCACTCCAAAACCATACTAAAAATAGTAAAGTAAAAAGGGAATCCAATTCTCACGCCCCCAACCCGACGTCGACAATGCGAGCTCCCCCGAAGGCGATGAGACGACGGTGCGGTGAATTGTAGGGTTTAGACGCCGATTTGTCTCCCTCTCCCGTGCTCGTCTCCTCGAGGGCCGCGGTGCCAGCACGAGCCGGTGGTGGCGGTGGTCAGAGTCGCGGAGGGGAGCGGAATTGATGCCAATCTCGATCTGACTCGTAGACCGCAATGGTATCGCACATTCCACTTTTTTTCATCAAATCTTTGCTGCATTTTCCAAAGCATCTCGTTTCATCCAAATGTTAGCTTAAATGGGGGCAGTTTTGGTGAATTTTTTTCCGTAATTTAAGTCGTGCTATCATTTCTTCCGATCTGGAGATGACCATTTCGAGCGCAATTGTGAGACCAAGAGCGTTGTGTATCGTGTTTGAATTATTAGCATTGTTCCGTGCTGTCGTTTCAAAGCTTCTGATCTCGTGTTGGGTATTTGTACGAGATAGTTAATTACACGTTCGTTGGTTTGTCATCTCAAGTTTCTGAATATTTGACTTCCAATGCAGAGGAACAGTGACATTTGGTATTTGGTTAAGTTCTCTACTATTCTTGCATCACTAAATCCTGTGCATGTTGTTGAGATTGTGATGTGAGATGTTGTTACTTTTGTTTCTTCAGTTTACCAGGTCATTGCTTCAATGACATGAGCCGTCTTAATCTATCTCATGTGTTTGTGAATGTTCTGTTGCAGGCGTCACAAAGCCGCTTTGTGGCGGGTTCTCATGTCTGGGTTGAAGACCCAGATGTGGCTTGGATTGATGGGTTGGTGGAAGAGGTCAATGGGGATGACCTAGTGATTGATTGCACTTCTGGGAAGAAGGTCATTACTTGAGGATAACTTAATCTCATTCCCTCCAGTAACACGATGATTAGAATTTCAACTTCAAATTTGTTACTCATAGAAGCTAATGATCTCATGAATTTGCAAACTAATTTAAACATAGAGTTTCAAACTCATACATTTAATGCCGTGCTTGGTACTTCTTCTACAGATAACTGCTAATGTGTTGAGTGCCTATCCCAAGGACACAGAATCGCCACGTGGTGGTGTTGAGGATATGACAAGGCTAGCGTATTTACATGAACCAGGAGTGCTCCAGAACTTAAAATCTAGATATGTACTGAATGAAATATATGTAAGTTGAGTCTCGCAACACATCAGCTCAATGCATAGAGCATTTGATGGTCTTTTACACTTATCTCATTCATGCATGCTGCACATTGTGGTGCCTAGAATCTACACTCTAGTGACTCTTGCAACATGTGTACTTTTTTCCTTGAGAGCTCACAGCAACTGTGGATGCTCATTTTGTACCACCTGCATAGACATGTTGACCCGGACATGGATGTGGGTGTCAGACACTGATGTTGATTCAAGTGCCTGACAAAGCAAGTCAGAAAATATAGGACTGACAGGCAATTGCACAATGTTTAAATGGTTGATAAAATACAGAAAATTAAACAAATATTATGCTTAAAACCTCTAGAAATATCTTGATTACCTAGATTCTATTTTGGCTGAAAAATATAATTATTCTTCTTTTAGACAAAGAGTTTTTGCTCAACACTGAAACGAGATTCCTAATGAATTGCTGGGTGTGGTGATTCATAACATGTGTTCAATGTGATATGTGGAGGTGAACACAAGTGTACATGTAATACTGGTTATTTCAATGTTTCTAATTGGTTGGAGTGTGGAACCCCACAACCTTATTTATGTTTTTGTAGCTTCTCTAATGGATTAAGTTGTTCTTCCAGACTTATACTGGGAATATTTTAATAGCTGTTAATCCATTTCAAAGACTTCCTCACCTCTATAACAACCACATGATGGGAATTTACAAAGGAGCAGAATTTGGTGAGCTGAGTCCCCATCCTTTTGCTACCGCTGACCGTTCATATAGGTGTGTATTCAGTGCATGACAAGCTTTTAAGCATATGAAATACACATCATAGTGATGCACAATATGTTTTCTGTGTGCAGGCTTATGATGCATGATCATGTCAGCCAATCAATATTAGTAAGTGGAGAGAGCGGAGCTGGTAAGACAGAAAGCACTAAAATGCTTATGCAATATCTTGCATATATGGGTGGTAAAGCTGAAGCTGAAGCTGAAGGAAGGTCAGTGCAACAGCAAATCCTGGAGGTACGATTTCCAGTGGCACTTTATATTGCAATTTTTTTTTGGTAGCACAAGCATTATTGGGCACTTAAGTGCCATGAAAGAGGTATAAGAACTTTGGGTTAGGAAAAATTATCACTGGGTTTTTGGCACCTCAGGCACTTCATTTTGCAGAATATTTATATAAAATTATATAAACAAATTATATTATTGACATGTTTTTAATGCACCTGTTTTTTTTGACACAGTCCAACCCTGTTCTTGAGGCATTTGGAAATGCAAAAACAGTCAGGAATAACAATTCAAGGTAATGAACCTAAATAGTGCTACATTACTCCTATTTCTTTTCCCCTTAGACTCTTTTGGTAGTTGTTGATTTACTTTTACTACAACTTTCCAACTTTTCTTTGTAGCAGTATGAATTTATACCTTATCTTTTTTGATTTTGCAGTCGTTTTGGCAAATTTGTTGAGATTCAGTTTGATGAGAATGGGAAGATTTCAGGAGCTGCCATAAGGACTTATCTTCTGGAAAAGTCACGTGTTTGTCAAATATCTGATCCAGAAAGAAACTACCATTGTTTTTACATGCTATGTGCTGCACCAACAGAAGTAAGGGCATGCTCATTATGGCCTCTTTTCTCAAATAATATCTGCAATTAAATTTATAAAGTATTACTTTTTTTTTAAATGAGATTTTCTTACAGGCAGCTTATAGCGAAATCTTGTGATATTGTCCTATTTCATGTTGTAACAACTGAAGCAATTTGGGAAGATCTCAGGGGGTCTACAACTCTACATAAAGCTATCTGCTGCAGCCATAAATACTATATATCTTCCCTGGATAACTTTTGTATATGAACACTTGACAACATGTTTAAACATTATAATCTATTTGACAATAGCAAATGTACTGTATATTCCTGGGAAATAAAATTTGGTGGTTGAGATGCAAGATTTTTCAAATTGGCTGTTGAAATAAATAATAACCTGGAGTTATAAACTTTCAGATGTTGAGTGGCAACTGTAAGTTTTCCCTAATATAATTGGCATTGTATATTGCTGTGCTGTTTCCTGTTATGTGTCTTTTGATGTTTCTCATTAGGTAATCATTTTAAATAGTGTGTTGCATCAAAGAATTTATTTTCCTTAATATAATTGACACATTTATATGTAACTATATGTCTATAGCTTTTGATATGTACTTGGATGTCTGTCAGGATTGCAAGAAATATAAATTGGGAAATCCCAGATCATTTCATTATCTCAACCAGTCTAATTGCATCGAGCTTGATGGGGTGGATGACTCTAAGGAATACATGGAAACTAGAAGAGCCATGGATATTGTGGGCATCAATTCTGGTGAACAGGTAAGTCCAAGGTTTTGTCAGCAATTAATTTAGTTCATCTGGAGCACAAAAGTATAGTCTCTTTACATGCAACTTTTGTTGGCACTTCTTGCAGGATGCAATATTCAGAGTTGTAGCTGCTATTCTTCACTTGGGAAATGTGGAATTTTCAGAGGGAAGTGAACCTGATTCTTCTGTGCCCAAAGATGAGAAATCCCAGTTCCATCTTAGGACAGCTTCTGAGCTCTTCATGTACTTATTTAATCCTCTTTTCTTTTTTTTTTGGGTTGGGGTGGGTTGGGGGTGGTGGTGTTGTTGTCAACCAAGGTTCCTTTACATGCTCTACATCAGATGCGCTTATCAAATTCTGCAGGTGTGATGAAAAGGGTCTTGAGGAATCTTTGTGCAAGCGTGTTATGGTAACACGTGGTGAGAGTATTACAAAAAATTTAGACCCACGAGCTGCAGCTCTTAGCAGAGATGCATTGTCCAGAATTGTTTACTCACGTTTGTTTGATTGGTAAGTACAGAAACAATCATTTAAAAGGTGTTTTCCATACCGTTATCTATTGTTTTCAACCTGTTTTAGAGAAAAATCACTTATGACTATTATGCCTTTCATTATTGCAGGCTTGTAAATAAAATTAATAGTTCAATTGGTCAAGATCCTGATTCAAAGATTTTGATTGGCGTGCTGGACATTTATGGTTTTGAAAGTTTCAAGACAAACAGGTGCTTAACTGGTATGCTTTTGCATTTAATCTGGTGCTTATCTTCCTATACTTAGAGATAGTAGTAAGATTTGTGCTCATCTTTTTACTATCAAAGAGTTAGATGCTATCACTTTGCTTTATTGGGTTCCATTGGTTAGGTATTTTGTGTAACATCCTTGAGTACGTCCATCCCATACTAACATTTAGACTTTCGTCTTCGCTTTACTTAAAAGGATTAATCCGGTTGGTCTTCTCATAAACTTATATATGTTAGAATATATACCAATAAGGATATATGGGGTTAGACCTGAGTATATATGTATAAAGAGGCTATTGGACCTCAGAGACTAAATGGGGCCAATTTGGCAATATACACTAGGATATATACATAACACCTCCCTTCAAACTCAAGATGGACGGGAGAATCTGAAACATGGAGTTTGGAGAGATGAAACCGATATTGTTCTTGAGTCTGACTCTTTGTGAAGAAGTTGGCAACCTGAAACTCAGAGGGCAAATACTGAAGAGCAATAGTCATCTGTTGACAATGAGAACATGTGAATGAAGCATCCACACCAATATGCTTGGTTAGCTCATGTTTCACAGGATCAGTGGCAATCTGGATAGCATTAGTCTTGTCACAAAGAAAAGGCGTAGAAACGGTATATGACACATCAAAATCAGCTAATAGCCAACGAAGCCAGACAATCTCTAAAGTAGTAGTGGCCAAGAAATATGCAATAACCAGTAATGGATCGTCGGTCAAGAGGGTCACTCGCTTAGGTCGAATCAGAGTAAGCATGAGGCTGGATCTGACTCGAATACACAGATAACGAAGCACACGAAGTAGGTGACTACAGTGAACGGAGGTGGGAGCACTGACAAACTGGCTAAGCACATGAACAGCATGAGTAATGTCAGGCCTAGTGACAGTAAGATAGACAAGACTCTCAACGAGATGACGATAGTGAGAGGGATCCTCGAGTAGAACACCATCAATGGGCGAAGCTGAAGATGAAACTCCATAGGAGTAGCAGCCGTCTGTGTATCAGTAAGCCCAGACTGAGCCAACAGATCTTGAACATAATGCTGCTGAGAAAAATAATAGCCATCATCCATAGAAATAACTTGTATCCCAAGAAAGTAACTGAGAGAACCCAAGTCAAACATCAAGAACTATTCATTGAGGCGGTGCTTGATGAAAGCAACATACTCCACATCGTCACCAGTAATCAACATATCATCCACATATAGCAGGATCAAAGTGCGACCACGTGTAGATGTATGAATAAATAAGGCGGGATCGTGAGCACTAGGAGAGAAACCAACAATAAGAACAACTGAACTGAAACGCTCAAACCAGGCTCGTGGAGCCTGTTTGAGACCATAAAGGGCTCGGCGAAGACGACATACATGACCAGCAAGAGCAACAACACCGGGAGGTGGCTGTATATAGACCTCCGCCTGTAAATCATTGTGAAGAAAAGCGTTCTTCACATCCATCTGAGAAATAGTCCAGGAACGAACAGCAGCCATAGCAACCAATGTGCGAACTGTAGTCGTGTGAGCAACAAGCGCAAAAGTCTCATTATAGTCACGATCATAGGCCTGCTGAAAATCTCGAGCAACAAGACGAGCCTTACAACGCTCCAGCGAGCCATTAGACTTCGTCTTGACTTTGAAAACCCACTTGCAGGTGATGGGAACAACGTGAGCAGGTAGCGGGACAAAATCCCAAGTGCTAGTACGATCCAACGCTGCAAGCTCCTCAGACATGGCCAACTGCTACTCAGGAAGGATGGCAGCCTCCTGATAGGTACGAGGCTCATGGATAGCACGCATAGCAGTAAAGCCATAATGATCGGGAGCCACAATGGTGTTGTGATCACGGAGAGCATATCATGAAGTCAGGAGAGACGACGTCGGTGGTGGATCGTCAGTAAGGACACCCTCAGTACTAGCCATGCCATCAAAGGGAGTAGAACCTAGAGACTGAGGATCAGTAGGAATCTTGGAGTGACAAGTGTAGTGGAAAGGAAACGGGGACACCTCTGAAGATGGGGGTGGTATAGCTGGAGGTGTGGTGGAAGCAGGTGGCATGTGTGGCGTAGGAACAGGAGGTAGATATAGAAAAGAGACAGACTCGGTGGGAGGAGCCCGAGAAGCAGAAGAGTAAAATAAGGTCTATCCTCCACAAAAGAGATAACAAAAAATGCGTAGGCGCCGAGCAGAAGGGTCATAACAACGATAGCCCTTATTCTCTAGGCTGTAACTAAGAAAAACACATTCAACGGACTGAACAGTTAACTTGGTGCGTGCATGTGGGGCAAGAACATAACAGGTACAACCAAAAACTCGGAGATGATCATAACCTGGTGGAGATAAAAACAAGAGTTCTCCAGGACAGTTGACATGCAGACGAGAAGATGGTTGTATGTTGATGAGATAGACAGTCGTAGAAACAGAATCGGCCCAGAAATGAGGCGGAACATGAGATGCCAATCAAAAGAGTACGAGCAGTCTCAATAATGTGACGATATTTGCGTTTAGCAACACCGTTCTGAGGATGAGCACCAGGACAAGAGTTGCGAAAGAGTCCCCTCAGCAGAGAGGAACTGACGAAGAGCGGATGATAAGTACTCACCCCCAGAATCAGAGCGAAATATCTGAATAGTAGCTGAAAACTAAGTATGAACCATACGTGCAAAAGACTGATAAATAGATAACTGAGAGCGATGTTTCATAAAATAAAGTCAAGTATAACGAGAATAACAACCTATAAAAATAACATAATACTTGTGGCCATCTTGTGAAACAAAGAGAGTAGGACCCCAAACATCAAAGTGAACTAAAGCAAAAGGGTGACTAGACCTAGAAGTACTGGAAGTATAAGGAAGTTGTAACTGTTTGCCAAGCTTACAACCGGTACAGTCAAAACGGGTGTCAACAGAGACACGACCTAAGACACCTTGACGAGCTAAAGTAGATAGACAAGAACCACATAAATGGCCTAGGCGATGATGCCACTAAGGGAAGGCGACAGAGGATGCAGTGACAGAGGCAGACACTGAATACTTTGTGGTGGAGACAGCGGTGGAGGATGATGGAAGACTCAAGCTATCAAGAATGTAGAGACCCGGAGAACCTCTACGGCGATGGCCAGTACCAACAAGAGTTCTTGTCCGACGATCCTGCACAAAACACGAAGAGTCATCAAACCCAACAAAGTAGTGCATATCAGTGAGTTGACCAACAGACATCAGACTCATAGAGAGCTGAGGCACAAGACATATCCGGAACAAGAAAGTGGGGTGGACAGAGTGCCCTGATGAGTGACTATATAAGAGGTGCCATCAACTGTTTGAACAAAGGCACCATCTGTAACAGGCTGACAAGATGCTAACTGTGAGCCATCTGACGTCATATGGAAGGAGGCCCTCGAGTCCAGAACCCAAGGATGTGTAGTACCTGACACAGAGGGAGTGGAAGCAGCAACACTAGCAGATCCACCAGAAGAGGGCGTAGATGACGAACGCTCCTGAAAAAGGGCCTGTAGATGACTCATTTGAGTCTGAAGCTGACTCAACTGAGTAGCAAGTGGATCCAAAGAGGCAATAGATGCTGGAGAAGAGGCAGCAATGGCTCCACGACAAGATGATCCACGTGGTGGCTTCAGCTTAGGATGTAGCTTGAAGCACCGCTGAACACGATGTCCAGGTCGCTTGCAATGAGAGTACACAACCTGAGTGGAAGAAGTCGGCGGGATAGTAATAACATCGGAGGATGCTGTCTGAGGGGAAACTGCCAGAACAGACTGCGGAGGTACCACAGAGGTAGATCCAGTAAGGGAGCAAAGACGAGTCATCTCAGCAATTAGGATAGCAAGAGTCTCAGCCATGGTAGGAAGTAAAGGATGCCCAAGGAGTTGAGCCCGAACGGGCTCAAAGTCTGAGCGAAGACGTATGACAAAGTCAAACATAAGGTTCTACTCATCGTATCGCTCCTTGGCTGCACATTCAGGGCAACCAGAACAGGCAGAGGGCACCATGGAGTCCAACTGATGTTAGAAGCAGGTGAACATACTGTAGAACTCCTCAATAGACATATCTTGTTGATGTAAACCCTGAAGACTTTGTCGGAGAGAGAAACGAAGTGCCTCACTGCTTTGTTGATAGCGTCGCTGAAGATACTCCCACATCAGTCTGGAGGATGGCAGATCAATGAAGCTCATCCGAACTGAGATCACAGCACTGTGGCACAAAATACCCATAACATGATCATCATTGGTGCGCCAGGCTGCAGCAGCTGTCTTCTCGTTCTCATCCGTAGGAGCATCCGCGATAAGATACGAAAGAAGACCAATGGACCGCAGTAGCATGCGAACCGAGGAGGACTGTGGGGACCACTACCCCGTACCGAACACCACGATGCGGAACAACACTCCCCTGTTGCAACTTCCCAGGAGTCAGTTGCGAACCAGGAATGAATATCACAACCAGCAGATTACATAAATAGTTCACAAAACATTACAGGTTCACAGTCGATAATGGCACTGGGGCCTTACATAAATTAGCACAACGAGGTGCAAAATAACCTTTCAACTTTTTAGCAAAACGCGGAAGGAGCGGAACACTAATCTTCTCCCACAGTCGCTCGACTAGGGTACGCGACGCCTAGAAGCTCGGATCAAACTCGAGGAAGTCTTCATAAGGCTTAGGCTCACACTCATTAGAGCCTAAGTCACTTGGTTTTTCAACATCTGGTGGAATAATTTAGTCACGGGTGAGTACAGGGTACTCAGTAAATCACCACTTAACAAATGCAAGTATATATAACATGACAGGGAATTCAAGGAAAGTAATTGAGGTTCTTTTCCAAACCTTATTCACAACCTAACAGTTGATATTCATGAAAAGTATTCAAAACATTCTTTGAAAACTTACCTTATATATATAACAGTTCAAGAGTAAAGAGTTTAAATCAATTGATAATACAGTTCATGTAAAACTATTTGTGCCTCACATGGCTAAAATCCATTGACCATAACACACTCCTAATTCCAGGAGCACGGAGTATTTAAATACATTTTAAACTCTGCAGAGGGGTGCCGTTTTACCCACAAGATTCCTCAACTAACCACTGTTGACCACGACCATAGGCTTTTGCTCAATTACGCTACTTTAAGCATATGAGACTCCTATTCCAGGTTCGATCACGCTGCTTTAAGCGCGCCACTGAGTTGAGAATAATACGCTTTTCACTATGCCTTGCCATTATACTAGCTTTGCCCCATAAAAGGTTCACCACCGGTCAGTAACCTAGGAAAATCTCACCTCCGGTTGGGGTTCCTAATACAGTTGTGAAGCATTGTAGGGATCTTCCCTCTCATACCTTCATCCTAACCCTCACTCAGTATTGGCCCGCGGCTGGAGGGATCTTCCCTCCAATAGTGAGCGAACACAGAGGGGTTTGTGCTTGGAACCACATCCAACACTCGTGCAAGGGAACCACATCCGCCACGATCTCAGACGAATCGGTTGGGATCTTCCCAAAACCGTTAGTGTAAGTGAGTCAAGAGGGATCTTCCCTCACTAACCAAGTGCCAGATTAGTGCAACTTTATTATTAAGGTTATTGACTCTATGCAGAGCTAGGGTAATAGTTCGGCAAGGATACTTGGTCGTGCCCGTCCCATACCAGGCTTGTGGAGGTACGATAACATGCTACTGGGTGTTTAGCACAAATTGGTTAGTCTTAGCTATTTTAGAGAGGAGTTTACACTACTCAACATTATACACAAATCATAACATTATCATGTTTCCAACATTACTGACTCACACACCTCTCCTCCCTAGAATAGACATTTTAAAAGGCATCTTTAGTTTTGGAAAAACTATTTTATTTGTTCATGTGGATAACTCATACTACTGCTATTATATTTTAACCTTGGGCATCAAGAATATTATACATGGTTTGAGAATCAAGAATGGCCTTTCAATGTGGGACAATAGCTAAACAGGTATATTCAAACATACTTAGTTTACTCAAATAACATGTATAATTTTTACGAAACAAAATACTTAACTAATCTTGAAAACATAGGATCAATATGATCAAGGTGGTGGTGACTTGCCTTGATTTCCCGTGACAGTCTTCAGCGACGTCTTTAATCGGCTGCTCCTCGATCTCCGGATGAGCGGTTTCTAAACATAGAAAGAACACCGAATCAAACAAACATGCATAAGTATGAGACTATAAAATGCAGGTCTAAATCCTATTAAGTCTAGGTAATGTAGCCCGAGAATTGGATTCGGTCAAGATTGAAAAGTTGGAATTTTCGAAAACGGGGTATTTAGGGTAAAACTGAAAGGGGTTATTTTCCAAAACGGCTAAAAGCGATGAAACAGGGTGTTAGGGTTGGAATCTGAAGTGGTGGCAGAAGGAGAATATGTGTCAGGGATATTTAGTGGCAGGATGGTTCAGACGGATTTTGGTTTGGAGGTCGGACGAAGAAAATTCACTTTTGGTGAGGTTTTAGGGCAAATTGAGTAAGAAATTGATCTGGAAAAAGGTGGAACTAAGATCCAAGACTTGGATCTGAGAGAAAACTACAGATATGGAAGGTTTGGGTTAAGACGAATTTGATGGCGCAAACGGATCTTCGATCAGAAGCCTCTACGCTGGGGTCGACAAGATCAAGACAAGGGTACAACTTAGCTAACACAGCGAAACTGAGATATGGGCAGCGGATTGAAGAACAAATCACAGATCTTGAAAGAAAATGATGAGACGAACAAAACGACGCGGTCGGATTTTCAATCGGAGAACCCTAAAGCAGAGAACGACACTGTATGTCACTGACACTGACATTTGGACACTGTAGCAATGTCTAGGGTTGACACTGGGCATGGCTACGGGCATGAGCTCGCCGGTAGCTAGCCGGACTTCGGCTGGGGCTGAAACTCGGGAGCTGCGAAGTTAGGACGAACGGGGAAGGAGTGGTGGTGCTGGAGCGGCCCGAGAAGCAGCCACGACGGCTCTCCACGGCGAGGCGGCACGGCACTGCCACGGCTACGGTGGGAGCTCACCGGAGACGACGAAATGGTCGGAGAAGCTTGGGGGAAGCGACAAGGACCTGTTGGAGATGGTGGAAGAGGAGGGAATCAACAAATGGCGGCCGGGATCGACGAGAGCTCCACGGCGACCGGAGTTGGGGAAGAAGTGGCCGACGGCGGAACTCCGGCGAGGGGCCACGGGGGGGCTTGAGATTTGGCAGGGACGCGATTTAGGACACGGCAGAGCTGATGACGCGAGTGGTTTGGGGAATGCACGGCCGGAGCGACGAAGTGCCACGGCGGCCGGCGGTGGAAAAACAAACAACGGCGGGGAGGGAGCTCCGGCGACCAAATGGCTGGGCTCCAGTGGAGAGAAAAGATCAAGGTGGCGATGCACACATGAATGACAAACCTGGACAAGCGAAGGATGGCCAGAGTAGGGAGTTCGACGGCGAAAACCATGACTGCCGGCGCTCAGCGCCGGCGCGCTCTGGACTGCTGACAGAGCGGCAGAGAGATTCAAGATGACATTTTATGTGTGAAAAATGCTCCAAATGCACTGGATGCCTAAGTGTTAGAACTACTTGCCTACTGCTGGATTCTGTGTAATGAGCTGAAATGTGTTGGTTTCACCTATGTCTTTGCATATATGGAGTGGCATAGTGGAGGTGGCTTGTGGAAGAAGCAATCTTCTGAGGTGTGATGCATTTAACAGAGGCATTTTGGTTTTTACACTGTGTTGGCAGTGAAATGGGAGAGGGTAGAAGTGGAAATGCACATAAAATATCATTTTTGTCATGTCTAGGGGCTTGTTTGGAATTTCTCAAAACAATGGGGACTGAAATGCAAAGTGCACATGTATGAAAAGCAGCAAATCCTGGTTACTTGTGCAATTAAAATATTATAAATATTTTTAAGGAATTTTCTATGCATTATGGAATTTAAAACAAACCTCATATGTATATTTTTATATAAAAAGGTGTTATTTCATGTGAGGAATTGTTTAGTTTTATGCATAAAATCATGATATGATGAATTTTTAAATATGCATGCATGAGGATAAGATGAAGCAGATGATTTAGGGTTTAAAAGATGAACAAAAACAACTGATCAGGAAGAGATAAAAGAATTAAGCTGAATTGGGAAAGGATTAATCTGAGAAGAAAATCTGAGAAGGGGGAGGGTGAAAAGAAGGATTTTTGGGCTGTTACAAGGACCAATCACGGTAATTTTGACCATTGAGTTTAATATCAGATGTCAAGAGCGCACCACCACCATGAAGACCACTAAAAGCCATGAAGACTACTATAGTGTGCAAGTGACATCACAATATATCCCACTGTGATATCAAGTTGAGGCAGCAATTTATAGTGCACATTAGCAAGCAGTAGCCAGTAGGGAGCAGGCAGCTAGCAGCGTGAGCAGAGGCGCGAGCAACCGGTGGCGAGAGCAGGGCGCGAGTGGATGGCGGCGCGAGCAGGGCGCGAGTAGACGGCGGCGTGAGCAGCTCCGGTCGTCGAGGAGCGACGCGAGCAGCGATGACCCGAGCTCTAGTCGAGGCAGCGCCGATACGGGTCGGATTTGGACGAGAGCGCACAGGAGGCAGTGGCGGTCGGCAATATGGCCAGATCTGGTCGTTGAAGCAGTGGTTGCAAACCCGATCTGGTCTCCAGATCTAACGGGAGAGATGGCAGCGGCGGACAGTGCAAGGGGATCGCACAGGAAAAATGGCCGCGCGAGTGTCGAGACAGCGGCGTGAGCTGGAGAGGACGACAGTGCCGACCGGAGTTGGCCGGAGATGACTAGCTTCGGAATTGGTCGGTGGAAGAAGCTAGATCTAAGAGGTTTCTAGCTTTGATACCATATTAGAATATAGACCAATAAGGATACATGGGGTATGGGGTTAGACCCGAGTTTTTATATGTACAAAGAGACTACTAGACCTCAGAGACTAAATGGGGCCAATTTGGCCATATACACTAGGATATATATATATATACATAACAATATACAGTATTATCTAAAACTAAACTATGAATATGGGACTAATCCATACAACACTAGATTTCTTAAGCCAAATTAGGCCAGTGTGTTACATTCAACCCCCCAAGGACCCAACGCCCACGTCAATCACGCCGGTCTATCAAATGATCTGTGCGTCTGATCGGTGCTCACAGCATAGCATGCGACATGATCAAGCCAAATGACTAGGAATGATCCCCTCAGGTGATTTGCGTATTTGACCAACACTCATAGCATGGCACGTGATACAATCAGGTTAAGGGTTGAGTCTAATATCATATGTAACAACCTGGATATGTCCATCACATACCAACACTTAGATTTTCGCTTTCGCTTCACCCAAAAGGGTTAACCCGATATTGGTATGGCTAGTTCTATTATATATAGTGTTGTTTCAAACTGAATTGTCAATATGGGACTAATCCATATAACACTAGGCCCCTTGAGCCAAACTGGGTTAGAGTGTTATATTTTGTTGTAGAATAAAGCTTTTTGTTGCAACTTCTTTACATTGTGGAGACATATTCAGTTTATGTCCCAACTAATCTAAGCCCTGACTTTTTTGTTAAACCAGTCAAATTACTAACAATTACATCCTTGAAAAACAATAAAGAATGAAAAGAACAATCATGCCTATTCCAACAATTGAGTTCCTTTGGCCAAAGTAGTAGAGCCACTTTAAGTGAGTCCATATTGTTGGTAGCAGCATTCAGGGGTCTGATAGTACATCAGTGTTATCATCTACTATAAGATATGTTGCAATGATCAGAAACACCTCTTTTTTATTTTATTTAATAACCTGCAAACACTTCATTTTCATTAAAGATTTGGGACAATTTTAATAACCTAGGGAGTTCAAGTGCAGAGTCTGCGATAGAATTGTATGCTGCAAATTTGGTAATCAACAAGATCAATAAGAAAGGCAATTAAGGTCTGGGTGATACTCTCATCTTTTGCCCCAAAAGCACTCCAGCTGTATCGTGAATAGCCTATGGTGATCTATGGGTGATTACTAAATAATAGAGAGAACCAGAGTGCACTTGCAGAGTTGCTGGTGGAAAACAAAACATCCCCAACAAGCTTGATGCCATGAAAGGGATTCTTTTGTGAAAAAGCATGGAAAGAGAAGGAAAAGAAAACAACCTCAAAGATCAAACATCTTTTACTTATAAGACAAACAGAAAAATGGAATTGGTCTGTAAATTTTGTTAACATTTTGAAGTCCTTAGTTCTGGATGCTCTAACTGGTAGTTGACCAGAAGTAGTGACTTTCGTATGAAAAACTATCTGCCAATTATGATTTGGAAGAAGATAATTCTTACATGCCGACATTTTTCTATCTGTAGCTTCGAGCAATTTTGTATCAACCTAACTAATGAGAAGCTCCAGCAACACTTTAACCAGGTTAAAGTCTCCTTTTGTTGAAATGTTTAGCATTCTAGTTTATCTTAAATTTGTTTAATTCAGTTTAGCTTTTGTTTACCTTTTTTAACCTGACATTGGTTTCATGAACAGCATGTATTTAAGATGGAACAAGAAGAATACACGAAAGAAGAAATTGATTGGAGTTACATCCAATTTGTGGACAACCAAGACATTCTTGATCTCATTGAGAAGGTAAACAAGATCTACAGATATGTTCTAAGCTAACTTATACTACTTTGAGCGTTCTCTTGCATCTGCATTTTATGTTCAGGGTTCCATGCAATCAACTAGTAGATCTGTTTACCACCTGTATACTGTGGTACCAGTCATTACGGACGGTTACATTCCTTCATGCCCATATTTGCATATTCTAAAAAGCTCCATGTTCTATTTCTTTCCCTCTTTCCCTTTATTTGAATCAGCACAAGTGTATCTTCATTTTCTCAAAAAAAAAAAAAAAAAAAAAAAAGCACAAGTTTATCTTCTTGCATGCCATATTTGTAGACCTGCTACCTTATTGCTCTTGTAGTCTTGTTTCATGCACTCTTATTAGATCCTGCACATTGTTTAGCGATAGGTAGATATTGCAGTGCTAATTCATGATGTTGCTGAGTCATGTTATGGAATATCATTACTCCTTTATAATTTGTTATGCAGAAACCTGGGGGAATAATTGCTCTCTTGGATGAGACTTGGTGTATACAAGTTAATTATTAACATGCCTTTTTTCATTTCATTAGAATCCCAAGATTTCCTAACAAATTCTGTATTTTTTTAATTTCAGCATGTTACGAAATTCAACCCATGAAACATTTGCCGAGAAGCTATATCAAAAATTTAAAGACAACCCACACTTCAGTAGGCCCAAATTTTCACGATCGGATTTGACTGTTCATCACTATGCTGGAAATGTAAGTAGCATATTCTCTATGTAGCCTGTTTAGATATTAAAATTGATGCTTTTGGGTTCTATTTGAGATTAATAAACTGGGTGGTCTGCCTACACTGGTTACAATGATGCAAATTGATGATTAGTCTTTCAGCAAAAAACCATTACAACATTCCCAGAGGGGGGAAATTTTCCTCATACCACCATGTAACACATAATTCACCTATTTAACCTAAATAGGTATTATTTGCTGTTTGGGAGGGCTTAAATTTAAGCTTAAAGATGTCAGAAACTCATGCCCTCCCAAGTGGGGTGCCACTGGAGCAGCTTTTGAGATAAGCTTAAGGCCCCCATTGTTGTATTGAGAATTTTAAGCTCTTTTCTCCCTATTTTCTCTGAAGGCCTGGCTTATGAGGCTTTCTAGAGAAGCTAAGCCCTCTGAATTAGGACCTTCGCCTGTTGGCCAGTGAGTGCTTATTGTCGACTAGGCTACTCAATTCTTCATCTGAATCAGCCTTTTTCACAGTTGAGATTGACAATGCACAATTAACGTTGTTATCTTTTTTTCATTCCAGGTCACTTATCAAACAGATTTTTTCTTAGATAAGAACATAGATTATGCCGTAAATGAGCATCAAGTCTTGTTAAATGCTTCTAAATGTTCATTTGTTTCAAGTCTTTTCCCACCTTGTGAAGAATCAGCCAAGTCCACAAAGTTTTCATCAATAGGCTCAAGTTTTAAGGTAAAAGATTGTTATTTCTTATTCATCTCCAACATATTTTGTTTACATTCATTCTTTTTCTTGTGCGCATTACTGCAGCAACAACTACAATCTCTACTAGAAACTTTGGGTGCAACAGAACCACACTATGTCCGCTGCATAAAACCAAATAATCTTCTTAAGCCATCAATTTTCGAGAATAGTAATGTTCTTCAGCAGCTCCGATGTGGGGTGAGAAATATTCACTTTCACTCTATTTTGTTCTTTTAACATGACAGAATCGAACATGCTGATTCAAGTAGTTTTTTATGACAGCCACTATAGTTAATTGATCTCTATAACTATTCTACTACACTGTTGGAACTACACTTAAGGCCTGTTTGTAACGCAGGAATTCCATAATAATTTTGGAGGAAGCCCAAATCCAGTGAGTGTGGATGTTACTTTTTTTCCAAAACTCTTACAGAATTCCTATGTTCTAAACAGAACCTTAGTAATTCTATGGACAATATAGTGCAACACCTTTAATTATTTTACTGGAAATGCATATTCAGATGAACAAAAGTTCAAACTAGAATACGATGCTATTTGTTTATGCATATATCTAGGGATGAGAAAACCATTAGGAACCAACTGGTAAATGAGTACAAATTTTACCAGTTTCTTAAGTATATAAGTAATCCACAGGCCACTAGCATAATCTTCATTTCATCTGAAATAATCATTTGAGGCCAAAAGTTAAGAACCTAGTTCCATTGTTGAAAAATGCTACTAAAAAAATTAGTTGGATTGTTCATATAGAATAACTTGTGTATTGTAATATTTATCGGAACAAAGGACGCACACCTAGAAATTGATGCAAGGATCAGCGAAGCAGTACATTTAATCTACCTGCTTGGAAGACAAACATGTGATTGCTTATTACTTATTAGCAGTTATCTGGGTAAGATCTATCTCCAAGGCTGTAACTCCAGACCCTTAGATCGGGGCCTTTAGCTAACTGGACTACTTTAATTTAGAATCCATGTGGCTAGTGCTAATATACTGCCAGTTGACATTACCTTTCTGTTTACCATTGCTCACTTTAAACTTGGTAAATGCAGAGGTGAAAGGTTATGGCATTTTTCTTTCCTTGAACATTACTGCTGTACATTGACCAATGAAACATAGTTTGTTTCCTTCAGAAATCTTTGTGATATTTCGTCAGATTTATATCTGCTCGTTTACTTTCGTATCACACAGTATAGATGAAAGCTGTTGAAATTCCATTCCATACGAACTTATGGGAATACATCATGTAAACTAGAAGAGTATGAGTGATTACAGAAACTACATTTAGTCTGCAATGTTGAGTCAGAGAAGTGATGGCACCCGCTGTTTCTCCTGCTCTGCTTGCCAGGACTTATATAAGAATTTTAAAAGAACTGAGATGTCATCAATCTTTTTGAACAGGGAGTTTTAGAGGCAATAAGGATAAGCTGTCTAGGATACCCAACGAGGCGAATATTTTATGAATTTGTCAACCGATTTGGTATTCTACTGCCCAAAGTTCTGGACCGAAGGTAGATTTGGGATACCTTAATTTGAGTTTTTCCATATTATTTTTTGATATTCTCTAAATACTTATTTGTTCTCTTGGCAGTTATGATGAAGTTACTGCTACAAAGATGCTTCTTGAGAAAGCCAATCTTACAGGCTATCAGGTACTAATAAAAGAAACAACGACAGTCCAATCTTTCTCTGGCTTCTATGCATTTTTTTCATCTGGATAAAAAGTAGGTTGATTAACTAATCTATTTAAGTTGTATGGTCTATTGTTTTGTTTTTTCAGCTTTTACATGCATGAGCATGAGCTGCTACTTCAATAGCCTAAGTTGAAAGACAATGATTGATGGTCTAGATTTTTAATTGTTTCAAGGCATCGGTTTTTTCAAGGGTTATACTTTCAATTGTGATGTCTAAGGCTTGTTGCAATTCAAACACAAGTATAGAACCTTTTGTTTTGATACAGTGTGAAGATTTTTGTCGGTCATTTTTCTTGGAAAACTTGAGCTGACTAAGAACAATGGCTTATATTCCCTTCTGCCAATGGATCCTGTGCCTACCTAAACAAGCGGAATACTAAGTCGTAATGCAATGTCCATGTTTAGGGTCACAAATCATAACAGCAAATTTCAATATATCATTATCCTTATGTACCTTACTCTCTGATGCCAACTTTACAGATAGGGAAAACAAAAGTGTTTCTTCGTGCTGGCCAGATGGCTGAGTTAGATGCTCTAAGGACTGAGGTCTTGGGATGCTCTGCTAAAAAAATCCAAACAAAAGTTCGGTCATTTCTTTCTTGCAAAAAATACATTCAGGTGCAAAAATCTGCTGTGCAACTCCAGGCAGTATGCAGGGGTATATTTTCTTGTTGGAAAATTTAAACAGAAGTTATATTCGTCTACTCTTCTTTCCCATGCAACCTGCTTTATGTGGAGAAAGTGACTTTTAAACTGTGATTACTGAAGGAGAAATTGCAAGAAAGCATTTTGAAGACCTTCGTAGAGAGGCTGCCTCATTGAAAATTCAGGCCTACTACCGTATGCACCATGCAAGGAAAGATTATAGAGATTTCTGTTCTGCATTAAGTACTATCCAATCTGGTCTACGTGGTATGGCTGCTTGCAGGGAACTCCATTTCCGCCAGAAAACAAAAGCTGTGGTGATTATGCAGGTGTGTTTTCATGGCTTGATTTTAAGTTCTAGTTAAGCAGCTAGTTTTCAGTTGCCAATGAGGGATTTCAAAACAAAACACACACACACCCACACACAAAAGAAAAATGGAAGTTAAAAAATATTCTATTGCCGAAGTCAGGTGAAATCGCTAACTTCAAATTGTTTGGATATTACTAATGTGGTTGAAATATGCTCTTATTGGTTTTAATGTGATAATTGTTCATCTTGTGATCTTATATAGTGTTGCTGGCACTTTTATACTGCATATAGGCCCGGGAATAGGCTTAATAAGCCCAATGTCAGATTGGTGGGCGGATTATAGGTCAAGTTTTGGAGAGTTCAAATAGACTTTAAAATAAAAAAGTTTGGTTTGGTTAGGTTTTAGAGTTGGTCCATGGGTTAGGAAAATGACTTGGCTCATGAGTTAGGAAAAAGATTTTAGCAATTTGTAAGATAGTGGGATTGTATTATTTTTTGGTTGTATCTTAGAAAAGTTATAAGTTAAAATAATAAAGGCTCATGGGCTAGTAGTAGAGAGTAATATTTTGATTGACTCAAAGGGTTGAAATGGGTCAGAGTTGGGTTAAGACTATTTCTTTGGAGGGACTGGGTTGAGTTGAGCTCTATTTTAGTTTAATAGGGTTGTGTTAAGGTTGGTTAGACATTAGAATTTGTGGGTCAGGTTGTGTCAGGTTAGACCTTGGCCCATTCCCCGGCCTAACTGCATAGCAATCTTTTCATGCTCAGCTGATTCCTTAAACAACATATTTATCACACGGCAAAAGAAAGGTACTTCATACATCATATGATGTGACCAACTCTTGCACTTTACATATGAAATATGATAACAACTCCACTACATCAGCATATATGATAATCAACTAACTTAGAATGGAACAATTGTTTTATAGTACGAGTGTTGCACATGGTAACAATAAGCTTATATCATACATTTTAATTTCCTATATATGCAAAATTGTCAATTTTTATTTTTCTTGTTCCACATCTAACACTAAAAGCTGATATATTCTCTACTCACATAAATTATCTAATACGTTTGTACCACATGGGATAGTGCCGCAGGATAGCACATTAGCGGTATCTGAGACTTACTGCTATCCCTTCCTTTCAGTTTTAATGATTTAATCAATTGCAGAGATACTGCCGCAGTTATTTAGCACGCTCACAGTACGTGCGGTTGAAGAAGGTAGCAATCAAGACTCAGTGTGCATGGAGGGGACGAGTGGCCATAAGAGAACTTCGAAAACTCAAAATGGTAAGAGACCCTGGTCATAAACATGTGTTAACTGCTTTCTTGCTTCTTTCTCCCCTTTTCCTTTTGGTATATAGCTGCAATGTTATTGGAGACTCTTATTTTTCCTAGACTATATATATGTTTTGTTGAAACTTGTTTTGTTGAAACTCCTTTATCTGGAGTTCCGTACATGGCCCTGCTTATTTAGTACATTTCTGGTCCTCTGAAAAACGAAACAGAGTATATGGTTGGGTATAGTGAAAATCTAATTGGTTGAAGCACCAAGATCCAGTTTTGATTTCTTTGGTGCATCGCCACTTCTTCACAACTTTCAGGCTGCAAAGGAAACTGGTGCACTGCAGGCTGCCAAGAGTAAATTAGAAAAGGAAGTTGAGGAGCTCACCTGGCGACTACAGCTGGAGAAACGCATGAGGGTAATCTAAGCATATTTATTATGATAGCTGTTTACCAATGCTGTTGTTTATATATGGTGCAAATGTCTCGAGTGACACAACTTTTGTTATTCTTTTGGTACATACTACATTATTTATGTTTAGTTCATATCACAGCATTACTCTGTTGAAAATTTTTCCCTTTGTAGCATTAGGAGCTGTTCAGCTGTTGACATGTCAGCATTTTAATGCTGAACTACCTTGAGAAAATGCTTTTCCCAGGCTTGACCCCTCAAGAAATATAACTCAGCAAACATCTTGATGGAGCCAGTTTTATTTTCTCTGCTAACAGATAATTGTATGGCTAATTGTATGCGTTATGTACTATCTCATTTGATTCTTAGTGGTTAGATGGTTGTGCTGCAAACAAGGTGCTATGTACTGGGATCCCAAAAATAGCCTCTCAGATGTGCATTTATAAACTCAAATACTACATATGTTGCTATGTAACCTATAGTTTTATACCTTTGTGCATTTGGTTGCAGCACTTTTCTAGTATGTTTTGTACACCAATACAAGGTAAAAATATTGAAGAGCAAGAAAACCCTGCAGGTATCATGTGAACAATTGGCACATTCGCAAGGCTTCTAATGCTAGTATGATAGCAGTGTGTCATTTATCTATCACATAACATTATAATCTTTTTTATTGGATGAATATCTGATTGCCAAATGCATGGTTTCTTCCTTGCAGGCTGATATGGAAGCAGCCAAGACGCAAGAAAATAAGAAGCTGCAACTACAGTTGCAGGAACTGCAATCACATTTCAAGGATACAAAAGATTTGTTAACAAGGGAACAAGAAACCGCCAAAGCAATTTCAGAGAAAGCTGCTTTAGTACCAGAGATCTGTGTTGATACGACTCTAGTTGACCAGCTTACTGCTGAAAATGAGGGGCTTAAGGTAAACCTGATACAAACATTTGATCTCCTGCAATGCAAAAGGTTCATTGCATAAGTCAATTTGTTCGCTTAAGTGGAAAATACTATTGATCTTCATGGTCAATCAAATCTGCCATGCTAGCATTGTGTGTGTTAAAGATGCTACGCTGCATTATATTAGATGGTTAGTGTTCAATGATAATTCACAGAAAGCATAATATTCCATTGCCCAGAGATGAGCATAAGCCAATGAACTACAGGATGGTTCTACGGCCATTACCAGCAAAATATACCTGTCAGGCATATCGGCCACCCAGCAGCAATTCATGCTGCTTGACCAGCGCAGGAAACTCTTGTCCTAGCAAGGTTCTGAAAACTGGTAATGCACTGCTTTTCACCAGTCAACCAGTCCTAGATTCTTGTTGTTTAATTGAAACTCGTTAGTGTTGTTCCAACTGTCCTGTAAATGACTTACTCTTACACCTGTAGGAACCAGCTGGTTTACTAGGATCTGGTACTGCCTGGGTTGGTGATTGCCAGTTTCTTAAACCTAGATCCTAGTATGCCAATTTTGTAGATTATTAGTTATTACTCCAATGATCCTCCCCACATGCTTTGGTGGATATCCATGTGATACCATATAAATGGAGATGAATCTTACACTTAGATTTTTTGGAATCTGCAAACCACACCATGTTGAAAAGCAATTCAACATGAGTTGATTTCTTTTGCTTTTAGATGGCCAATCTGTAGAAGAATGTATACAATGACACAAATACACAAGTTATCCGATTATTATTTTGTAGCCTATCAAGGTTAATAATATAATCCTTTAACTCTCAGACGTTGGTGGCTTCTCTTGAAACAAAAATTCATGAAACAGAACAGAAGTTTGAAGAAACAGAAAAAGTCAGGGAAGAGTTGCTCAAGAAAGCTACAGATGCGGAGTCAAAGATAAATGAACTGAAGAACACAATGCAAAGGTCTATTATGTCATTTTATCTACTATAAATTTTGTTATGTTCATAAATTCTTCTATCCATTGTGCGGTCGTGTAGCTAATTTAATATGATTTTATGATCTTGTAGTCTTCAAAAAAAGCTAACTAATGTGGAGGCAGAAAATCAAGTTTTTCAGCAGCAAGCTTTGTTGCATTCTTCTACGAGATCAAGACCTGACAATATTCCTATTCTCAACATGCATCGAAAATCTGTAAGTGCTCTCTCTCTCTCTCTCTCTCTCTCTCTATATCTCTCTCTCTCCTCTGTGTGTGTGCACACACACGCGCATGTACACACGTGTGTTTGTCGCCCACCTATTCGCACTGGTTTTTCTTTTATTGTTCTTTTACTCCATGTGTTGCCTGTGTGCATCCTTTTTTCCTTGTTGGGGTTTTAGTGAGGAGTTGATGTTAGAATATTGAGCTTTGGCCTCTCCTTATTCTTATGCCTCTGCGTCTTCATAACTTTGCAGAATTTGACTAATGGTGGCGCATATGGTGAGGAACAGGTCTGAAGCATCGATCTTACATTATACTTAATAACTGTTTAGATTTTGTTTTCATGTTTGAACTTGTCTGTCCAGACACCTCATGGCACACCTACAGGAAGGAGATCCTATACTGAGAGACATCATGTATATTGACGTTGTTGATATTCAGTATTTAAAATTATTTATTAAAGTCATAAGAAAACAAATCAAATGGTGATTGCTTCTACCTTTTTCTACAGGAGAGTGTTGATACACTTATAAACTGTGTTGTTGAAGATATTGGATTTAGTGAAGGAAAGCCAGTTGCTGCAATAACCATATACAAATGTCTTCTTCACTGGAGGGCCTTTGAAGCAGAGAAAACAAATATTTTTGATCGTCTTATTCAGATTTTTGGTTCGGCAATGCAGGTAATTCCTGCTAGTTGTCCAAATGTGTTGATTTGATGGCTTATATTCTCTTTCGATGTACAACTCCATCCTGCATGCTCAACATGTTCAATTTAAAACATGATGACTTATCACAGAAACAAGATAGCAATGCTGATCTTGCATACTGGTTGTCAAATTCATCGACTTTATTGATCATACTCCAAAAGAGTCTCAAGCCTGCTGGATCATCTGGAACAACTCCGATGAAAAGACCACAGACTCAGACATCATTCCTTGGGAGGATGGTATGTTGTACATAATGCAGATTATTCAATTATATATATCTGCGCAAACAATTTTTATATTCATTGTGATACTAGCATTTCTGATGGGCATAAGTGTAACTTTCATTCTGGAGAATCAGGATCCACGCTGCATGCTAAGTCACTAGACACATGGTCAATGTGACACTTGACCTAGGTGATCATGCTCAAAATAACTTACTGTTAGCTCTGTTTGGATCATCAAGTATGTATTGGAATATGTTTATCTAATTGCAATCATGCTGGTCTTGGAATGGTGCTTAGAACTATTTAGAGATGAAATTGGTACCATCTATTCTGGTATTGACAGAGCAAGAAAGATAATAACGCTCCCAGTTGATCTTTTTATAGATCATGTGCTAACATGATCCCCAGAGCAATCTATAACAGCTTGCTTTAATTAATGATGGTGTGATCTGTGAAGTCTACAGGTTCTATTTTGACTCTTAGCACTGCATAGTCTGTGGTACTATTCTTCATGCCTTTGCCATAGTTGGTTAACACTTGACTGTGTGTGTCATGACCCAAAAAGGGTGCCATGATGCCATCTACCCAAAATCCTAAAAATTCTGGATAGACAAGGCCAAGCTAGGATATAAAAAAATCCTCAAATATACCACAACAAAGATTTTCTAACTAAATTATGGATGTAGATAGACTAGTCATTGGAAACTCATCCTAAGTAGCACATTGAACTTGAATATGAAGAATGTGAACTATAGCACTAAGCTAACCAGCTCAGTACGAGGTACTGGCCTAATTGTAGGTTCTTCACTGTTGGTTGTTAACAAATGGACTTAAATTCATATTGCTGAATAAAATTGTTTTATCAAAATGTCATGCAATATTCCAATTCTATCACACAAAGATATATGAAAAGGCTGCACACAAACATGAGTGAAGAATCAAGCATAAAAAAGGGCAAACTGTCATGATCAATAATAAAACATGTCCAAATATATGAGCTGGTTCAGGGCAATGTCATATCACCGTGCCACTGTTGTATCGTGTTGTGTACAGTCTCTTGTCCATATCAATGCAACCTTGAGAGATAAGGTTGGATGGTAGAAGAACCAATAAAGAGAAAAGATCATTTTCTTAACTACATCTGTTCAAGTTAATTTACAAAAGATTACATACGGATTTGTCCAAGTGCTTTCAATTTAAACTTAACCCAAAATTTTGGGTTGGGTTATTACAAAAAGTGTAACACCCTGGTACGTCTAGCACATATCAACACTTAGATTTCCGTCTTCGTTTTGCCTAAACGAATTAATCTAGTTGGTATGACCGATTCTCTTAGACTTATATACAGTGTTATCTTAAACTGAATTATCAATATGAGATTAATCCATACAACCTTAGGCCTCTTGGGCCAAACTTGACTAAGGTGTTACAAAAAGTTCACTTAACTCATCTCTTTCCCTTGGTGTTAAATGGTCTTCAGGTGTTTCGCACTTCAAACATCACTGTTGATATGGATCTTGTGCGCCAAGTTGAGGCCAAGTATCCTGCTTTTCTTTTTAAGCAGCAACTTACAGCTTTCGTGGAAGGCTTATATGGAATGATCCGTGACAATGTGAAGAAAGATATATCTTCATTACTCTCACCTGCTATTCAGGTAACCCCATGGTTTTGCTATTTTATTTGTGCGTCTACCACCTACATGTTCTGCATCTTATCTCAATTGAAGTGACAATAAAAAGAGATGCTGAAGATTTGTATGCTAAATTAGTAGGTATGGTGTTGTGCTGTTCTGCTTCATGTTTTAGTTGATTGTATGGATTAGATCATTTTTAAGAGGCTTCTTGCCTGATTAAATTCTGTTTCAAATTAATTGCAGGATATGTGAGCAATCTAAATATTCCACCTAGCTTTGCAAGCAGCAACACTGCAATATAAATTGACTTAGCTTGAGCTGACCATTTAATCTCTTGAATAATCCTTTTAGTTGCCAACTAGTTGGTAATCTGAATGGTTTCATACCTTTCTTGTTCTGGTGAATACCAGGGTTCAAGTTCTACCAATTTCATATTGTGTGGAATAATTGTTGATATTACTCGTATTTGAACCTGCAACTTCGTCATTTTGTATGGCTTTCATGGATGTGCTGTAACCAACTTATCCTATTCACAAAATAAAAAAAAAAATCTTAATTGACAGAACACATTGACATTGAGACCATATTCTACAGAAATTAGGATAATCTTCTATCATGTGTACTTTTGTGCTATGCGTTTCTCCTGGTTGCTGATTCGGCTGTCTATTTTTGCATTGAATTGTGGTGCTATTTCGGTGCCTGCAGGCTGCAATTGCTGGTAATAATTTGTTATTGCTATTCTAATGCTAATTCCTATATCCGTATTGATACTCAAGGCCCCAAGAAATGCAAAAGCAGGTTTGGCAGCAGATCAAGGTAGCTATTGGCATGCAATGGTCAACCATTTGAATGACCTCTTGAAAATCTTGCAAGAAAATTGTGTAAGTTTTAATCTATAGACCTGTATTACATATGATTGCATGGTGTTCTAATCATTTTGCTGAAAATTTAGGTCCCAACAATTTTTGCTCAGAAGATCTTTACACAGATTTTCTCATTCATCAATGCTCAACTCTTCAATAGGTAATTGTTTTTCTCGTACTTCAGCCTGCCATCTTTTTCCCCAATGCCTAAATTGTTTCTTCTCTTGCTACTCTGTTTTAGTCTTCTCGTACGCCGAGAGTGCTGCTCTTTCAGCAATGGAGAATATGTCAAAGAAGGGTTAGAAGAACTGGAGACATGGTGTATGCAAGCCAAGCCAGAGGTAACAAAAAATGTGAATGTGACTTTGCCATACTTCCTAGACATCTGCTTTGTTGTAAAATCTTCCTCTCATGTACTTTATTTATCTTCCTCTCATATACTTTATTAAATATTTCCAAATCAACCTTATAGTTTTTCTTTGCAAAGGATAACTCCATATCAGATCCCTTCTTCGTGTATGCCCCTATAGTAACCATTTTTCAATAAACCTGTGTTGTTTTATTGGATTAGTGTATGGTGTACCTCTTGCTTACCTCTGTTCTGGCTTATAAGTAGATACTAATTTGGCAATCACTCTCACCCCCTCTCTGCAGCCCACCCAACTCCAAAACCAGAACCCACCCCCACCCCCATCCCCAACACACACACACACACACACAAAAGAAAAAGAAGAAGAAAAGGGGCCAACTTAGCACAACAGAAATATGTTTCATTATTGCAATGCCAATATTAACTACCTTTTTTAATTTCTACCTAACTATGAAACACTAACAGTATGCAGGGTCTGCATGGGATGAACTCAAGCACATATGGCAGGCTGTTGGTTTCTTGGTATGTAACTTCAAGATGTGCTTTTTTAAAAAATATATTTAGATAGTAGATACATTCTTATAATTAGCTTAGGTGCTTAACTACACCTTATTGTTGGCCTGAAGCACTTAGTTCTACCAGACAGCTATTGCCTATTCCTGCGCTCACCTTTATAGTGGTTGTTCCAGAATCATGCATAACATGGTAGAAGTATGAATATGATAATAACTGTGGAGTATAAATTTGAAGCTATCTTGAAATAGCTAAAAGTGACAGTTAGCCAGAAGAGATAAGGCCGTCTCAAAAACAAGAAAGAACAGAAAGAAAGAAAGAAAGAAGAAGATATAAGACTAATTTTGTCATTGTGGTCAATATAAAAATATGTGAAGGGAAATAGAACTCAGTAGCACGGGTGGCCAGATTGTTGAGTTTTATTTTCAGAATTTTAGTATAGTCTTTATTTGGTGGTCTTTACCTCTTACCCAAAGGTAGGAGCACAACCAGTACAATTAACCTTTGTTCAAAAGGCAAACAAATATATTTTGTATAGGAACTGTACAAGACAGCTCAATTTCATACTTGCATGGAATATGCTATCAAAATAGAGTATATGGCAAAAGAGCTCAGTTTCATACTTACATGGGATATGCTATCAACATAGAAGATATGGCCCATGTACTCAGAGGGTTGATCTACAACTGTCAATTAAGCATAAAATTGAGAATGCAAATGATATCTCATTGATGCACATGAAATATCTGTCTGTATGCCCCTTCTAAGATGCCAATACAAATATATCTGTCCTTATGAGGCAGCAGCGCTTGCAGGGAGCTGCACTGTGGTAAATCTTTTCCAGCTTGTTTATGGCCCAAAGCTACTTCTATAGAAGTTAAAAGCAAAATTACATTAGTTAGTGCTTTAAGATTTAACACCTATCAGTTTTCTTAGTAGAGGCGAACAACCAAATGAACTGAACATTTGGCTTGGTTTTGAACTGGTAAACATGTCAGAAAAAAAGTTGTTTTCTTAGTTAAATCTGCAAGTAAAGGTAATGCTGCTTTTCTATTTACTATCATAGCTTGCCCAGTAAGCTCCATGCAAAGGTTGATTGCTTCATTTTGAAGGTTTTGAACTGAAACCTCATGTTCAAAAAAAGCTGAAAACTCTATAAAAATTCATGCTCAATGTTAGGTACCTCTTACTTGTAGTTCTTAAATGTTAATACTTCTTCGTTTTTGTTGTTCAGGTCATATTCAAAAAGTTCAGGATTTCATATGATGAAATAATCAATGATCTCTGCCCAGTAATCTCTCTCTCTCTCTCTCTCTCTGTGCATGTGCACACGCAAGCACGTGCACTCTTTATTCTGAGCGGGTGGTATGAATGCATGACATCCACGTGTAGAAGATACAAAATACATCAAGACATTACATATCTATTGGTCTTATGCAGGTATTAAGTGTCCAGCAGCTCTACAAAATATGCACACAATACTGGGATGACAAATATAATACTGAAAGTGTGTCTGAAGAGGTAACCACAAAATATACGGCTTTGAATTCTCTAATTAGGCGCTGTTTCTTATTCAAAGGTTAAACTATGTTGGATCTAGAATACTGTCTTGTCCATAGCAACTGCTTAAGCATAATTCTTTGCCACCCTTGCATAGTTCAAAAAGGTGAAGGTAGGATATTTTTTTCAGACAGTTTTGAGTTGACAGAATTGCTGAGTTGGACTACTTTTTAACTGAGTCCTGATTCTGAACCAACTTTGTGCTGTTCATTAATGTAAACACGATGTTTTATGGAAGAAAGCATAAATGATCGATGAAACCACTCATTTTCCTGAGTTTCTCCAGTAACCTGCTAAAACTGGCTGGTTTTCAGCCAACTTTTGGCCAATTCTTGCCCAAATTTCATTGTGTATTTGGTCTAGGATTTGGTGGCCTGGTTAGCACCAAGAATGGCCGAAAATTGGTGGTGGCTCAGCAGGAATCTGTTCAGGAAATGGATGTTAAAAATTCTGTACCCATCACCCCTTTCACGATGTAAATAGCTCAACTTCTGTGAAAATCAATGCAACATTTCTGTCCATGATAAGCAGCTCTCGCTGGGATCTACCCTGTAGTTCAAATAGTATACCCCTGTGCCTTCTGAGTACAGCCATCCAGTTTGGAATGAGATAGTTGAGGTGAAGTCAATTGGGCAATTGTGGTGCAAAATTGACTAGCACTTTGATTGTAGGTCCTTAATGAGATGAGAACATTGATGAACACGGAATCTAGCCAGGGCACTTTGGACACCTTTTTACTAAATGATGAAATAAGGTATGCTGAAATTTCTTCCGCTTTTTTTTCTTTTGAAAATAAAAATTATGCTGGAATACATCAAATAATCTGGGTTTCGAATTTCTTCATTTCCTGCTGCAGCACGCCCTTGTCACTGGAGGAGATAGCCAATTCTATGGATGCTAAGGAATTTCAGAACGTCACCCCACCGCAAGAACTCCTTGCAAACACCGCCTTCCAATTCTTGAAGAGCTGAAGTCCCCTCAAGTGCAGAACATGTTTTGTTGTATCCATAGCTATTGTAAATTCCCACATAGGTTTTTTCTTTCTCCTCTTGATGATCTTTCCACTCCCCCATTTGGGCCATGTAAATTATTTTTTTTTTAGTTATAGGTTGATGTAAGGTCTCCTAGATTTTTTTTAATGGCTGGGTTGGGATGGGAAGAGCCTTTTTCTGCCCTCCCCAAAATGTATGTGCACACGGCACAGGGTGGGAATAATTCGTTCCTGGTAGGCAAGGTAGAAAGCATCACTCTCCATCAAAATGGTATTGGGTATGAACCCCCAATACCATTCTTTTCATTCTTTTCCCCGTATGCATATTCTATTGCATTTGATTGTACAGAACTCTTGAATTATGTGAATTAATAATGTCAAGTAAAATCATTTGGTTGATCAATAAGTTACAATGTTGGCTAAAGCAACGTCGGCTGTCCTGAGCCTTGTCAAAGAACTGACGAAAGATACTCGCGAACAGTTTGCACAGATCAACAGAAAGTCCGTAACAGCTGATTGTTTGTTTGAGCATTGCGTATCATACATCCGTCGTTCGTTCTGAACATATTTTCACGCTGATTTGGCATGTGAGCTTATATACGTTGATCAGTCTTCAGTTTGTTGTAAACTCGAGTTATAGGGGGTTAACTTGTGATTTTAGTAACTTTTGGTACATTCCAAACTTTAGAGTTCGAGGCTGATGTGCAATGCTATGGCTCACGGACTTCCCGGGCAGTTTATGGCTAATCAGAACTTGTAAATACTTTATTTGTTTGTAATGTTATAGCGATTTTTTTTTTGCCTAATAACTCATTAAAAAAGTTAAATTTGAAAACTAACCTAAAATTTTAAAAAATTACAAAACTGGCCTTCAGTCGCAAGATGGGCCGCACGACTGAGTTTCAGACCGTGCCACGTCTTTAGTCGTTAGCCCAGCTAGCGACTAAAAAACACACGAATATTTGCGGGGTGCGGGATTCGAATCATGGTCTCTCTGCAGATTGAGAGTTTCTTAATCAACTAGACTACAATTGGTTTTTATAATTTATTGTTGTGGCATGATTTTATATCTTTTTTAGTTGCTAGTCTGGCTAGCGACTGAAAGCAGAAGTGGCACGCGAGTTGGGCTAGTGGTGTATTGAAGCATGCCACATCTTCAGTCGGTAGCCCAGTTAGCGACTGAAGATCAGTCGTGCGACCATCTCGCGACTGAAGGTTAGTTTTGCAGTTTTTTAAAGTTTTGGGTTAGTTTTTGAATTTAATTTTTTTAATGGGTTATTAGGCAAAAAAAATTCTGTTATAGCTCATAGATGTTGACTAATTTTGTGTAATTTTAATTTTAACGAAATCTATATTAAAAAATTCTACTTACACCAAATTAAAATTAAGACCCCTATTGTAAATTTAGATAAGAGTACACAACATGGTTTAGATATTCATAATTTATTATGACAGGTGCCCTACTCTGTGTGGATCTAACAATTTTGTAATTGACAGCCCACTTTGGAGTTTGGGAGAATTTTTTTGTCTTTGTCCCTTCCACCACCCTTCCCTTCCCTTGCCAACACCTGTTGGTCTTAGAAAGAAGAGAGAAGTGTTTATTTAGAACTCCAAACAGAGGAACAAAGCACAAGAAACAGAGTGCAAAAGAAAGAAAAGATGTCTTCCCCAAGCAAGAGAAGGGAATTGGACCTCATGAAGCTGTGAATTCCTGACTACCTCCCCTGTTACTGATGGATTTCTTTCTTGATTTGTATTCTCTTTCAGTTGTTGCTTCTGTTTTTCTTTCAATCTCATCTTTTCTTATTTCAGAATTCTTTCCTTTTCTTCAGGATGATGAGTGATTACAAGGTGGAGATGGTAAATGATGGGATGCAGGAGTTCTATGTGCATTTCCATGGGCCTAATGAGGGTATGTGCTATCATATATATAGACAGCATCATCAGCATTTAATTACCTTATTTATCTCATACTACTAATGTATTAGTTACCACCCCCCCTCCCCGTCGTTATGGACACTATGGTGTCGTTTGTTTGATGTGGTAGAAAGTACATGATGAGATTAGCTTGCTCCTCTTCTAATCTAAATGAAGTTTCTAGCTATCTTTAGGTACTCTGGCTAGCAAAACTCCTTCCAAATGCCAATGGTCTTTTAGAGGAATAAAAAAGATAAAAGGATGAAATAAGTTGGAGAGACAGGAGAAACTAAAGAACTATGGGTTGAGAGTATGTGGCGTTCAATCCCACATGGGAACTCTAGAGTAAAATTAACTAATATATAACATGTAATGCCCAAAGCTCACCATGGATGATAGCCTTATTGATCTCCATAAATGGGATGATGGTAATAGTCTAACCAAACCAACAAGATGCATAAAACAATTTGCAATCAAAAGCAGTTAGTATATTGGAGTACTAGTGCTTGTCTGGTCAGCTGTCCTACTCCTACACCAAACATTGGCTTAATTTTTTTATCACCAAAGTTAGTATTAAGAATCGGGCCTCCTAGTTAGAAAGACCCCCCAGTAAGCCATTAGCCCAGACTAAGTATATCATCATATGGAGCCCTAGATATTAAACGTCTGATGTGTATATCGTCACATGATATACTGGCTTAAAGGATATAGTATATGCAATGCACAAGCACTTAACTGAACACACAAGCAAAATAAGATAAATTAACTTGACATTTCAAGCTTCTTTCTTGATCTAATAAGCTTAAAGATTGCAGACATATGGGTTAATGTGGTGACATACTTAAGCTACTGTCTTTTCTATCGTGCAAAAATTTGATGACTGAACTGGTATCTCATCTCGTATATTCTGTAAAGACCTTGATCTTTCAATTACATGCTTCTAGGCATTTACCAGGGTGGTGTATGGAGGGTCAGGGTTGAATTACCTGACGCTTATCCTTACAGATCCCCTTCTATTGGGTTCACCAACAAGATATATCACCCGAATGTCGATGAGATGTACGTTTTTTTAAGTCAACTGAACAATTCTATTTGGAATACTATGTTTTTTCAAGAAATTTGTTGATCTCTTTGCAGCTCGGGCTCTGTCTGCTTGGACGTCATCAACCAGACCTGGAGCCCCATGTTTGGTAATAGATCGCAAACGCACTAATAATTTTTGCGACCTGTTTAGTAACACTGCGAATTCTGTCAAACTAAGGATTAATGTCTGGCAGACCTTGTCAATGTCTTTGAAGTGTTTCTCCCACAGCTTCTTTTGTATCCTAACCCCTCGGATCCCTTGAACGGCGAGGCTGCTGCGCTGATGATGCGCGACAAGAATGCCTACGAACAGAAAGTGAAAGGTCTGCTCCAGTCCCTCTCTTTGGTACCAGACCAGCATCTTGTGTTTAGTGCTTACTAGCATTCCTAACCTGATAACCTATGCTCAGAATATTGTGAAAGATATGCGAAGCCTGAAGACGCTGGTGAGTCTCCGGAGGAAGAGCCAAGAGACGAAGAGCTCAGTGACGCCTATGGTTCTGACGCCGGTGATGAGGTCGTCATGGGTAATGCAGACTCCTAGTGGCCAGCTAGCTTAATGTTTTCAGCTCTCTGTAAATCTGTGCGCATCTTCATGGCAGATGCTGAAGAAAGTCCTCAGCAGACTAAATTAAAGTTTCTGTAAATATCCGAAAATAAGTTCTACTCGTGTTGAATGTTTATTGGCCAGTCTATGGCCTCTTTGGATACTAAAGATAAAAATAATGATAGAAATTATATTGACCAAAATTTTTAGTAATCCAAAAGTCTTTTTGAAAAATAATACTACTGCTAAAATAATTTTGATATGTGTTTGGGAAGTAGGATAAAAATCCCGGTCATACAAAAAAATTCAAAAAAATAGTAAAATTCCGAAAATTTGAAAAAAAATTCAAGTGAAATTCAAAAAAAAATTACAAAAAATCATAAAAATAGAAAAAAATCAAGGAAAATTTGAAACAAAATTCAGAAAAATTTATAAAAACTCAACGAATATTAAAAAACTATAAAAAATTCATCGAGTACCTAAGCATGTCATGTTCATATAAAACATACAAAACATAGAAAATGAGAAATCCTCAAACTAAATGAATCAAATTAAGCATCTCATAATACATCAGGTTTAAGTGATAAATCTCCTGCATGTCAATATTAAATGAGTTAAAAACAAGAAACAGTTTATCTTCAGACCAAGACGTTGATAACAATTCAATTATGTCCATACAATAATCAGCCGAGCCAAAAGTTATCATACGAGGAGTATGGGGAGAACGGAACACAGCATACATTGGCCACATTTCTGATTGTATTGATGCAAGTTTTCTGTCAGCAACAAAACATTAGCTGGCATTGCAAAATGGCACCATAAATATGAAAAATTGTAGTCATGGAAAAATCTTCTACGCTCAGGTGATATCAGAGGCTATCAATCAATGGCAAGAATGTACAGTAGGCTAGCTGCCATGCCAAAGAAAGGTTAACTTCAGAGGATGCAAAAATAACGTGTACCAACTAGGGACCTGTCTGATCCAGGTATTGAGGCAAGCTGTCAGATGTAATTCTTGCTACCTATGTTTGGCTAGTGATGCTTGTTTTTCTTACCTGAATTGCCTTTATATGTAGGATTTGGGCCTAACAGGAAGAAAATGAGTAATATGATACCCATGTCTGAAATACAGGCCCTAATTAAGACTATTATTTTGTCAAACAAAAAAAAAAAGGAAGGGCAGTATGGATACAGAAGTATACCTGGTTAATACTCCAAACTTTCACTCAGCAATCATTACTCCCACTTGCCAACTTAGTAGGGTCCACTTCAGAGAAACTATTCTAGCAGATAACAGAGAGGTTAGTTTTTGAGTCCCATGAAAGTATAAAAAAGACAGTTGTACCAACTCATCCAGATTATGTGAAGAACAATGATAATTGAGGAAATATTGTAGTAGTCAGAAATGCATAGTGCTAAATCATGATATGAACATATACAGCCACATATCTTGTGAATCAACTACATGATGAAGCAGTCTAGATATCAACACCATTCTTTTTATATTGTGATTGAAATACGAATCAAGAGATCTTTCTCTCCTTCGAGTCGAAATTGAGATTGTTGTGGTTGAAGAAGGAATTAAGAAATCTTGACACAAATTAAATAAGTAAGACATAATATGCTGGTTGATGATATTATAACTATAAAACTATAACAATAACATCAATTAACACATTGAATAGTGTCCACAGATAAAATGCATATGCAATTTTTGAAGGATCATATCAAATGTCCAAGTGATGTATTTCACATTGCTCTGCAATATTCTTGTTGATTCTTAGTGAGCTCTCAGGGTCTATTGAAATAATTAAACACTACTCTATTCATTACAAAATATATGATATATTGGTATCTGTTCGGGTTTTCATCTAAACAACATGTGACATTCACTTAAAAATTTTCAGCAAAGCATGTAGTGAGGCTATACTTTTCATGGATAAATAGTAATCACTTGTAGAGCATAATATACAGGAAAAGATAAGATTAGACCCTGCCTGGATAAATAAGATCACATTTAGCTGAAACAAATGGTTTCTTGGCAAACAATTGTTAATATATATGTCGATATGTGTGTGTATAGATCCATGAAGGCCCACTCTTGTATATGACTAAGAGGGATAATTCCCCAATTTTATCTAATTCATTCTTTCTCTTCACATGGTATCAGAGCTCAGGGCAAAACCCTAACTCGTTGCTTCCGCCGGTATGTTGCTTGTGAAGCAACGTCTGCAGTTTCTCATGTCAGATTTAGACCATTTGCACTATTTTTTGGGCCTTGAGATTCTTCCTGCTGAGGAGGTACTACATATCATAGAAACGTTAAACTCAGGATCTACTTGCTCACTCTGTTATCACAGATACACGGACAACCAGCACACCCATGGAGCTTCGAGCTCAACTCCGTTCCACTGATGGTGTTCCACTTGAGGATCCATCTCGATATAGGCACATTGTTGGTAGTTTTGTCTGTAGGATCAAGAATGCCGACTAGAGGGGGTGAATAGGAGATTTTTAAAAATTCTTTTCAGTTAAACAATTTTTTCAAGACTTTTAGGATAACTTAGGGTTGCAAAAGGGTTTATCAACTATCTAACAACTAATTGCATTCAACCATAAGAATATTCAATATAACATACAACAATAGTAAATTAAGCAATTGTGTCAAGATGAATACAAATTATACAAAAGAAAGACAATTGACACAATGATTTTTTACCGAGGTCTCGGAGACTCGCCCGGCCTCCTTACTCCTCGTTGAAGCGCTCACTCATGAGTCTCGCTTCTATATCCACGAAGGATATCTCAACTTGGGTTGCTCCTTCTCCACACTGGATAGGCGAGCACCAAACCTTTCACACTTGTTTGTCGGTCTCTCCAACAAACTTCAACCGGAGAGATCACAGCTCACCTCTGACATCGTCTAGGCGAAGGCGATCACCAAGAGTAACAAGTCGGATCCTTTCACTTGAACAAATCAAATGCTAGAAGCTCAAATGATGCAAATGGGTGCTCAACACTCTAGTACTAGCTTGCAAATGATGGATTAAGTGCACTAAGCACTCTTAGCCTCTCACCAAAAACTTTCTCTCAAATCTACTCAAGATTTGGGCTCAAATCTAGCCTCTAGATGCAATGGATCAAATGCAAGAACTTGGTTAGCTTATACACAGTGTATTCCACTTCTTGAGCAGCCTCAAATGAAGGCAAACACGAGATATATATAGCCCCTCAAAGAAACTAGCCGTTTGCAACCTGCTGCGACATTTTTGTACATGCCGGACACTGTCCTGCCAGTATCCTAAAATGCGACCGTTGCAAATGTGTCAGTGGTTGTTGGGAGGCTTTTTGTAAAGACTAGACATGTCCAGCCAGTGCCGGACAAAAGCCCCGGACATATATATTTTTCTCTGGTTCATTTAAAACATGAGGCAAACACAATTTGTACAAGCCGGACAATGTCCAGCCCTACTAGACAAAAGCCCTATGGACGGATACAAATGTCTGTGGCTTTAATTAAAATCAAACATCACATGATTTATACAGGCCGGACAATGTCTGACCTACCCCGGATAAAGTTCCGGATAAATTCATTTGTCTCTGGTTTCGATTTGCAAAAGCTAAACAAGTATTGTACAGGCCGAATATTGTCCGGCCATGCTCGGACAATGTCCGACCTGTGCAAACCGAAAACAAGACTTTACCAATTTTACTCAAAACACAATTTTGGTTATTTGCATATACGGATTTGCTGTTTTCTCACGGATATGCCTACTGACACACAACGGCGACCACGACTACACAGGTCAAACATCTAGTCAAAAACAGGTGGTCGAGTGGGTTTGGTCGAGCATATGCAAGCGAGCTGAAGACCGATACGACCAGCTTGAACTCCTACGACCACGACCAAACCCTAAACAAGGATACAGCCAATCCGGCAATACAACCACGACCACGTACCAAACAAGGATATGATCATAATGTGCAAATACAACCACGACCAGCTCTAGAATATAAACCAATTGAAATAGCTGGCGACCACGACTAAGTGCAGTTTTCAAAACATTTTCTTTAATGTAACACAAACTACACCTAGACTTATAGCAATACAAGAGATGATTAATCACTAGTGCGAGATGATATGAATGCATTTGAGCTTCCACACTAGATAGACTCAAGCTACTAGTTTCTGACCCCTCTTAATAGTACGGTCAAACTAGTAAAAAGAAATCCTATCAATCCGGTCTATCTCCAAACACCAAGACCGGTAAAATCCTAAGAAAACAATTCTTAATCTTGGATTTTACCTTCGATGAAGCTCGACCTCGTGAAGCTCGACCACTCGATGCTTGTCCTCGTAAAGCTCGACCTTACTAAGTTTGACCTCAACACATACACTCCATGCACAACGTTAGTCTCATATTTAAGTTGTCATTAATCACCAAAACCCTAATTAGGGCTCAAGATTCAACATTGTCTACTTGGCAGTTACTCGATCTGACTTAGCTCATACAGTTCACATTCTCAATCAGTTTATCAGTGCACTGACTTCTGTTCACTATAGTCACTTACTCCGTGTCTTGTGCTATCTCCGTGGGATAGTGTCCCGAGGATTGTTCTACAGTAGATCGAGCCATCTACGACTCCGTGCCTACTCTGATGCTACTTGAGCGAGCAACCCTGATGATCGACACTCTGTCACGGGTTACTGTTTGTTTCTTGGTACTTCCTTACTCACTTGGAAGTTTAAGAGACAGACTGTAGTCTCCACATCTAGTGTTGAGGTTGAGTTTAGGGCCTTGGCTTCTACTACCAGAGAGATCATTTGGTTTTGATGGCTATTGGCTGACTTTGGTGTTGAGTGTCCTACCTCCACCTGATTGTTGTGTGACAATACTAGTGCCACTCAGATGGCAAGGGACCCTGTGAAGCACGAGATGAGCAAGCATGTTGGTGTTGATGCCTCCTTCACTCGGTCTAATTGTCATCTTGGCACAATTGCTCTTCAATACGTGCCTTCGGAGTTTCAGGTTGCCGACTTCTTCACTATGGCATAAACTTAGAAGCATCATAATTTTCTCCTCTCCAAATTTAACATGTCTGAGCTTCCAGAACCATCTTGAGTTTGAGAGGGTGTTAATGTATATGTGCATATGTGTGTGTGTATAGACCCATGAAGGCCCACTCTTGTATATGACTAAGAGAGATAATTCCTCAATTTAATCTAATTCATTCTTTCTCTTCACAACATCCATACACACTCACTATAGCTAAGACTATGTTAGATCATCAGTCAAATAGTGTTTGGTGGAATTCACAACAAGCAAAAACAAAAGGAAAACACAATTCCAACCTTTCAAATGCTCATTGACATGAATACTATGATATCATGACTCTTGTGGGTGTGACCTCATGACTTTCTACCTAATCCTCACAGAAACATGAAGACGTATGTTAATAAGCCAATGGACAAGTTAAGCATGCTTGCTAGAAAGAATGACATATAAGTCCATCAATACAACAAGCTAAACGCCAATGCACAAGGAAATTCATCATTTTTGTCAGAAAACAATCAATATACAAGCTATTCAACAATGCAAGGTGCAAGAAAAGTCATTTCAGTGATTACTCAATTCTGTGGAAGGTGCTTGACTTTCCACAGTTGTCAAGCACCTCTTGTCTGCTAGCATACCAGGAAAAGCTTAGAATGAAACAAAGCCATCAATAGTTCCTTCCAAGGCAAAATGCGCAGATCCATACTGTGATTAGCCAATTGGGGCTTGTTGAAGTAAAAGATAGAATATATAGTGTTACCAACAATTTTAAAACTCAACATATATCAGCATGATTTCTTATCCCCCGCTCTAATAATGACCATTACAAAGCCACCAACATCTTAACTAGCTGGTTTCCAGTGACAAGTGGAAACAAGGTTTTGAGATACCTTTGTGTGGTAGTCCTTCCAGACGCGGCAGGCGATCTGGTAGCCTCCGAGATCGAAAGCCATGAATTTGATCTTGCCAATGTTTAGCTCCTTCAACGTTGGGTGCTGCGTCGACTGGTGTTGCATCGACCTTTGCATCCACCCACACATACAATCCAATCAAACACACACATACACACATATCTAGCCATCCAACCAAGAAACCGCATAGAGAGAAGATCTAAGACATATACAAAGATATAGATACCTCGTCGTTGATGCTAGAGAGTTGAAGCTCGGCTGGTGAAGAAGGAGCGTGGAAATCGTTGATGCCATGGCTGAGGAGGATGCCGCCAAAATCTAGGCGGTGTGGTGGATTTTGAGAGTAAGAAACAACAGGGGAGATCGAGGAGAAACATAGAAGAAGAAGAGAGGGAGAGCGGCGGAGGCGGGAGCCGGGAGCCGCGGGCGCAGATCTGGTCTACGGTGGCGACCATGGCTCGAGAGTGGAGGCAGTGCTCGGGCGCATGGGACAGGCAGCGCGATCTGGCTGGTTGTGCAGTGGCAATGAGGAGATGATGGCTGCGGAGGTGAGGCAACCCACAAGGGGGGTGAGAGAGATGGCGGTGTTGCGGTAAAGCAGCAAGGTGGCGATGAGGCGGGCAAGGAGGCGGAGCGACAAGAATACGAAACGGCTAGGGTTATTTTCAGGGCCTCCCACACACATTTTCTCAAGTTGGTCGAAGTGGTTTCCTGGCTTGTTTAGAATTCTGGATCGTGGCCTATCCAAATGTCTTCTTAAATTCAATTTGAATTCTAATACCGACCCATAAAATCCACTCCGAAACAGGTCAAATCCTGAGCTTCCAAACATAATCTAATAGTTTTTGGTACGTGTTTCTTATCCATAACTGGCTTGCTTGTTGATGGGTCGCTAACTAGCTGGTTATGTTATTAATTACTTAGGCCTTTTGAGTGCATTGGGTGGTATTTTGAGGAGATGATTAAGACACGAATTTTGTTTGGATGCTGGATGCCAGTATCACGCCCTCGTCCATCTGGATAACGTTCAAAACTAATGTGGAAGGGATTTAAAAATTCTTGCTTTAAAACTGCTTTCTTTGTTCTCAATTTCTTGCATGATTTGGTCTCAATTTCACAACTCTGTGATGAACTTTCGTTTGTCCAGATGAACAGCACATGTAACGAAGTCCTCATTCTGAATGTACGTATTACTCCAACATCATACTTTGAAATTAATCAATCAAATAGACCAAATCATCATCCATCGGACAAAAGGCAATGAAATAAATAGGCAATAAACAAGCTTTACTCTAGATGCTAATAAATCTCCATGTGCTCCAACAATGACAGTAAATTTTCAGACAGACGACCACTACAAGAGTGCGGCATTTAGGGAACGAAAACTAATTACATATCCACTACAACTTCCACTGTATTTCTCAATGAGATATTTTTCAGGACGATCAAACATTCTTGAATCTGTCATGCAGCTCAACAAGAAAAGCCGGGTAACTTTGCATGAGATGCAAGTATTCTTCGGTTGTCGCCACCAACTTGAAATCTTGCTCCATCTGCAAGGAAATCAAGACACCTAGCTTTGAGTTCCTCACAGTTGTGCTCTGCAGCCAACGTTAAAGTGGTGACGACTGTGACTACTGATATGCTGCTGCATAGATTATCTTCACACATTAGCTTCAGTCTATGTAGTGCATATGGATCTGCAGCTACAAGCAAATGCTGAAGTTCTCCTGCGAAATCATCAGCAATCTCCTTAACAGCAGGCAGTGAACCACGGTACATGAAATGGAGTACATATCTGAATGTGGAAGCTCTCATGTCTTTGATGTTGATGAATGACATTCTGCATTCAGCCATTGGGACAAAGAGCTCAGCTTTGAAAAAAAGGGAATCGAGCAGCAAGATCAAGAACTTAATCCCAAGGTTGCGGGACCATAGGATGAGTTGCAAATACGTTCTTGATGATAGTCACAGAACATAAATCGAATTTTTTGTATGAATAAACCAATAAAAAAAATAATTACAGAAATAAATCAGAAATTTGTAAAATTACAAAAATGACTTTCAGTCGCGAGCCCGGATCGCGACTGAGGAGGTGGCAGCGCCCAATTGCCCTGCTGGCGCAGCCACCCGCCACATCGCCCTTCAGTCGCGAGCCGGGCTCACGACTAAAACCTACACCTTTCAGTCGCGGGCCCGGTTCGCGATTGAAGGGCCACTGCTAGGGTTTGGGTGCGCCAGCGGGGCGTTTGGGTCCGACTGCTAGGGTTTGGGTGCGTTTTGGTGCGTTTATGTATTGTACGTGTCAAAAGAATGTAGTTGACGATGCACATATAAATTGATGAGCTACGGTTTCATTTGCAACCCCATGTCGTAAGCATTTAATCATTGATTGGACGTCCATGTTGGAAAGCCGAAAAGCGGAATAGACGAAAGACAAATAGTAGAAAAGCTGAAAAGTGTAATAGATGAAATGAAGAACTGTAAAAAAGTTGAAAAGACAAAAAGTCAATAAAAAGTCCAAAACCGGTGGAAGCCCTTTGAAAATCTACTGCCCTCTCCCCCTCTTCGGCTGACCCTGGTATTTCGACACGTGTAGCGAGAAGGGGGCTGATGATCCCTAACACGCCGTCTTTTCGCCGGTGGTGCCTGCACAGTTGGTGTAGCCTGCGATGGCTGTGTCGGCTGCGTAGGTGGTGGAGCATCGTAAAGCTGCGATGGCTGTGTAAGAGATTGCTAGTGCCACACAGGATGGTGCACTTGCGGTAGGATGTCGTGCTGCGTCGCACCCTGCCCCTCGTCTGCCGCCAAGTCCTAAGCCAGCGTATAGTCTAGGTGGACCACACGCACGATGATATCGAGCTCTTCCTCTGTAGAGCTACCAGACGGCACAGGATGCGGCTGGGGGGGTGGCGGGCGCAATGACGATGGGCGGTCGACCGGCGGCACATGCGATGTAGAAGGATCAGGTGCCGACGGTGATGGTGGGGGTATCACGGTCAAGTGCGGTAGCAGTAGCACTCTAAAAGTGACAAGAATCTCGTCGATGCACCGCTCAACCTCTACAAATTGCGCGTACACTTCGTCGTTGGGCACGGGCCCACTATCGTGGATCCTGATCATCATGTCACGTGCACTAGCAGAGACGGTGCCAAGGGTGTCGAGCTGCGTACACGAATTAATGCAATTATGAAATGACAATCCATGTGAAAGTAAGGTTGCAGAGAGTTAAAGAACTTACGCAGGAGTGGATTCGACGTGCATGGTTTCTATCGTAGCCCTCGTCGTGGTGGTAGGAGGGACAGGCTCGTCAGGCGCCAGCGGTGGACCGCCTGCTAATCTATAGAACGTGAAAGGTCGGTACCACGCAAGGTACGAAAAATAGATGGCGTGGCTGTAAGGACTGTCCTCCACGACCGTCTGTGTGTGAGCCCGATCCATCCACTCCTCTACGTAGGGGCGCTGCCGAATGACAAAGTCGTCCCTGCCCTCTCCTTCCTCGATTGCCTACAGATAAAATAAATTAGTTACATAAATAAAGTACAAATTTAAGCACAAAAATAATATATGAATGAGATGAACGTACTTGTGAATATGGTGTGGGATTTGTCAGGGAAGTGGGACGGGAACACGCTGCCACTACCTAAACTGGCGCATGATTCACTCAGGCGAGTAGCCCTCAACCATATGAGAGAAAACGAGCAGAACCTGGGTGTACCAGTAAGCAACATCCTGTGTACACAGCAAAGAAAGGTCTGCTGTGGCGAGGGTCTCGATGTACTGCTATGTCCACGGATGCCAAATCACGCTGTCATCAAGTAGCAGATCAAAACTCGTGGCGTACGAAGGGTAGCAAAGATGCGCCTGCTCCATAGACCATCTCAAGCTCAGCCTGGCCCACCTCCATCCCATCGCAGGGCCATCCCTCTGATGGGCCATCGCGAACTGAACTCGCGGCACCAGTGGTCGGTCGACAGGGAAATACTCGTACAACCACAACTGCACGAGTATGGCGCACCCGGCGAACAGAGAGTTCACCTGATGTCTGCTTGTGGCATCACACAAACCCCTATAGGTGTGATAGAGCACAGCAGAGCCAAAACTAATCTGCGGCACGTGTCCCAGCTCGGAGTTCGCAATGAGTCAAGCGAGCCGAACCAACTGCCGCTTGCAGATGTCTCCGTTTGTGTCGGGGAACAGCAACCACCCAAATAGGTACAGCAAGTATGCCTCAAGGTGGCACCTGAAGACCTCCTCTGGAGTGACCACAGGGAACGCAGCATCGCGAACCGCGCGTAGGTAAGTTTGAGGAACTCCCGCAGTCTGTGCAAAGCCTCCGGCTGGCCCTACACCCTCGAAGCGCTGTAGAAAATCCAGACACCATGCAGCTCTATCGGTGGCCGCAGGGATATATATGTCCCCACGAATAGGCAAGCCGAGAAGCATGCTGACATTCTCCAGCGTGATGGTGAGCTCGCCAAAACTGAAGTGGAAGGTGTGCGTCTCGGGCCTCCATCGGTCGACAAGCGCATTGAACAAGGCTCGATCAAATGGGAATCGGCGAGCCTGATCTACCATGTGTGCGAATGGCAGCAGTCCGGCCCCAAGCAAATGAGGCACAAACCGGTCATCCAGGGGCCACATCTCCCGCGGTGTCCTCATGTACAAAACGGGTAGAACGGTGCCCTGTAGAAGGCGCCGAGTACGGTGACGCTGATAGTAGTGCTGATCAATCAACTTGGGGAGCTGCTGGTCGTCCGCCATACCTGCATTTATCGCACATTTGAACATCACACAGTTAGAGATATTACAGAAGCAGTTAACGAAATTCACAACATCACAGATGGCCACAGATATTACAGACACAGTTAACGAAATTCACAATATCACAGTTAATAGATAGTACAGACGCAGTTAATGAAATTCACAACATCACATTACAGTAGTACCCAAAGAAATTGAAAACAAATTATACAGATAGACATTCGTTGCTTCAGTTCGTCAACGTACCTGCCACCTGCGGGCATCGGTTTCTTGTGTGCCCAGGCTACAAGCACACGGTGCATCTACGGAGGGCATTTCCGCACTCCGCCGCATCCATGTCGTTGCGTATTCGCCTGACTCAACGTCGGCCAGCATGGCCCACAAGGAGCCTCTTGTCTGGGATCCATGCGACGGCATCTTCCGGCGAAATCTCTTGATAGTTTCCTCTCGCCGCAAACCCGTGGAAGACACCATCCGACATTGTTGACATGTACTGCAAAGTATAATATTCTGATATGTACTGTGTCGCATTGATTCCATGAACTGTGCATGTAGCAATAACATGGGAGCAAGGAAGGTGTAGCAGCTGAGGCTTGTTGCATGTGCATTCTACCTTTTCATTTACGATCATACATTCGTGGACCCGCCTTGCTCTCAATGTGATATGAACAAATCTCTGCCTTAGCCAAACCTCGTAGTTTCCATTCAAACGGCTCAACACTGTGACATCGTGTGTCGAGGCCTTCCTCGTCCGAAACTCAAGGTAATCATGAATCTTTCTAGACCAGTGTACTGCAGGATCGTGCACAAGTACTCTTGCCGCTGAACTCCGACTGTCGTAGTATGCTATTGTGCGGTAGAATGTCATCTCAACCAATGTAGTGAGTGGTAAGCATCGCACACCTTTCAGGACGAAATTATACACCTCGGCAAGATTTGTCGTCATGAGTCCGTACCGTGCCCCGACAGTGTCGTGCATCAACGACTACTTCTCCTTGGGTTTGGGCTGAATCCACTGAGTGAAACTTAAACTCCTCCTGCTACTCCCCTCGCCAGTAGCATTGCCATCTTCCGGCTCACCTGCCTCGTGGCATTCCTTCAACATACTCTCTTCCAACGACTTCCATATAGCCGAGAACTTTGACTCTTGGTTTTGCTTGGCAAGGATTTTGAACACCTACATCATGCGCTTACTCTTGAAACGGGTGTAAAAATTTGCGGCAAAATGCCGAGAGTACCAATGACTCTAAATGTCATCCCAGTTCATAGATGGGCCCGTTCCAGATTGCATGTACTCTATCGCACTCAACATTCCTCTATTTCAATCGTGGATCAAGCACGCGCGTGCTCGATCTTTGACCACCTCATTCTTCAGCTTGCCCAAGAACCAAAGCCAGCTGTTGTAGTTCTCCCCCTTGACCATGGCGTACGCTACGGGGAGAAACTGGTCGCTGGCATCAGTTACCACGGCAGTCAGTAGGGTACCCTGGTATTTGCCAGTCAAGAACGTCCCATCAATGCAACGCACTGCTGGAATGCCCAGAAAATTCTCCGCAGTACCATGCATCAGGTATTATAGAACCATCTGAACCGATTGTCGACGTATCAACAATCTCGGTGACTGTGCCCGAATTTTCTTCGCATATGCGCCGAAGGAGCCGTGGTACGAGGTTGTATGCCTCAACATATGTCCCAAATAGCTCCCCCAGTGCCCTTTGTTTAGCCTTCTATGCCATCGCGTAGTTGATCTTGTACCCGTGCTTCTTCGCGACATGTGCAACAATCACTTTCGGTGCCTTTGCCGTATTTTTTTTAGTACTGGGAGTATCAAACTGACAACAAAATCGGAGGTGATATTTCTATACTGCAGCAACATGCCCTCCGCCAGATATCTGTGGTCGCACACTCTGGTCACATGAAAGAAAGGCTCATCTTTTGGCCGGGTGACACGGACGAACCACGGGCAGTCAGCGACTAAGCACTTCACAGTCTACAGGCTCGGAGTTGATTTACCCACCCGGAATGGCCTATTCAGCGAAACGGCCCACGTTGTGATGGCTTTTTTTGCATCTTTCTTGCTCCGAAACAACTGCCCGAGCTGGACGGTTGTTTTGTTGTAAGACCATCGCGAATTCAGATCTTCAGGAACCACAGCTGAAACCAAGGATGATGGATCAGTCCATTCATTCATAGGACCCCGTGTTTCTGTGGGTTCTTCGGGAGATTCGTACGTATCTGATGGACTAGTGTAGTCCTCCTTATTAAAATTCTCCTCCAACTCCAAGAATTCATCAACTGCATGTGTATGATTGGCACTAGCATCGACACTGCCATGGACACTAGCATTGGCACCGGCATTGACACTACCATCGGCACCTTCATTACGGACATTACCGGTACTCCGTGCTCTTCATACGGAATGACTAACTTCTGAACTTTGTACGTTCAATATTTCAACATAAAGAACGAAGACTCCACCACTATTGGCTGGATTTGTTACAAATCGTACAAACGAACCCCACGATTTGTTCCCTCTAAGTCTCTTCAGCATCCATTTATTTCCCTCCGAGACCAAGCCTTCAACTCTGACACTATCTGTCGCAGGATTGAGTTGTAAGAACTCGACTAACCACATCTCCAAGTCACTGAAAGACATTGATTATGGATGTACCATTTGACCATAAATATGGGTACACGCACTTAAATCATCACCGTTGGCTCCATTACGTATTATACCAGCTCCGTAATAAACGGATACCATACTCAGTTACTCCATGCTTAGTCAATTTAAATTTCCGTATTAGGTTAACAGATTAATTTGTTATGATTCTGCGAAAATCCTACGATAAACTTAAAATTATTCTAAACCCTACTGTGAACCAGGAAATAAGAGGGTTGCCTAAACAAACATCCTAGGATGAAGCGGAAAAGTAAGTTTTTATCTGTCCTAAATCCTAGGGTGAAGCGAAAAAGTAAGTTTTTATCTGTCCTAAATCCTAGGGTGATACAAAAATTGAATTTCTAATTTTTGGTAACCCTAAAATAAAATAAATACATAAATCGAAATGTTATCTACATGTCAAGGAATATGTATCTCATTGCCAAAAATTGAAACTGGTGTATCGACGAACTTTTCCTCTTCTTGTTCTTCCCCTTTTCCCTCATCCTCTCTTCCCTTCTCTTTGTGGAAATTTGTTTTGGAAATTCAGTAAAATGAGAATACAAGTGACGTTTCTAAAAAGGACAAGACTTATATACTGGTGTGCTGCGCCCTTCAGTCACGAACCAGGCTCGCAACTAAAAGGTGCGGGTTTCAGTCACGAATCCGGCTCACGACTGAAGGGCGACGTGGTGGGTGGCTGCACCAGCAGGGCGTTTGGGCGTTGCCATCTCTCAGTCACGAGCGTTTGATCGCGACTGAGAGTCATTTTTGTAATTTAAAAAAGTTTTGGTTTATTTCTGTAATTATTTTTTATTAGTATATTCGTATAAAAAATTCACATAAAGCCACAAGGTGATCACCCACCACACAGTTAAAGGTTAATTGCTAATAAGTACTTGCCCACGGGGAATCAATGTTGGAACCACCTTAATAAACACTAATTCTTTTTGCATGCGGACGATGAGTTTAAGCACACCTCTTCTGTCTACACACATAATATAATGTGGGGATTAATAGACGGCGGAACAGCAACATCCCCAAAGGGGGATATCTGATGATACAAAATGACCAATAGGTAGATTCTTGGCTGCAGTGTTGTTGACTATGAACTGGAAAGCTCCACCATCCATGCATTGGATGTCGAAGATGCTTGGTTTGACTCTTCTTGGAAAACAAAATATTCTAATAGATAGTATATTTAATTTAACTGTAATTCTTTACTTCCACTGTTTTATATATTAGTGTAGATTATGCATGCCATTGGAAGAATTGGCACTGTATGACAAAAGTTTTCATCATGCGTTGTAATGAGGCTTTAGTATATATGAACGTTAAATTATGCGACCTGGTTTAAGCATAGAAAAATGGAAGTTGCTCTACCCAAAGCTTGTATAGTTGCTATCCTATAATATTCCCACTATGACCGCGAAATAAAAAATAAGCAACTTACCATGGACTAATAATCACTACTGTTATTCAAATAACCATGCATAATGCATGATATACTAGGAATCAAACCGAGCATTCCTCACTTAGCTACTGATGCAGTGATGCTACGAAGAAGGTACAATGCATCAAGGAAACTATTGGAAAAAAGATAACCAACCACTATTGGACTTTATTTATACTACAACGTCCACAGGTGAATGTTTCGATTTGAGGGGATGGGATAGGAATAGAATAGATTGATTAATTCCATGTTCTAGCTGAAGAAAAAGGCCTTCAAGATGGTGCATCAAGAAAGTGAAATCTTCAACGTCCACATAAGATTTGATTAAAGAAGTCATTCTCTGCAGCACCTGGTATATTTTACAAAAGAAATCTTCATATTACACTTGCATGTTTCAAATAAAAAAAGATTACATTTTCTTATTACCAAGTGCATGTACAACCTAACAAGTAATAAGTAAGTAAACTTACGTCAGGTACAAAGCGACTCTCAATGCAAAATCTAGCATGGTTAATGTTATTGAATCCACCAGACATTTCAACATCTACAAAAGGGATGGAACCGGCCGCTAGATGATTTAATTGACGCCTATAATAGACATCACTTGGTGCACGGGGCTGCTCCAATGCAATTATATATTCAATGTAGCTCATAAATTCTTATATACAAAGTATGCAGAATGTTAACTATGCACTTACCAACATCTGATCAAAGAAATGGATGTTAGCACTAGATGTAGTTGTATGATCAACTTCTATTAACTTCTTAATAATTTTACTCTTGTAGGCCTTGGTATGCCGGAAAACCACATGAAGTAAATTCAATCTCCCAAAGTCAAGGTTATCGAGATAGAAAACCTGTGAAATATTATGTTACTAATTGGATATTATAATATTTAAAGTTACAAAATGTAGCAAAGAAGTTCTACTTGTAGAAACAACAAGCAAGATGAGAGATTTCATGTTGGTTTTTCTTGTCGTATGTCAGATCGCACCCTCGTAGCGGTGTCAACCATCTCATTGTAACAAATTGTGCCCAGTTGAATATGTGAATTCTGTCAGGATCACATATTGCACCCCAATAATATGTGCTGACATGTTTGTATTTAGCTTTGGGAGCAAACAACCGACTAACGACAAAAATGATAAAGGCTATCTTGAATGCATTTTTATCACGCTTTGACATGGGGCTATTGAAGTCTTTCTTCAACACAATCTCTGCAGCTGTAAAATTAACATCATTTTGAGATGCAACCTCCAATTTATCCTGTATATACATTATAGATATGTCATTTTCGATATATTTTTTAAAAGTTTGAGTTAGTTTAGAAATTTATTTTTTTAATGGGTTATTTATGAAAAAAAAAATCCAGTTCTGACGGCGCATGGGGTCCAGGCTGGTGTTTAACATGGATGTGGAGCATGGCATTCTATGCTTGTGGAGTAGAACCAAGTGGTAGAGCGAATACCAATTCCGTGCGGTAATAGAAGACGGGTGCACTGATCTCCGACGATGGATATATTCCACTGTGTACATTCGCCGCCGGGTGGCTGCGGGGATGACGTTGCAGATGCTTGGTTCAGACATCGCTAGTTCTCCTGATCTTTTTCAAAGGTTAATGTTAATTGTTTATAATGTAGCAGCACACGCGCTGTGCTCCATTCGATGGGTCCGACACGCTTCGAAGTCCACACATGAGATTTATTCGCAGTTAATTCCTTTAGGCTTCTCTTTCAGGGTATGTGATGTGGGATCTCGTAGAATGTGATGCAATCATGTTTATGCACTGAAGCTGATTAAACACATCCAACTGTGTGTTAATATTGTCAGGATGATCGTTGCCAGTAATGTGTTTCAGTGTTTTTTTGTCATTTTTGCATCTACAGTTTGTAATAGTTGACATGATAATAGACATAACATAATGTAATGTTTCATGGCAAATACCCTGGCTAAATGATTAGTTTTATTTCTTTCATTAACGTTGGATCATACATTCTCAACCGAAAGACAAATTCTTTTCTTTTGCCCCAAAGAAATTTCATCCTATTTTTGTATTCCTCATGACTAATACTACTCTGCCTAAATTTCTTTCATCAACATTGGAACATACATTCTCAACTGAGCTACAAATGTTGTTTTGCCCCAAAGAAATGGCATCCTATCTATCTTTTTTTCTTTCATGACTAGTACTACTCTGCCTGAGTTTCTTTCATCACCACTGGAACATACACATTCTCAACTGAGAGCCAAGAGTGTTTTTCCCCCAAATCAATGTCATCCTATGTTTCTTGTCATAGGATTAAGCGCCATTTGTGAATCTGTATAAAATGTTGCCATGGTCATGTTGTTTAGAAGTTGTTTGATCGGTCCTTGAATTGTCGGATCATTCTGAAAATTTCAGTTCATCAAAATTAAAACCTAGTCAGAATTATTCATATACATTAATACAAGGGATACATAATTTTGAAGTTCATAAAAAATAATAAATGCTAACAAGTTTCTTATGAACATATTGTCCTGAAAAGAAGCTAGTTGATGCAACACTAATTGATAAAGGGAAAACAACAGCACAAACGATTTAACAATAAACAGAAGGCAAAATCTTACGTTCAAGCGCCGACACAAGAGTCCATTCTGTAGAGCATCCGGCAAGCAGTGTTTCAGTCCCATAGCCCCTCTGCAAATGAAAAGAAAAAAAAGAAGTCAACCTCTATAAAAATGGTGCACAAGCTATGTACTACATCCTTCATAGTTCGCACGATGGTTACCTCAGGTCCTCTGAAAGCCTAACATAGCAAGGGATGATGTGTTTCAGAAGCTTCAGAGACAGAGAGGGCTGCACGATCAGATGATTGACCATGGTGCCAAGGGCAAAGCCAAGGGAGAACAACCGGTCGGAATTTTGACAGATGTAATTGAGGCCTATATCATCCCTTATGAGCTTTTCAATTATGTATGTTGCCACCTAAAGTGTTTAACTTCAGCCCGATATTTCTCAGGAACAATATTACCTCACCATTCAGTGAAGGAAATCTGAATTGACAGTTTGGAATTGCTTCTTACCGTTCTGGAGAGCTCAGAGCCATGCTCCATGGAATGTATGCACAAAGGAACAATTTCACTCTTGAGAAGATAAACGTTGATAGCCGCACTATCAAGCTACAATTAAACGCTGTAAATATTGTATCAAAACTAGAGAAAAAAAAAAGCAAAATCATAGGTGCTACCTTGGCAAGAGCTCCTAAAACTCCCAAGCAAGCTAATCTGGCAAAGTCGAACGGCTTCTCCTTGCATGTAGTACTTAGAATGGGGTACAAGTAGATGGGTATATTTGCTGCAAAAAAACAGAGGCATAGCTACTAAGTTGCATACATGTAAAGTATTGACATTGAAGTATGCACTGTTCAAGTCATTGGGAACCTATAAATCACACATATGCAAGAAAAATTAAGTAATATAAAATAGCAACAATAAACCCAGCTAAAGTACTCTTCCTATATTGGGAATTTTTGCTCTCCAATAATGCTAATGATCACTAGTAACATAGGCATGATGGTTGATGGAAGGGTTCACAAAACCGGATTTGGTATGGTCCTTTGAACTCGGAAATTTTTTTTTTTTACAACTGGCCAATTTCTGGGTTTTTCCTAAATCATGATAAACCAGTTTGTTATTTTTCTTTGATAATCTATTATATAATAATTCTGGTGATATTAGAAATATCACTTTAGTTATGATCTCACATAAAAAATACTCAAAATTCTCAAATTAATCCTTTAAAAAGAAAACTAAAAATTCCTACATTAATTGGAAAAAAGAAAAGATTTATTCAATTCATTATATTTATGATTTATCATCTCAAAAATCCTATTCAAAATTAATTCTATCTCTATCATGATACAAATTGATCTGAAAAATCGTATCTAAAATCAATTCTATCTCTATCATAATATTAAAAGAGGACATCTCTATAAAATATATATAAAATTTAACTCATATAGAAATTAGAACACAGTTGCATGGAATTTTGGCTAATTTTATTTAAATAATTCTCAGCCGGTATGACCAGTTTGATGAAACCTATTTGGAGGAGATATACGAAGGTTCAATTCCTAAATTACATCTGCTAAAGAACAAAACTTTGTAATATAAGGATTGGCCAAAACAAAGAAAGTTATGAATAACTAGGCACCTGTCCCCCTACTTATTAAGTACACAAAAAATAGCTTAAGCCTTTGAAGTCAAGTACATGATTGCAGTTTTCTTACCATCAATGAGATGGCCCGCTGTTTCTGGATGACTTGCGACACACTGGAAGTATAAATAAACTGAAATAAGGTGATTGTATTTGTAGATTCACAAAATCTATTCGTTATGAATTCTACAAGCCAGAAATATAAAGTTGACAATGAAGTTAAACCATACAAGGTTCATTAATCCAAAAGTTAGCCATTGAGCAGCAAAGTGCAGTAGTTAAAGACATAAATTTAAGCACAATGAAATGAACCTGAACAAGAGCGAGCACATCAGAAAGTCGATTTGATTGAGCAGAGGAGAGGGTTGGTGGTGAGATATATGAGTATACTGTAATAATCTCCTGCAAAAACACCAGGCATGAGAAAAATTCCAAAGTAAAAAAATCAAAATTCATGGAAGAAAGAAGTGACTCATATATGACATTCACATAAAAGAAAGGACTAGACAGAGAGAATGGAAACATCAGTTGATTCAAAACTAGTTAATTGTTGGAACGTAAAAGATTGGAAGGCCCGTATCAAAGTGTTCCTTACCTGAAGGAGAACAGTCATGACACCAAATGAGTTCCATAGCAGTAAAGCAAGCTGGTCTTCAACATCCTTTCTTCTCTGCACGGAAAAGAACAAATGGCACTGTATAAAGAAAATTAGAAAAAGACCAAAAAAAGATGTGACAGCATTGGCTTTGCTCGCGGGATTAAGCACATTCCTACTAGGTTTCAATTCAAAGCCCAACAACAGCAATTGTAAAAGCAATTGTATTGCTTACATCAAGTAATGGGACATCTGAATTCCCACTTCTCCCAATGTAAAAGCAATTGTATTGGTCGTTCTAGAAATCATTACCAAGTGGTTTTGGAATAGAAACATACTAGCTTCCTTTCCCTCGTCAAAATCATATGCAGAGGTGCATCCAAATATGTATCAATGGATTCAAAATTCAAAATTGACCAGACTAAGAGGCAATCAACCAACTAAAGAGACAAGCTGAAACAAGCACAACATATTCAAAATTCAAAATTAGGAACCACCAAACAAATCAAACTGCACGCATATTAGATTGCCCATCGAGTGCAATGTAGTAACACAGAGCAGCTGGTACCTTGTTCAGGACGCAGAGGGTTTCTTCCCGTTGCGCCGGGTTCAATAGTTTCAGAAGCAGACACTCCACCGCCCTATCCTCCGTCTCCTCCCTTGCCGCCTCTCGCCTGCTCGCAGGCGCCGCCAATGGCGGCCTCGAGGTTGTCGAACGCGGCGGACGCTTCGGCGCAGAGGCCTCCATGGATGACGAGGCGCGAGCTGCACGAATCCTGAGGCAGATCAATCTCTCTCGCTCGCTCTGCTTTTGCGGCTGTACAGGAGGATGTGTAGAGGCGTATATTTATATGAGAAGGCGGAGGAGCCTGCATTTGTCTTGTTACCATTGGCTTAGTGTTTGTGATGGAGGGTCACGGGTTGGGTCCCGCTTGTCAGGGGGATTTGTTCAACTCGGGGGTTGGTTTTTGGGTTGTTCTCCTCATTTGGAAAGTACTTATGAAAAAGATTTTTCTATGTATCCTCAAAATGCAATTGCCTAAAAGAGTGTTATAATATGTAATGTTTTTATTGTTTCGTCTGAATTCGGCGGTTCCATTAGAAATGCCATCAAAAGGAAAACATTTGTGTTTTCAATTATGTGCACACAACCATACACATCTATTTTGTTTAATTTTTTTTCTTCATAAAATAGTCAATTTTTTGTTCTTTTTTATTAAATAATCAAATTTTAATTAATCTTTTCAATTAAATGTTTTAATAGTGAGATTGTGTTCCGAATATGTTTCGAGAATATAGTGCAAAATTGTTTTATGCCCTTAGAATTTTTGTTTATATGAGATGAGTATGGTGATAAAAGAGGAGAAAAGACTATGGCTTTCAGCAAGTGACTAGATATTGTTAATTGATGTTTACTAAATTAAGAAAAAAATGTTTAACTACATATATTTAAGACATGAAAAGATAAAGTTGCGAAATAACTATAAAGAAAAAAAAAAAGTAATTAACGGTCATGGTTACATCATGGAGGAGTCTATAGGTGTGATTAGTTTGTTTCTATATCTTATCTTATCAAATTTTGATCATATTTTTAACATTTAGTTGTCATTTAAATTATAATCAAAATTTGACTAGTCTTTCTTGTATTGTCAATATGTATTCATTGTTTCTCAATTGAGGATGAAGTTTTTTGTTGTTAAAATTTGACACGCTAATTTCAGTCACACCTTTGCCGTTTGCACCACCTCTATCTTATCATATGCAGCAACAAATCAAATATTGATCAAGATTGTTACCTAATATTGTCCATCTTATTTGGCACCCATCCAAACAGTAACATTTTATGTTTTTATCAAAATTTGACTAATATTAACTACAAACCAAACACTTTTATTTTTACCATGATTTGATTATGACCAAATTTTGACAAGATTATCAAAAATAACAAACCAAACAAACCTTATCTATTGAGAAATATCTCATTTTTACAAAACTGTCATATAGGGCGCAACAACCAAAGGCTAATTTAAATCCTTGTAATATATTTTGAGATTGACCTTAATACCCCTCTGCGTTTCTCATTTGTCCACCATATTGTTTTTTTCATTGAGTTCCTGATATCATGTGTCATGTTTGATATTCATGATAATCTTATGGGGAGTGCTTCTTTACTAAAAGAAAAAGTTTACACAAATTTGAAATCCAATAAAAGACGCAGATTAAATTGTGAGGGTTTCTATTGGGTATTTAGGAGATTGTGAGCAGAATTAGGCATATGAAACCTGCACCATTATTCCGCAGAAAAACAAGGAAGAATTAAGGGATGAGGGGTAGGGAACTTAGTTGTTGGGTTTTGGTCGAGAGATTTTCCTTAAGCAAGGATGATATATTCTTATGAACAAGGACGGTGGGTGTGATCATCAGTTTGAACATGTTAAGTTGTTAGAAGCATTATGCTAGGTGAGTCATTTACAGTTCATATTTGACAAGCTATATGCTAGCATTTCCCCTGTTTTTACATAAGGATTATGGGGGCTGGATAGTATATATATAACTTTATGTAGAAACAATTCCGAATAATCATACATACCCAGCCCTAACTTAAAACTCTTGAGTTCCAACAACATCACATATTTCAACTGTCAATTAAAAACATAACAATTTGAAGTTTCAAACGCATGATGATCACATAATATATGGTTTTTGAGATATCACATAGATGGATGTTTATGAAGTACAGAACAAGTGTCATGCCATTCACATATTATTCAGGCAGTAACGACAAGTACTTGAACAAATTCAAAAGCAAAATCACTGCAGCCTGAAATGGTCAAGTGCAGATCGGCCATCTAGGCCCTTGTGCCTGTAGTAAGTGAGGAACTCCTCCACTGAAAATTCCCTGTAGAGTGGAGGGCTTGCATGTGAAGTCAATTCCCTGATGGGGCTGTACACCCTTCCAGATGCATGGCTGAAGAAGCATGCCACGGAAACTCTTGGTCCAATGCTCTTGGAGATCACCCTGTGCTCCACACTCTTAAACTTATCATTCGAAATGATCTGTACTTAATTCAAACATTCATATCTTTCAGACAAAGTGCAACATTGCTTCATCACTGAAACAAAAATTCGTGTTTGGAATATAATGCCGTAGATACGTACCTGAAGAAGGTCACCAATGTTAACAACTAAAGCACCAGGAACCGGAGGGACGTCGACCCATTGCCCATCGATAAGCACTTGGAGGCCACCGATGGCGTCCTGGAGAAGCGCGGTGATAAAGCTGGGGTCGGAGTGCTTGGAGGTGCCAAGGGTGAGGTGGGGCTCCGGGCACTCCGGGTAGTAGTGGCACGCAAGCCTGAGCCCTTCCAGGCACCAGTTCTGCTCCAGATATCCAGGATGGAGACCCAGGGCCTCGGAGAGGAGCTCCAACAGGGTGGCGCCTAGCTTCTGCATCAGCTTTGTGTACTCCACCATGATGCCTCTGCACACAGTATCCATGCATCTTGTCTTATCTTGATCTATCTCAAATTTACTGCTTCTGTAGCTAGGTTGCAGCACGGCTCAGTATTCGACACACACACACACACCTGCAAGCCGAAGGGAGATCGTCTGGCGCCGCGCCGTTGGGCGCCATCTCGCAGAACAATGTGTCGCACCAGTTGGCCGCTGGCGAATTGAACAGGTCGAAGTTGCTCTGGTACCTCACGTTCTTCGCCACGCCCCTAGTGTAGTACGGCCTCTTGGCCTCCGCCGGCTCCTCGTGGAACCGCCGCACGGCCGCGAGCATCTCTGCCATTGCCTCTGCACGCAAGCCATGGTTCACCACCTGGAAGAATCCCACCTCCGCCGCCGCTTTCACCTTACCGACCAGTTTGGTCCGGCTGGATGTTTCGGCAAGGTCGATGACGGGGATGCTGATGTGGTTCGCAGGGGTGGAGGATGGGGCGAGGATTCCAGGGGGGTGGTGGAAGATGCCAGGGACTCTGGTGATGCCGGAGTCGACCAGGCCCTTGACGCCGGCCTTGGTGTCATCAAAGGCCTTGAGCTCGCGGTGGCGATCGTAGCCGGTATCTGAGGCCATTAAAGCCGGAGCAATGTGGAGGTGCAACAATGCAAGCTAGGAGTTGTTGTTGACTTGTTGTCACGTGTGTGTGCGCGCTTAATTTTGTGGGGAGCCTATTACTACTAGACTAGTGTATTACTCCAAATTTGTATGGTCAGTATTGAGGCGGGGGCATTCAAGGCACGGTCCACTAGTTTTCATGCACGTGTGTGGATTATGATCCACTATAGAGTGATTGGATTGTGAATTTTTTGTACGGATAATTCAGAGTAAAAAAAAATTTAAAAATAATGTGAAATAAAAAATAATTGTAAAAATGACTTAAGTCACCATCCCACATGGTGACTAACCGCAAAAAGCAAACAGATGAGACATCAGTCGCCATACGGGATGGCGACTGCGGGATACCCATCAGTCGCCAGTTGGGATGACGACTGATGGAGACTATATAGTGGGGAGCGTAGCGACTGGCGCTTTGCAAAAGCAAAAAAAAAACAGAACTTACTCACGGCAAAGAGGGAGAAGAGAGGAGAGGGGAAAAAAAGGAGAAGAGGAAAAGAAAAGGAGAGGAGGAGAGCATAAAAAAAGGAGAAGAGGAAAAGAAAAGGAGAAGAGGAGGAGGAGGAGAAAAAGAAGAGAGGAGAAGAAGAAGGAGGAGGAGGAAAGAAAGGTACAATAAAAATTTTTAGTGATAATTAGTGTAGAATGTAGATCTGTTTTAGGAATTTATAGATCTGTTTTAAAAATTTGTAGATCTGTTTTAGAAATGTGTAGATCTGTTATGTGTTGCATCTAGGCCCTTTTAGGTTGATTTTGATTATTGATGACATTAAGTGTTTTGGACTAACCTTGTCTTTGAGCTATTTCTATGCAGAGCGATTTCTGTAAAAGTCTGCAAGTGATCCGGGAAGATCTGCAGGTCACAGGTCCAAAGTCGCAAGTGCAAGGTCACAAAAACAAAAGTTGCAAGGATTAAAAATGCAAAGGACCTCAGGTAATATTTGTTTTATTTTGACGTATCTCGGTGTTTGGAGTTTAATCGGTTTAGGAAATTATTTCTTAGTTTTAACCGTACTATAAAGAGGGGTTGCAAGTCCTCTCTATACCTCCAACATGAACCGAGAAATTACTAGGTCATTGCATTGCATCTTTTTGGTTGGATTTGATTTGAATTTGGTTTGAAAGATTTGGTTTTTCAGTTGTGTTTTGACAGCAGAAGAGTTTTTCCTTTTTATAGAAAGATCTAGGTAGATCTGGATTTTTTTTTTGACAAAAATGTAGCTCTTTAAATTATCTTTCAAACGAGCTATTAAACTCTCAATTTGGATTTCTGGATCAAAAGTTATGGATGTTTTTAACGGACTGTCAGTTATTTGGTTTTTCAGTTTAGTTTTTGACAGTAGAAGAGTTTTTATATTTTACGGAAAGATCTAGGCAGATCTGGCTTTTTCTTCTGTTGACAAAAAGATAGTCCTTTAAAATATGTTTCAAATGAGCTATCAAACACTTCAATCGGATTTCTGGATTAAAAGTTACCGCTATTTTTATCCATGTTGATTGTTAGTTTGCTAAACTGATTATTAGTTTGCTAAACTGACTGTCAGTTTGGATTGTCAGTTTTGTTAACTGACAATTGTCCAGAGAGTGTGTTTTTCGGGCCAAAAATTTTTGTACTAAACTGACTGTCAGTATGCCCATACTGACTGTCAGTTTGGGTTTCGACCACAGCTGTTTTTATCTGAGTTTTTATTTGATCTGGTCGTTATTTTGGTCGAACTGACTGTCAGTTTGCATAACTGACTGTTAGTTGGGGGTTTCAAGTTGCCTTAAATGACCACAAACGGCTAGCTATTTTTTATCCGTAAATTTTGTCGGCCGTTGTGTATGTAACTGACTGTCAGTTTGGGTTGCTGATTTTCAGCCCTAGCTCCAACGGTTCATTTGATTCTTGAGGCTATAAAAAGGGGCTTTGGGCATAAGTTTTATACAACAAGCAGTAGCATTTCTTATACACTCTTGAGTTTTAGTTTTCCACTTAAAATCTTGATCTTTTGATCAAGTCGAGTGTTTTCCGATCCACCGAGCACTTCAGTTCTTTTGCATTTGCATTCACTTAGTTTCTCGGTGAGTGTTTGGAGGTCAAGAGAAGACCTCGCTGCCTGTTACTCTTGGTGAGCGCCCTCACCTAGACGGTTCGGAGGCGTGGCCGTTGAACTCTCCAGATTGGAGATTGTCGGAGAGGCTCAGCAAGCTTGTACAAGGCATCGGTGCTCGCCTTTCCGGAGTGGACAAGGAGCAACCACTAGTGATAATATCCTTTGTGGATATTGAGGCAAAACTCAAGTGATTTGAGTGCTTCAACGAGGATTATCGGAGACTGGGCGAGTCTCCGATACCTCGGTAAAAATCATGGTGTTTGTTCTCTATCTTCTTTCTTTAATATATTAAATTGCATTTGGTTCTTCTTGGTATAAAAACTTGTTTTTATTTGAAGTTTTTAAAGCCTCCTATTCACCCCCCTCTAGTCGGCATCCTTAAACTACATTTAAATGCCCGTGCAAAAAATGCACTCTTTGCCGGTTTATCCTTGAATGAGTTCAACCGTGTGAGCAATCTCACGACTGCTCATAAGGTTTGGACCACCCTCGAAGAAATTTACGAGGGAACAACAAAGGTTAAAGAGGCAAAGTTGCTAATGGTGAGGCAAAAATATGAGACATTCACCATGTCATCAACTGAGTCCGTGGATTCCATGTTTACTCGGTTGAATAACATTGTGAATGAACTCAAGGGTCTTGGTGTTGTTTTTACTGACATTGAAATTGCGAGAAAGATGCTTAGGGCTTTACCTGAAAGCTTCGACACTCTTGTGACGGTTCTCACAAACTCCGATTTATCGACCACAACACCGACCGATCTTTATAGGAACCTCATCACCCATGAGATGCACAAGAAGGAGAAGAAAGAAGCAGCTGAACCCTCGGAGACAAAGAAGAAAGCTTTGGCCTTCAAAGCCAACGCAAAGAACGATTCAAGCGATGGCTCCTCCGATGAAGACCTTGCACTCATGGTAAAGAACACTCAAAAACTTCTTCGCAGGTTGCATAAGAAGGGTGTCAACCTTGACACACGACCAAAGGGACCAAAGCAAAACAACTTCAAGGACATCATTTGCTATGGATGCCATGAGAAGGGACACATAGCATCAAGATGTCCAAACAAGAACAAGGCGTGGAACAAAAAAAAGAAGTTCTTCAAGAAGAAAAATGAAGAAATCAAAGAAGCTTGCTTTGGAGAGTGGATGTCAGGCGGAGAGAGCTCCGACTCCGACTCCGACAACGAAAGAAGTTGCTCCAAGAAGATGGCCGGATTAGCTCTCGGCAACATCAACACCTCAACTAGTTCATCCATTTGCCTTATGGCCAAAGGCAATGAAAAGGTACACTCTAATGATCCATCTTATGATGATTTAGTTGAAATGATAACCGAATTAAATGAAGTTTTTGGAAAAACTAAAAGGAAGTATAAGACGCTTAAGGAAGAACATTCTTCCCTATGCGCTCAATACTCCGAGCTTAAAGATTCTTATGAAAGCATGCTCATAAAAGATGTTACAAATACCTCATCTAAGGCAGATGCTTCAACTTCATGTAATTTGGATGATTCTCCCTCTAGTAGTCATCACATTCCATGTGTTTCTAATGATAACATCTTAAATGAAAATAATGAACCAAAAGATTACCTTTGGCGACAATCGTCAAGGAAATGTGGTAGACTTGGGTAAAATCGCAATCTCTAATGATCTTTCTATTTCGAATGTTTTGTTGGTCGAATCTCTGAACTTCAACTTGCTTTCCGTTGCATAAATTTGTGATTTTGGTCTTAGTTGCACATTTTTCCCAAAAGAAGTTTTGGTTGAAAGTTTAAAAGATAAAACCTTGATCTTTAAAGGCTTTCGTTTTGGAAATCTTTATTTGATTGATTTTCACTCAAAAGATGCATCTCTTTCAACATGTCTTGTCTCTCAAACCTCAAAAGGTTGGCTATGGCATAGACGACTTGCACATGTTGGAATGCATCAGTTGAGAAAACTTTTAAAACGTGATTTGGTTGTTGGCTTAAAGGATGTGAATTTTGAAAAGGACAAACCTTGTAGCGCTTGTCAAGCGGGCAAGCAAGTAGCTACTTCACATCCAACTAAGCGCATTCTTTCTACTTGCAAACCTTTGGAACTTCTTCATATGGATTTATTTGGACCTTCCGAGTTCCAAAGTATCGGGGGTAGCAATTATGGTTTTGTGATTGTTGATGATTTTACTGGCTATACTTGGGTTTTCTTTATTTCTCAAAAATCTGAAACCCCCGATGTTTTCAAAAGTTTTGCAAAACGTGTTTCTACTGAATTTGAATTATCCATCAAGAAAATCCGTAGTGATCATGGTGGAGAGTTCGTTAATTCAACTCTATTTGATTTTTGTGACTCTCTTGGAATGAAACACGAGTTTTCCACATCCTACACTCCACAGCAAAATGGAGTTGTTGAAAGGAAAAATCGAACACTTATAGAAATGGCAAGGACTATGCTGAGTGAGTATGATACTCCTACTAGCTTCTGGGCTGAAGCCGTGCATACCGCTTGCTATTCTATAAATCGACTTTATTTGCATCCTCTTCTCAATTTGACTCCTTATGAGCTTCTTGTTGGGCGCAAGCCAAATATTTCTTATTTTCGAGTGTTTGGTTGCAAATGTTATATTCTTAAGAAAAGAAATTTTGGTGGTAAATTTCAAAGAAGAGTAGATGAAGGCTTTCTAGTCGGATACTCCACCACTAGTAAAGCTTATCGTGTTTTTAATAGAAATACAAGCTGCATTGAAGAATCTGGTGATGTCGAATTTGATGAAACTAATGGCTCACAAAAGGAGCAAGTCTCTCATGAAGTTTCAGGTGAAGATCTTCAAGAAGCCATGAAGAACATAACCATTGGAGACATCAAGCCAAGAGATGAAGATCAAGAAGATGATATTAACATTGAGAATGTTGATCAAGATGTATCATCATCTCATGTCGATCCACCGGAACAAGATCAAGATGAAGCAGTACAAGATGAAGCACCAAGGCAACACCAAACCATCACCAAGGATCACCCTCTAGACCAAATATTGGGTGACGTCAGTAAGGGTGTTCAAACTCGATCTCGTATTGCTGCATTTTGTGAACATCATTCTTTTGTATCTTCTTTAGAACCCAAACATGTTAATGAAGCTTTAAATGATCCTGATTGGGTTAATGCTATGCATGAGGAACTTAACAACTTTGCTAGAAATGAAGTTTGGACTTTAGTAGAAAGAACCAAGGATCATAATGTTATTGGAACAAAATGGGTCTTCAGAAAAAGCAAGATGAAAATGGAGTTGTAATTAGGAACAAAGCTCGTCTTGTTGCTCAAGGCTTCACTCAAGTCGAAGGTCTAGACTTTGGTGAAACTTTTGCACCTGTAGCAAGACTTGAAGCTATTCGCATTCTTCTTGCTTATGCATCATGTTTTAATATCAAACTTTTTCAAATGGATGTTAAAAGTGCTTTCTTAAATGGTGTAATTTCTGAACTTGTGTTTGTTGAACAACCTCCTGGTTTTGAAGATTCTAAATTTCCAAACCATGTATTTAAATTGTCAAAAGCTCTCTATGGTCTCAAACAAGCTCCTCGGGCTTGGTATGAGTGACTTAGAGACTTTCTTTTATCAAAAGGTTTTAAAATTGGGAAGGTTGATACAACTCTCTTTACAAAGAAAATTGAAAAAGAATTGTTCATTTGTCAGATATATGTTGATGATATTATCTTTGGATCTACTAATGAACATTTCTGTCATGAGTTTGGAGAGATGATGTCTAGGGAGTTCGAGATGTCCATGATTGGCGAGCTGAGCTTCTTCCTCGGACTTCAAATCAAGCAACTCAAGAACGTACGTTCGTGAGTCAAACAAAGTACGTGAAGGACCTACTCAAGCGCTTTGGGATGGAAGACGCTAAGGCAATCAAAACTCCCATGGCGACCAATGGACATCTGGACATGGACAAAAGCGGAAAATCGGTCGATTCTAAACTGTATAGGTCTATGATTGGTAGTCTTTTATATCTTACTGCATCTAGGCCTGATATCATGTTTAGTGTGTGCTTATGTGCTAGATTTCAGTCAGATCCTAAGGAATGTCATTTAATTGCTCTTAAAAGAATCCTTAGGTATTTAAAATGCTATCCCAGTTTAGGCCTTTGGTATCCTAAAGATGCAAATTTTGAATTAATTGGATATTCGGATTCTGATTATGCTGGGTGCAAGATTGATCGTAAAAGCACATCTGGTAGCTGTCAGCTGTTGGGGAGATCCTTAGTATCATGGTCATCTAGGAAACAAAATTCTGTAGCTCTCTCCACAGCTGAAGCTGAATATGTGTCTGCAGGCAGTTGTTGTGCTCAATTATTATGGATGAAGCTGGCATTTTTGGATTATGGAATAATATTTGATAAAGTGCCACTCTTATGTGATAATGAAAGTGCCATTAAAATTGCTAATAATCCTGTTCAACATTCTAGAACTAAGCATATTGAAATACGGCACCACTTTATTAGAGATCATGTGGCAAAAGAAGATATTGATGTAAATTATGTTAGAACTGATATGCAACTAGTTGATATCTTCACTAAACCCCTAGATGATTCAAGATTTTGCTTTTTAAGGGGTGAACTGAACATTATTGATATATCAAATGCTAGTTGATGTGCTAAAAGTGTTGTTTGTATAAAAATATTATTATTTTATTCCCTCTCTGGTCTTAGACTGCTTCTGGTCGAAATTGACCAAACTGACAGTCAGTTCCTCTAACTGACAATCAGTTTAGTGCTTGGGAGCCTAGTCTTAGTCTCTGGTCAAAGTCATTGTACTAACTGACAGTCAGTTACGTGCAATTGATTTTGGTCGTAGCTCCTGGTCGTGTTCGAGTCTCAAACTGACTGTCAGTCTCATACACTGACTGTCAGTTTCAAAACTCAGTTCTGTGAACTGACTATCAGTGTGGTACACTGATTGTCAGTTCCAAGTCTCTGAGTTTGGAACTGACTGTCAGTCAGTTTGGGTCTCCGGAATCCTTAAAACCCTCGATCCGTTTCTCTTTTTCTTGCCTCTTCTTCTTCTCCTCGCCGCCGCTGTTTCCCGTGCGCCTCCTCGCCGTTTCCCTGTGCCTTTCGCCTCCTCTCCTCGCCGCCGGTGAGACTTCGCCGTGTGCCGCCTCCTCCCTCTTCACTTCTCCCGTCGCCGCCGTCTCCTCCTCGTCTTCGACCACACCGGCCGCAGTTCCTCTGTTCGTCGACTTTGCTCCTCGGCGCCGCACCTCCTCATCGTGAGCTTTCCTCCTCGTTGTCCTGTGCCTCCTCCCTTCGGTCGCATTGGGAGTTGTTGCAGATCTCCGGCCGACGACCTCTTCTGCTCGTTTCGGGTGATCTGTTCGTCTCCCTGTTCAGGTCGTTTCGCCTCCTTCTCTGTTTGTTTCTTCGCCATGTTTGACCAGCCGGGTCCTTCTCGACGCGTGGCCCGACGGAAGAACGCGGCAAACAGCCAGCGTTCATCGGGTCAAACGTCCGAGAACCGGCCTTCGCCTCCGCCTGAGCGTGTCCCCGTGGATTATTCCCAATGGCACGCTAGCCGCCTTCGCACGCTCCGCTCCACAAACCCGTATCTGTCGCCGCGTCCCACTGGTTGCGACGCATGTGAGGTCCTCACTTGTTTCACAAATCTCCACCTAGACCTGTTCACCAGCGTCTATAGCCGGGCACCCATCTTCGCCCACCGCTCTCTGTCGTGGGGTACGATCGCCTCTCGCACAGGCATCGCCACCCTCGCAGATCTCTTTGGCACTGTAGGGATCCGCGACCTTGTCGCCGATTCCTCTTTGCACTGGGCTGAGGGGCCCATTCGCCAGTTTTATTCTACCGTCTTCATTTCCCCTCAGCGCGACTTCATGACCTTCATGACGGGCCTCCAGGTCTACACCGTCACGAAGGAGCAGTTGGAGTCTGCGTTTGGACTGGTTCGCCCTCCTTCTAGCCGCCAGCTCCATACACTTCCAGACCTCGAGCGTCGGGAGGTGGCCATGCTCTATTCCGGCCCCTTCCAGCTCCGTCACATCGCTGGTTTGCGCCGCGATGTTGATCTGGCCCTACGGATCCTCCGGCTCACTTTAGTCCCCATGACCGGAGATAGGGCCAGAGTCACCTATCTTGGGCTCAACGTCCTGATTTCTATCTTCCAGGGGGAGCCCTTCGACGTTGCTGATCTCATCATCAGTGAGATTCAGCACGTCCTTCTTTCACCGCGCCGTCAGCTGATATACGCTCCGTATATCATGGCGGTGCTTCTTCACATCCGGGCTGTGGATTCTGAGCTCCCACGGCCCCATCATCCTTTGCTCTTTTATCCTCCGGGCCAGGCTGATCGCCGGCTCGGTGCTCGCCTCGCTGCAGCTGCTGGCCCTGATTCTCCCGCATCAGATGATGATGCTGCGGGGGAGTCAGTGGATGAGGCTCCAGTTCAGGAGTCTGACTGATCCGTTTGAGATCTAGCCTTGGTTTTCGCACTAGACTCGCCCAGATTCTAATATGCGGAATAACGGATCTTATACCAGAAACCCAAAGTAATTGCACAACTCTTTATTTCAAAGAGGGCTTACACGTCGAACGTTAGATACACTTGTCTACGTCGAAGGAATTATAAGTGTTTAAAACTCAAATAAGTTCTATGACTCTTCGATTGAATTCGATGATCTAAACTAGACCTATTACAAGGTATTTATAGTCCAATCGTATGAGTACGTATCAGACTTAGAGACCTAAACGTATTAGACTCATATAACTAATCCTAAACAGATAAGTAGACTATCACATACGGTTCGGAACTCAGAACCGATTGTGATTTATACAGTCGGTTGTGAACTACGAAGCGTCTGTGATAGTCTACTTATCACAGACGGTTCTGATGTCTGAACCCACTGGAAAAGTACTGACGCTTCAAATTCTCAACTGTGATCATTTCTGTCTCTGATCTTCGAGCGCGGCGCCTAGGAGAACACGAAGCATCGCTTTGGAAGTTCTATAAATTGACAGTGGAAAAATTGTCATTTACTTTACAAGTTTTTATAGTTCTCAGACTGTTTGACTCCTTAGCTTCTCTGCGCCAATGGCATCCTCAATGGCATCGTCAGCCTCGCCCTCCCCGGTAAGAACTCTCAATCTTTTGGACTTACCCCTGTATTGTTAATCCCTGTTCAATACATTCTTGACCTGTGATTTGCACAGGGAAGGGGAGCCGTGGAAGACACTGGCAAAGTCAAGGCCGAGCTGAGGGCCCTCCAGGAGGAGCACAGGCTCCTCACGGAGAAGCACACTCGGCTACGGCTTGACCTTGACGATCTCTTCCAGCGCATTCAGCGCATGAAGACGGATGGTGACAATATTAGGGCGAGGACGTGGCGTCTTCGCGAGGAGAAGAAAGCCGCGGATATGACCATCGCTGGCTGCGGTTTGACAATGAAGGATACCATCGCGAAGCTAAGGGAGGTCGCAGGCCTTCTCGACGCTGTAGTAGTTGATCCTGAGAAGGACAACTTGTCGCTGGAGGAGTCCTGCGTCCTGGCTGCAAGTCAAACTGACTTTATTCTAGATGCAGCCAGGGCTAAGACCACTCCTTGACCTAGCATTCTGTATTTTTACTTTTTTTTGTAAGTGATGAAAAAAATTATTGAAAACTTTGTTCTTATGTCAACTTTCCAATTTTCCAGCACATTCTTGGACTGCATGCAATCTTCCCTCTTTCTTTATCTTTCTTTAGCTTTTGTCGAACATTCGACCATACAAAGGTATGTACACTGTGTGCGATCAAGGAACGACTATCGCGATCTTTGGCTTGTGAGGGCAGTCCATCGGAGCTCTTCAAATAATATAGAAACAATATAGAAGTCGCAGGTCCCATGCAAATAATATAAAAAGAATATAGAAGTTATATATCAACGTGCTTTGAATATCACAAACGGCTCTGAGGTAAAAAAAACGTCTGTGATAGTCACATTAGAGACGGTTTTTATGAAAGGCCCGACTGTGATAGTCCCAACAGTGTCCGCCGCCTCGAATTCTCAACTTCTATCAATATCACAGACGGTTTTTAACTCCAAACCGTCTGTGATAGTAATATTACAGACGGATTTTATGTAAGGACCGACTGTGATTGTCGAACAGTTATCGACGCTTCAAATTCTCAACTTCTTTCAAATTCTCAGCGGTTCAACTGGAAGCAAAACTCCAGGGAGGGAACAAGTATTTGTAGAAGTCGAACAGTTCAATATTCAACAGACATATTAAAGACGGTTCGGACATCAGAACCGTCTGTAATATTAATGCAGACGGTTTTGATATCCCAACCGTCTGTGATGGTCCCAACAGTGCAATTCTCTACATGCAATTGTTGATAACCACACATAATAACAGCGCAGATGAAGAGACTTATTTATTTACTTCAAATTTAATTTGCATCGAATTATGTAATCTGACGCTTCAACTTCCAAAGTGGGCACTACTGTTTTGCCGTGTTCCAGTTTATCTCCCGAGAATATTTATCATGACGGTATTGATCTTGAAAAGAAAGTAGTGCGCTCCACTTCAAATTCTCAACAGTGTGTTGTGTCTTTTCCATTTCTGATGTTTGCGCGGCGCACTAACCTGGGGACACGAAGCGTCGACTTGGAAATTGTTTTTCATTAATGTTGAAAAAAATGAACTAAAAATTTGTTCTTATGTAAATTTTGTAATTTTCCCTCATTTCTTGGAGAAAGAGAAGTGGAGCGGTTCGAATGGAAGCAAAACACTCCAGGGAGGGAACAAGTATTTGAAGAAGTCGAACAGTTCAATATTCCAGGCATAGTAAAGACGGTTCGGACATCAGAACCGTCTGTAATAGTCATATTACAGACGGTTTGGATATGAGAACTGTCTGTAATATTAAAGCAGACGGTTTGATATCCCAACCGTCTGTGATAGTCCCAACAGTGCCCACCCTTCGAATTATCTACATGCAATTGTTGATAACCGCACATAATAACTGAGCAAATGAAGAGACTTAATTATTTACTTCAAATTTAATTTGCATCGAATTATCTAATCTGACTCTTCAACTTCCTTTTCCGTGTTGCAGTTTATCTCCCGAGAAGTTATCATGAATTTATTGACCTTGAATTTGACCTTCCCTACCCTTCCGGGTAGTTCTTCCTTATGATGGCGGGACTGTAAAAGCACCGGTTGAAGTACCAACTACAGCTTTTTTCTACTGCAGTTACGGCTGCTGATCAATCTAGTCTAATATACACTTAACTTCAATATCCTCCCCAACCAATGGTTGGCATTAGGAGGATAAAAGAACTCCTTAGGGATAGAAGTAGGACTGGTCATATAGAAAGTGTGTTACCTGGCACTGGTTTAAAATGGCTCTAGCCCTTGATCCTTTCCTCTTTTCTTTTACCTAGCAGGCTTGCAAGCGGATTACTATAAAACTCTTGAAACTACCTGCTGGCTATCAAACGAACTTTCCCTAGCTGCCCTAGTTCCTAACTCTCTTTTACTTAACCCCCAAACGAATTCACATTCCCGGAAATTTCGTATTAAAAAGACAGATCTTGTAGCTCGTTAGCCCAGTTCAAAGGATTTTACTTGCTCCTCATCTATCGGATAGCAAGCCCACTTCAGTAGCTGCCTCAGAAACAAAGTAGAGTGAGTAGGCCCCTCGCCATCAAGGCTACTATTGGTTCGAAAAAATCCGTCGGGTTGGTGGCAACAACCAGAATGATATATTATTTAATCGTGGAAATGCCATGTCAGGTGCACCTATCAGAATCGGAACAAACCAATTACCTAATTTGGGGACAAAAAAGATCAGGGAAAAGGGGCCAAAAAATTAGTCAATTTTTTTTCGTATTTTTTTTAAGCTGATAAGGGGGGATACGTTTTCCCCCCCGATGAGGTTCGGTGACTAATCGTCATCTCATCCTCATTCCCCCCCCCTTTCCGGGCAGCTAAGCGCTCTGTGCATTTTACCCGCAGTTCAGTAGTGCGCTTTTTAAAACTCGAGGCACCCGCGCATATGAACCGTCACCTTCTGTTTCTATAAATAGTGAAGCTCCTAAATCCCTGTCTTTATTCCCTCCTCAACTCCTACCTTGATGGTGAGCCGAGATTCCAATGAGGTTATTGAAATTGAGAGTGATGAGGAAGAGATAAGGAATGAACTCGATCAGGATCTTCAGAAAGTAAGTCCTCTCTGAAACTCTAATGCAGATCTTTCTTTTATGACTTGATTACCTCGAAACAAATGCATTTCGAAATCCACAGGTGCCAAAGGAAATGCTCCCTCCAAAGAAGAGACTTAGAAATGATGAAAGATCCTCCAGTGGAGCTGCAACGAAGACTCTAGAGGGTGCTGAGGCCTGTGTTGCCACATTACCCCTTGCAACCCCTCCAGTTGCATCGACTCCACCTTTGGAGATCCACAATAGTCCTTCCAATATCCCCTCTTCAACACCTTTGTATCATCAGCTTTTCTTGGATGATCAACTTTCTGGGGTAAGGCTCACACTTCCACGTCCAAATCCACTCTGAATCTTGGCAATCATCTTCACCCTCCCAGCATACGTCCCTAGGAGAAGCTGGAGAAGCATATGTGCAGGAGGAGAAAGTTGCCTTGTGCAGAACTCTCCAAAAAAAAAAGAGGCGCTGGAGAAGCATTCTGAGGGGATGTCTTTTGTCATTCTGCACTTGGCAGAGTGCTTTGAGTTGCAGCTTCATCTCCACCTTTGTTGTATCAACTTTAATTTCTTGGATGATCCTACTGATACCAAATCCACTCCTTTGCTGAGAGATGATGTTGATAGTCTTAGAGCCATTGGTAGTTCTCCTGGGGCGGCCAGTGTAGATCCTACTGATGCCAATACGTCCCTAGGAGAACTTTGTAAGTTACTTTCGGAACAGGTCGATGCTAATTAATTGGTCGCTTAATTGTATCTCTTATGTATGCAAAGATTGTAAGAAATAAGAAATTTCTTTTCCTTACATATCTGGCTTTTCGATTGATTATGTAACTGATAATCACCAAATGATGTTCTGTGTGAAAATGTTAACAAGAAAATACTGCTGCGAATTACAGACGGTTTTAATTTCAGGACCGACTGTAATAGTCTCAAAATTCTTTGAAGATCCACAGACATATATACAACAAATATGAAAAACAAGATAAAACCAAATAGTCTGAACGTTCATTTTTTTAAATACTAACATTGAAATAAGATAGAACCAAATATGAAAAATAAGTGGAACAACTGATGACCAGTAGTCGAATGCAAACAAACAATCCGGGATATTATAGACGGTTCAGACCTTAAAACTGTCTGTGATAATCTTGTAGATTGTTGATTTTATAATTAACACAGACGGTTCTGAGGTAAAAACTGACTGTGATAATCACGTACGGTTCTGATGTAAAATTCGACAGTGATAATCACAGACGGTTCTGTAGTAAAAACCGACTGTGATAGTAAAGCGGACAGTTTTGACCTAGGAACCGTCTGTGATATCATAGATGGCTCGGACCTTAAAACCGTCTGTGATAATCTTGCAGATTGTTGATTTTATAATTAACACAGATGGTTCTTAGGTAAAAACTGACTGTGATAATCATGTACGGTTCTGATGTAAAATCCGACAGTGATAATCACAGACGGTTCTGAAGTAAAAACCGACTGTGATAGTAAAGCGGACGGTTTTGACCTAGGAACCGTCTGTGATATTGTAATTATCACGGACGGTTTGGAGTTCATAACCGTTTGTGATATTTCTGTCATAGTATCACAAAATGCGCCAATATTACCGACGGTTAATAGAGTGCAACCCGTCAGTGATATTCTGTTCTTAAAAAATGCACCGATATTACTGACGGTATTATATAGAACCGTCTGTATTGAACCTGGTATAAAAGGTCTTTTGGCGGATGTTTTGAGCTTGTTGTTCTCTCTTGCTCGACCTACACTGTCCAGTTCGAAGAGATTTGGGGCAAGGAAGAGCGAAATCTCGAAAGGCCGGGGGAGCATTTGGGGGCAAAAATTTGAGGATCGAACCAAGATTGGTACTTGCTCCCAAGGCATACACATTACTTGATTTCATCATCAATATCGATCTCCATTGATTTACTAATTAGCATGTGTATGAATTTGATTAATTGCAGATGGTCCGAGACTGGATGTATAATGACAACCGAGTGGGTGAGGAATACATGAAAGGTGTTTTTGATTTCGAAAAGGTTGCTGAGCAAGACATGGCGAAGAAGGGTTTACCATATATGTACTGTCCTTGTGTAGACTGCCAGAATATTAAGATGTTCACCAACTCATCTCAAATTGTCGCCCACTTGATCCGACGTGGTTTCAAAAAGGGGTACACGTGTTGGGTCTACCATGGAGAAGAGCCAACTGCAGAAACAAGTGCCACTCAGGTTGAGGAACAGGACATGTCAGATCCGAACAACGACTTCGACGAGGATATGCCAGAGGATGACCATTTAGATGACATGTTGCGTGATGTGGAAGGAAATTACAGTGAAAGGGAGTTTGGCAAATTCAAGCGCTTGATTGAGGACTCAGAAAAGCCGTTGTTCCCTAGTTGCAAGTCGAAGTACACAAAGTTGGCCTCTGTGCTTGAATTGTTAAAATTGAAGGCAAGCAACAGCTGGACCGACAAGAGTTTCACAGCACTGTTAGATCTTTTGGCGGACATGCTCCCGGAAGGAAACGAGTTGCCAAAAAACACTTACCAAGCAAAAAAGCTGTTGTATACTTTGGGAATGGAAGTAGAAAGGATACGCGCATGCCCTAATGATTGCATCCTTTACTGTAACGACTACAAGGATATGCATGTTTGTCCGGTGTGCGGCACATCCCGCTATAAGCCTACTAATGACCGAACAGACGACGGCGACTACGCTGAGATAAACCAAGGACCTCCTGCTAAGGTGTTGTGGTATTTGCCAGTCATTCCCCGCTTGCAGAGTTTGTTTGCAAACCGTAAAGAGGCAAAATTACTGCGTTGGCACTCGGAAGACCAGAAGAAGGATGGAAAGCTGAGACATCCCGCTGATTCTTCGCAGTGGAGAAACATCGACAGGGAATTTGTTAACTTCGGAGCAGAATTGAGGAATATAACGTTCGGGTTGAGTACCGATGGAATTAATCCTTTTGATAACATGAGCAGTCGGCATAGCACTTGGCCGATTCTTTTGTGTATCTACAACCTTCCTCCTTGGTTGTGTATGAAGCGCAAGTACATCATGATGTCTCTACTTATCTCAGGACCAAAACAACCCGGAAACGATATTGATGTGTACCTAGCACCATTGATAGAGGATCTCCTAACAATGTGGAACGAAGGGGTGCAGGTATGGGACGCATACAAACGAGAGAACTTTATCCTATGTGCTATGATATTCTGCACCATCAACGATTTCCCTACCCTTAGAAATTTGTCGGGCCGTACTACGAAAGGAGCCAAAGCCTACCCCCACTGCGAAGATGAGACTGAGAGCGTGTGGCTGAAGAATTGCAGGAAAACAGTGTACATGCGTCACCGTAGGTTTCTTCTGAAGAATGACGCGTATCATAAGAGGAAGAGGGAATTTGACGGCCACAAGGAAGATGGTTCAGCCCCGAAGCCTACGCGCCAGAAATATGTTTACTCACGGGTGAAGGACATAGACGTTGTGTTTGGAAAGGGTGGTAAATTGAAACCCCGCACGAAGAACACTTGGAAGAAGAGATCGATATTTTGGGACTTACCGTATTGGGAGCATTTAGAGGTTCGTCATTGCATTGATGTCAAGCATGTAGAGAAGAATGTTTGCGACAGTTTAATCGGCCTATTGCTGAACATTCCAGGGAAGACAAAGGATGGCGTCAATGTACGGTGTGACATGATCGAAATGAGAATCAGGCACGAGCTAGCACCGAGAGAGGACGATAAAGGCCGTATATACCTCCCCCCTGCATGCTACACTTTGTGCAAGGCTGAGAGGACATAACTCTGTAAGTGTCTTTGTGGTGTTAAAGTTTCATAGGGTTACTCCGCAAATATGAAAAAGCTTGTGTCCATGGGCGATTTGAAATTGCTGGGTATGAAGTCTCATGATTGTCATGTGTTGATGACACAAATGCTTCCTGTTGCCATCCGGAGTATTCTGCCGCATAAGGTCAGAGAGACGATCACGAGGCTATGTTTTTTCTTCAATGCAATTTCTTGCAAGATCATTGATCCCGATGGACTGGATTCTCTGCAGAGCGAGGTGGTTCGAACTCTCTGTCAGCTTGAGATGTATTTTCCTCCATCGTTTTTTGATATCATGGTCCATCTCACCGTCCACCTTGTCAGAGAAATCAAGATATGTGGACCCGTGTTCCTACGTTATATGTATCCATTCGAGAGGTATATGGGTGTACTTAAGGCCTACGTGAGGAATCGGTCCTGGCCCGAGGGTAGCATTGTCGAAGGTTATGCAGCAGAAGAGGTTGTTGAGTTCTGCGTCGATTACATAGCCGAGGTAGAAGCAATGGGAGTTCCTGTGTCTCGTCACGAGGGGAGGCTTGATGGTGTTGGCACTATTGGACGGAGAACCATCACTCCTGATTTCGATATGTACTCGAAAGCTCATTTTTGGGTCTTGCAACACATGACGGAGGTGTCTCCGTACATCGACGAGCACAAGGAGATGCTACGACAAGACAATCCTCGCCGATCCGAGGTTTGGATCACGGGACAACATAACAGTCGATTCAACGCGTGGATGAAGGTGCGAATCACCGGAGAGTCCGCAAGTGAGAACCTAAATGGTTGGCAAAAGGGCCCACGTTTACTGTACAGACATGGCAGGGGTACGACATCAATGGGTACACATTTTACACGAAAGCTCAAGATCGAAAGAGCACTGTGCAAAATAGTGGAGTGAGCGTAGAAGCTTTCCATGAGGGGTTCACCAAAACAGGCCCAACAAGGGTAGTACGTGGATTGAACTCGTACTACGGGTTCATTGAAGAAATTTGGGAGCTCGATTACGTACTGTTCAAGATTCCCCTGTTTCGATGCCGATGGGTCCAAATCCCACAGGGTGTGAAGGTTGACAGTTACGGTTTCACTTCTGTGGATCTCGATCGCTTTGCTTATAAAGATGAGCCATTCATACTTGCAAATTAAGCCATTCAGGTCATTTATGTCACTGACCCGGCCAATAAGAAGTGGCATGTCGTCCTTCATGGCAAGAGAAGGATTGTTGGAGTTGAAAATGTCGTAGACGAGGAGGAATACAATCAATTTGATGAGATTCCTCCATTTGGAGATGGCGTACAGGTCGATACTGAAGACATCGACGAAACCAATTACGTGCGTATGGATCACCAGGAAGGGTTATACTTTAAAGGTAATCAACTGTACGTCCTTATCTCTCTGTTTCCATCGGTATAGCTTATATCTCCTGTAATTCTCGTCTTTGCAGAGCCGCGACAAGTGGAAAGTTGGGGATAACATGGCTGTGTACGTGGAAATTGTCGGTGAAAGTTCCCATTTATATGTAACATTAACTTGAGCATGCTCCACGTACATTGTATGTTAAATTTATTTGAGCATGCTCCACATTGTAACCAATTATCGGATCTACGTACACTGTAACCAATTGACAGAGCATTTGGACTACATTTGAAATATCTGAGTGTTCATTTAAAACAAGTTTTCGAGCATTCAGAGTTGAAAGCTACAGATCAGTTTCAAGTTGTAAAACTAACGTTCAATAGAGAGATTATAACGGACGGTTTTGACCTATCACAAATGGGTATGAATATAGAACCGACTGTGATATTCCCAACAGCGTCTCCGACTCTTCAAGTGTACACGTGCACGGTCGGTTCTCAAGTCGCAACCGCCTGTGATAATCTCAGTCACAGTCGGTTCTCAACTCACAACCGTCTATGATAATCTCTCACTTTGTAGATTACCACAGACGGTTTTTATTTGAGAACTGACTGTGATAATATTATCACAGACGGTTATATATATAGAACCGACTGTGATATTTTCAACAGTGTCCGACTCTTCGAGTTCTTGATGTGCACCGTTGGTTCTCAATTCCAAACCGTCTGTGATAATCAGAGTCACAGTCGGCTCTCAACTCAAAACCGTCTATGATAATCGCTCTGGTGACTATCACTATGTCGATTATTACAGACGGTTCTGATGCTAGAACCGACTGTGATAATATTATCACAGACGGTTGTAAGCGTTGGACCGACTGTGATAATATCGTCGCGGTTAATAGTTCAAGGCGGGATTTGTCCCGCTCATTCCAGTCTTTGCAACTGTTTGCCCTAGCTCTCTCCGCCCTCGCACCGTCCGTCGCGATCACCTCCATCGCCTCCCACCTTCTCCTCCTCTCCGTCCGTCGCGATCACCTGCATCGCCTTTCCACCGTCAGGCGCGATCACCTCCATCGCCCTCCCGCCTCCGACGCGATCACCTCTATCGCCTCCCCACCGTTTCTGTCATTCTTGGTTAATTATAAGTATATGAGTTTTGTTATAGAATTATTAGTTGCAGATTTACTTAAACTGTTCTCTCTTTCACTTATGTTAGGAACTATGTCTGGTGACGAAATGCACCACTCGGGGAGTCAGGGTGACCTCGCTGGCGATGAGACGCCTGGGCCGGAGGTCGCCTCGTCCGCTGTGACCCCGCAGAAGAAGAGAAAGGGGTGAGGCCGGAAGACATGCGCGCGTCTGGACAAGCGGGAAAAGCAGCACGTCCAGTTCGACGACAATGGTGTGTCGGAAGCTCCGGACAAACTTGTCGGTCAGTACCGCTCACTATGCGGCAAAGTGGCAAGGGAGCGGGTGCCCATCACCACCTCCGACTGGGGTCAAGTGCCCCCAGAGTGCAAGGATGTGCTATGGGAAGAAATGCAGGCGGCGTTTCACATTCCCGAGGATCGCCACTTCACCATCCGCCGGAGGATACTGATGTCAATAAACAAGGCGTGGAGGAACTTCAAGAGCCACCTTGTCAGGCTCTATGTGAAGGAGTCAAAGACCCCCTTCGATGACTTCCCTTTCGTGACTCCCGAGGCATGGCAGCAGTTCGTCGAGATGAAGGCCAAGCCAGAGTTCCAGGAGCTTAGTGCGAAGGGCCAGGCTAACCAGGCCAAGAATACCCACCCACACAGACTAGGCAGTGGTGGGTATGTGGGGAAGAAGGCGTTGTGGAGGAAGCAGGACGAGGAGGCTTCCCAGTCTTCGGCCGGCAGTCCTTATGCGGGCATAATGGACGTGCGCGCCCGCAATTGGTGCCGAGCAAGATTGACGATGAACTCCTCCAGAAGCATCTCTGTGAGTAACCCTGCGGACAGGGAAGTGATCGACCGGCTGGTAAGATTGTCCGATCACGTACTATCCTCGTAACACGCATGCAATGGGCTGTATTGCTAAGTTCTCATGTTGCAGGTGACGCTGAGTGCGCAAGCGGCATCCGGAGAGTTCAACCCGAGGAGGGACAGGGATATCCTCACAGAGGCGCTAGGAAACAAGGAGCATCCAGGCCGCGTGCGCGGCCTCGGTGCCACTGTGCCTTGGAGGCATGGTTTCCCTGATGATGAGGAGGCGGCTAAGAGGAGAAAGAGATCCCACCAAGCCCGCGATGAACGGCTCAAGGAGGAGATGCGATCGGAGTTCGCTGTTCGCGACAAAGCACTCCTGCAGCAGTTGTCGGAGATGCGGTCCATGTATGAAGAGCTAAGAAAGGCGACCCAGGGCACCCCCCTTCTAGCAGCGGAAGTACCGACCCCCATTCTTGGCCACCGTAGTAGCTGCGCGTCTGCGCCGGGGTCTTTGCAGACGGAGCCTTCTCCAAAGTATCCGGTAGACTTTCTGCAGGTAATGACCGTTTGTCTATGTTAATTCATTCGAAAGTAAAAAGCGGTGAAATTCAACATTTTAATGCGCACTGTTTGTAGGAACCCGCCTCCTGCAAACTTATGGTGCTGGCCGGTCTCTTCCCAATCGAGGTTGCCCGTGGGATGGCGCAATCATGCACGGCGGGGGCCACAATCCATGGTGCCCCTCTATGTGAGGGTTTTGCACGGGTCCAGGTGGACAGTGTCTTTGACCATTGCAAGGGTTTTCCGTTGGAGAAGCCGCCGAACGACGAGATTACCACTCTCGGGGATGCGGTGCACACGTTCGTGCAATGGCCCAAGAAAGACATCGTCCTGTATGAGGTAATTCCCCCACCAGTTTTATAATTCGTACTGTAATAATAGCCCTCAGAGTTAGTGTCCTAATACGTAGGTTCTTACATCACAGACATCACAGACCGACACACGGCCTACTAGCCAGCATACCCCTCCGATGACGAAGCTGACTCCGACTAAGAGGCAACCATTCAAGAAGCTGGCTAGTAGGGGAAAAGCAAAGAAGAGCCCGGCGAAGGAGAGCGAGAAGAGTACTGCGCCAGCTCTCATACCGTTCGCTCTGGGGATGCCCATGGCCTCCGATACCGCAATTTCGACCATGGGGTTAGCATGCCAGAGCCTGCATGCATGGTACATGAAGAGGACAAACCAAACCAGGACGCAACGTCCGACGCACATCATGGTCAAGTACACTGTGGCAGAGTTCCATAACGACATTGGGACCTACTCAGTGACCTTCGAAGACCTGCACAATTTACTGAACAAAGATGCGCTCGACTTGTCAATCCTACGGTCTTGGGTGCTGTAAGTATCCTACTATCCGTGCATATACGGATATATGTCATTTATTAATTGGTTACTTCCGTGCAGCTGCATGACCAACTATGCCAAATCTAAGGGCATACCTGTTGGTTTCTTGGACCCCCAGATGGTCGCCGAGGTGATGTTTAGGACCGACGCAGACTTCGTTGTCGACTACATCAAAAGAGGGTTGCTTGCTCAGGTCGACAAGGAGTATATACTTGTACCCTACAACCAGAGGTGAGTGCTTTCATCAGTACTTCACCCGTAGATTAGTGTCTCCATGTGCACACCCCCAAATTTAGATTAAATTTTTAATTCTTTACGTGTAATATGTAGCTACCACTGGATTCTGCGGCTACTTATTCCGAAAAGCAACAAGGTGTTCTACCTTGACTCATTGCAGAGGAAAGGGTACTCGTATTGCGGCGCACGAGATGTATTCAAAAGGTGATGTGGACCTGTCTTGCATGCATCTAGATTTACCGTCCTCAAATTGTCAATTTCGGCTATCCTCAAACTGTCAATTTTGACTATCTACAGGTCTTTCACGAAGTACTTTGCCGAGATAGGGAGACAATTACACGAGCGGCGAGCCGATAAGTTTCAGTGGTTACAATTTTCGGTACAAATTTCAACTGGCATCTGTTTTACTTTATAACTTGTCCCCCTAACTCTTGGTCTGTAAATTGGCAGTACCATCAGCAGCCGGACGACAATACATGTGGGTTCTACGTGATGCGCCACATGTATGACCTGATCATCACCCCTCACCGGCCAGATTTCCCCGAGGTATACAACTACTCCCCTTTGTATCGATTTGACAGAATTTACAACTGCAGCTAATTTTTTATGTACCAACTCTTGCTGCAGTGGGTCGACTTCCCTTCAGAAAGCTTTGACCCTCGGCAGATTGGTATTGTCCGAGGGATGCTCGCTGAGTTTTTCCTTTCGGAGGTCATATCAACCAAGGGGAAGTTTAGGGACCCGCAAGGTTCGTATTAGTGCGGCCTTACATTTATTTGTACATCTAACACACTGACTTTAATTGTCGATTACATTTATTTGTTCAATTGTACATATTTCTGAGTTCTGTGCTGTATATATGAAATGATAGAACAGAGGGGTACAAATATATTTGAGTACTGTGCATATGAAACTGTATATATTTGAGTACTGTACAAATATATTTCTGAGTTCAATTGTACAAATTTCAATTGTACAAATATATATGAGACTGTATATATTTGAGTACTGTGCATGTATGAAATTCATGAACTGTATATATGAAATGCAATTTGTACAGAGGACATCGGTGACTGTTATAATCTCAGACGGTTTGTAAGATCAAAACCGTCTGTGCATAATGATAATGACACTATCACAGATGGTTTTGACCTAAAAACCGTCTGTGATATCACACTATCACTATCTCAGATGGTTTTGACCTCAGAGCCGTCTGTGATATCACACTATCACAGACGGTTCTGAGATTATAACACTATCACAGATGGTTCTAACCTAAAAACCGTCTGTGATATTCACTATTACAGATGGTTCTGAGAGTATAATATCACAGACGGTTTCAAGATTACCACCGTCGCTGATAATGACAATATCGCAGATGGTTTTGACCTCACAGCCGTCTGTGATACTCTAAATACACAGACGGTTTGACATCAGAACCGTCTGTGATACTCATATTATTACTGACAATTCTGAGATCAAAACCGTCTATGTTAGTATGAGTATCTGAGATGGCTTTGATGTCATAACAGTCTGTGTATTTGGAGTACCACAGACGGTTCTGATATCAAAACCGTCTCTGATAATTTGAGTATCACAGACAGTTCTGATGTCAAAACCGTCTCTGGTAATCTGAGTATCACAGACGGTTCTGATCTCAGAACCGTCTCTGATAATTTGAGTATCACAGACGGTTGTTATCTCAGAACCGTCTCTGATAATGTGAGGATCCCAGATGGTTTTGACATCAGAACCGTCTGCGAAACTCAAATTATCAGAGACGGTTCTGAGATTAAAACCGTCTGTGGTAGTATGAGTATCACAGACGGTTCTGATGTTAGAACGGTCTGTGAAGTATGAGTATTACAGACGGTTCTGATGTTATAACAGTCTGTGTAGTATGAGTATCACAGACGGTTCTGATCTTATAACAGTCTGTGAAGTATGAGTATCACAGACGGTTTTGATCTTATAACAGTCTGTGAATGGAGAGATCACAGACGGTTGAAAACATCAAAAACCGTCTGTGATAGTACATGATTATCACTGACTCGAATATCACTGACAGGTAAGAACCGTCTGTGATGACATTTTTGACCCGACTGTGATGATGAATTCTGTAGTAGTGTACCTAGGGTGTGCATACGGATGTTGCTGGCCGTATGGAGGGGGTGGAGCGAAGGTGAGTAACACATCAGGTATGGGGGGTGAGGGTTGAAATTGGGCGGATTTTGGCTGCTTGGCGCTTGGGTGTTATCCTCATCTATATTCGGTTCGCCAAACCAATTGACATAACCGTTGGGGGATTATTAGCCATCAAAAAAATTTTCAGAAAATATTGCGGGAATGAGAGTATAGAAAGTGTATGGTATGTAGTTATATTTGAGTGAAAATGAGGTGAAATGCGCTCATATTTATAGGGGGGAGCACAAAATTTTTCAGCATTTTTTGATAATTTTTCGGATTTTTTATGAATTTTTACACCCAAAATCATTAAAATAATTCCAACGGCTAATTTTAACAACTATAATTAAACAGCAAAATTTTTTTTGTCGCCGACATGTGAACCCGTCCCAAAAAATTAATCCAACAGCTACATTCGAACTTACAGACGTGTCTATTTAACTGTCATATGGGACCACATTTTTATAGAGCTCACCTATCGGCGACCTCACCATGGCTACATCTTGGTGCAAGCGACACGCGAACTGAACACACTCACACGATTTCACGTATTTTATGAGGCCGGCGCGTGAGTCGCGTGGCACACTTATTTACAATCGCCACAACTACCGAGATATGCGTCAGTCTTTAATTCGAACTCAATTATCTGGGGGTACGATAGCTACGTCTTTTCGCGCGTGGGCCCACAAAACACGTCGCGCCACTCCAATGATAATGCTTCTTATCGCGAGGCGTCCGTAGGGGTATATAGCAGAGCTTGCAGGCGGCTGGGTTGAAGTGAGCCTTACTCGCTAGCTGTCCACTCGATGCAATTATGGCAACCGCACAGCCTCGTTCCGATCTGCGCGTCCTCGAGACCGCCCGCGTCGCTCCGTCGCCGACCGGGCCGCCGGCCTCCCTCCCACTCACCTTCTTCGATGTGTTCTGGTTACACTTCCCGCCGGTCGAGCGCGTCTTCTTCTACCCGCTCGCCCCCGACGCCAACGTCCCCCGCCTCCTCTCCGCGCTCAAGAACTCCCTGTCCGAGGCTGTCAGCGTCTTCTACCCTCTTGCTGGCCGCGTCCGCCTCGCCCCCGGCACTGCTAACTGCTACGAGTTCTTCTACCAGCCCGGGGACGGTGTCGCCTTCACCTTCGCTGAGTACGATGCCGACATCGATGAGCTGACCTCGCACGAACCGAGGGAGGTCGCCAAGATTGCGCCTCTTGTCCCTGTGCTTCCGGACAGCAGTGCACTCTTCGCCGTGCAGGTCACCGTGCTGCTCGCGCGCCGGGGCCTGGCTGTCGGCGTGGCTTTGAGCCACGTGGCGTCCGACGGAGCTGGCACCATGCGCTTCCTCCGCACCTGGGCTGCCGCCTGCGATGGCGAGGAGGCGCCACCTCCCCCCGTCATCGACCGGACGCTCATACCCGACCCCAATGGCCTCTACTACAGGATCGTCGAAAGCCTGCTGACCCCCGACCAGATGGAGCTCATCAAGATGTACGACGACCAGCTCCTCGCCACGTTCACACTCTCCCAAGAACTACTGCAGCGCGTGAAGGACGCGGTCGCCGTCGAGGCGGCGCGGCGCGGAGCACCGCCGCCCCGGTGCACCTCGCTGGTAGCCATGCTTGGCGTCATCTGGTCGTGCTACTGCCGCGCCAAAGCGACTACCACAAACAGTAACGAGTCTGCTGACCTTTTCTACGTATTGTTCCCCATGGATTACCGGGCGCGGCTGGAGCCGCCCATCCCCGACGAGTACTTCGGTAACTGCATCGGTGCGTGCATCGCCACCGCGCCCATAAATGAGCTCACCGCCGCCGGCGTGGACGGCATCTTCACGGCCGTGGTGTCAGTGGCGTTGGCCATCGACAATGCGGTGCACAGAGGGCCTTTCAACTGGGATTACTGGAATGAAAGGGTCAAAGAGGCGATGGTTGCCGAGGCGCTAACGATGGCCGGGTCGGTCAGGTTCCGCGTCTACGAGCTGGACTTCGGGTTCGGCCGGCCGTCAAAGGTGGACATTGTTTCCGTGGCAAAGACCGGCGCATTGGGGGTGTCGGAGTGCCAAGGCAGCACCGGCGGCATGGAGATTGGCATTTCTTTGAGGCCGGCCGGCATGGAGAGGTTCCAGAGGTGCTTCGCCGATTGCATTGGCTGGCTCTAGATCGCCCAGCATCAGCATGGTCAACGTCCTCATCTCCAAGGAATAAAAAGTTTAGCTTGCATCTTATCGAGTTAGTTTACATTACAAAGGAATATTTTTTTATACATAACTCACATTAAAAAAATTAGTTACAAAGATAACTCAGAACTGCCGTATTTTACAAAAATAGTCTGTCATATCAGTTTGTCGAGTTCTGGAGATTCGAAAAGCGACGTGTCGCGTTGTAGGGGCTGAAAATCAGCTTATCGAGTGATGGGCACTCGATAAACCCTCTAGCTTGTAATGCATGTGTGATCACAGGTCGAAATGGAGGTGGTCGTCATAGTTGAAGTGATCAAAGAAGTGGTTGGTCTATAATGTCCAAAATCGTTGAAGTTACACCTCACCATGACGATCGTCGACCGCCAACACTTCGATCAGCAACCACTTCCAAGACGACCTTCGACCATGTCCCCTCAACCACTACTTTCACAACCACGCTCTCGACCATGAGTACTCACGAGAACCGAGTCGTTACATGAGACAGAGAGTTTGTCGAGTGTTGAGTACTTGACAAACAAATTTCTAGTCTTATCGAGTCTTTAGGACTCAACATGCTGACATTGTGGGTTATTTTTGTAAAATATGATAACTGTGGATCATTTTTATAATTAATTTTTTTGGCTTATTTATAAAAAAATTCCATTACAAGGCATTGAGATGTTTTGTTTAGTCGTATTTTTCTCATCATTAAGCTAGCCTGCGAGCTTTGCCCTAAGATGATTGATTATAGAAGCACTAGGAGTATTTTTATCGGGTAACAATTAATCTCTCTCAGGTATCGCTTGTGTTCAGATGGGTTAACCAGTGTACTCTTAAGACAAATTGGCGAGGGAAAGAGAGGAGAGATGGTCAATTTCCCACCAAACGTTGTGAGGCTAACGCTGGAGCGTCCTGACGAGGAAAATAATTTATAAATAACTCAAAGCAAAAAAACAATTTGAGAAATGACACACAGTTTAACGAAATTGCAAAACTAATCTGGTGGCGCGCGAGAAGATGCTTGTCGCGGGTGTGAGACGCGACATAAATCCACGGCCACCTTTTCCGTTTTCGACCAGCGATATATACGTTTTCCATTTTAGAGCCGCGACAGAAGGGTCATTACTATTTTCGACCAGCGAACTGCATCTATTCCATTTTGGAACCGCGACAGAAGGGTCATTACTGTTTTCGACCAGCGAACTGCATCTATTCCATTTTGGAACCGCGACATTAACCTTTTCCATTTCAGAGCCGCAACAGAAAAGAGATTTTCGCCAATTTCTCCTCTGGTCGTTTCCACTGTAATGTTACATAAAATAATAACTTTTTTTATACTTTCCTTGTCAATTTAAAATAATTAACCTTTGAATTTGGAATCTCTGATTAGTGCTAAATTGATATAGCTTTTGCTCTAAGTTTTCATCTACATTCATGCTAACAACTCTTTCCACATGATATTTTATGTGAATTTTTGTATCAGTTTTACAATCCGCTTTCACGGTTGTGTTTGTTATGTTTCAGAGATAATTCGTACAAAACTTGGAAGAATTTCGAGTTTGTTTGGATAAGAAACGAAGAAGACCATAAAAATTAGAAAAACCGAGGCCCTGAAGGGCCCAAACCCTAAGCAACGGAGCCCAGCATGCGCATTGGAACGGCCAATTTTAAATTTGAAGTCTGATATTTGGAAATTATTAATTGTTTGAAAAGATGGAACGCCACATTGAAAAGCCGAAACAAACCGCCAGTACATATTATTTAGAAGTACATCCTATGGTGTGCTGACCCATTAACATATCTAATTATTAAATCTCCTCTGGTCGTTTCCATTTCAAATAATTAACCTTCAAAGATGAGAAAATCTCTGATTAGTGCTTAATTGGTATAGCTTTTGCCCTAAGTTTCCATCTAAATTCATGCTAACAACTCTTTTGACGTGATATTTTATGTGAATTTTTGTATCATTTTTACAATCCGCCTTCATGATTGTGTTTGTTATGTTTCAGAGATAATTTATACAAAATTTGGAAGAATTTCGAGTTTATTTGGATAAAGAACGAAGAAGACGATGAAAATTGGACAAACCGGGGCTCTGAAGGGCCCAAACCCTAAGCAACAGAGCCCAGCATGGGCATTGGCATGGCCAATTTTAAACTTGAACTCCGATATTTGGAAATTATTAATTGTTTGAAAAGATGGAACGCCACACTGAAAAGCCGAAACAAACCATCAGTACATATTATTTGGAAATACATCCCATGGTGTGCTGACCCATTAACATATCTAATTATTAAATCGCCTCCCTCTTTTGTGATGCCTATCTCTCTGAAAAGGCGAGGGTGAATAAGTATCAGGCGGGTTATGTGGTCTCCGACCAGCTGCAGTAGAAGGTCCGTAGTGGTCTGACGGCCCTAATGGTTGTGAAGGCTGTGTGGGTGGCGGAGCATCATGGAGCTGACTCGGTTGAAGCTCGTCATACGTGCGGTGCTGATGTGCATAGGGATTATCCATCCCCAGCATGTTGGACACCCAATCGGCATTCTCCCTCTGTTCTGCCACCCACTCAGCCTCAGCCCCCTGTGGCGCATGTATTGTCTGCTCCGACGGCTGACCCCAAGATGCCCAAGATGCCCCCTCAGCAGGTTGTGCTCGCTGTGGAGGCATCCAAGGAGCAGAGTAAAGCTGGTTCACCCGGTCCAAATCCTGCTGATCCCAACGATGATCGTCTGCGGCTAGTTGCTCTGCGAAAGTCCTATCAGCAGCCTCTTGAGCTCTTCTGATGTCCTCCGGGTCGTCGGAGTCGTCGGAATCATTGCCTCATGGGCTATGATGTGTCGATGGCTCTCCTATATGTAGTGATCCATCGCGACGAGAAAACATTGACGATGAGCGTGGAAGAATTGATGGGGTGCTAGATGGGCCCGCTGTGTCAGTACCCCACCTCGATGATGCGCTGTGTCGAGTAGGACGTGTGCCCGATGTACTGAGGCGTGCAAAGGAGGGTCGAGTAGACCTTGGGCTTGGTGGGCGCGCCATAGGCTGTCTTGGCACGAATGTGTCAGTAGTACGTCCGCAACTTAGGTCGCTCATGACTCGTCGGGCAGCAGTGTTCACCGCACGGATGGCTCCAGTAAACTCAGTACGGCACCAGCGACCTCCGCGTGCTATGCTAGACAAAATCGATCTAGTCTGCCGCTCGATGGCAGCTGCAACGTCGAACTGAGAAAGACAAATAGTGTATTAGTTAGTAAAATGAGTAAATGATGGATGCAAAAGGGGAAATATCGTAAAAACGTACTAAGCGATGTATCCGGCCCGGCCAATCAGAATCAAACCCTAATTGCACACGTTCCGAATGCGGTATATGTGTTGGTGTATCCCCAGGCACACGAGAAAGCCGCGTGCGGGTACGGGGCATGTACCAATCAAGATACGCTTGGTACGTACTGTGATCGTACACTCGAACCTCTGCAATTACATCGGTCTGTGCAAGCTCGTTCCACTCTTGCACCCATCTGCCATTCTTGTGCGCCCAATTGTCGGGTTGCCTTCCTTTCCTACTCTGCCTACAAAATAAAATGAAGGTAATGGTAGGTATCGAAACAGAAAAACAGAATTCAAATCTTATGCACGCATGGGTGTACCTGTGCACCTCCTTGGGGAGATCCCTGTCACGTTCTCTCTCCGGAGGTGGGGTGTGCTGATATAATCCAAACTGACGCATCACCCGCTCCGGGTAGTACGGCTCCACCATATGAGAGAACACAAGATGACGTCGTGTCATCCTACAATCGTTGCCCGCTGTGCACATGATCGATATGCCATGCGGTGCAATGCTCTCAATGAAATTTGGTGTCCACGGACACCATACGACTCGAGACTCGTGGAGTAGATCGAAATCCCCTTGGTACAAGACGTAGCACCGGCGAACCTGGTTCGCAGACCATCTCGATCGACCGTGCATCCATCTTGTCCCCATGGTTGGGCGATCCACCCAATCATGGACATCATCAGGCTCGGGGTACGGATGCACCGGTCGATCCAAGTGTGGCCGGCCAATTGGAAAATGCTCCCAAGACCATAGCTGTAGAAGGAGGGAGCATCCCGACAATACGGACTCTGGGGCAGTCCGGACACATGCATCGCACAACCCCCGGTATGTTCCACAAAGCACGGACATGGCCCAGTTGTACTGGGGAACATGCCCTGGTTGGGTATCGACAATGCTCTCCACCAATGGAATTAACCATGGGCGAACTGTATCCCCGTGTGTAGATTGGAACAGGATATACTGGAACATTACCAACAGGTATGCGAACAAATGCTGGCGCATAACATGCTCCAGTGCATCAGGTGGGCAATCAAGGTAGCGCAACAAAAACCTATGCGGCACACCACGCCTAGTTGATGGGATCTGATCTGCCTGTTGAACGATGTTGAACCTAAGGTTTACCTGAGTGCGCCAGTCTGCAGGCGGCGGTGATGGAACGATGGGTGCTCCTGCGGCAGGTAGGCCTAGGAGCATACCCACATCCTCCAATGTGATCGTCATCTCCCCCCATCGGAAGTGGAACGTGTGTGTCTCGGGGCGCCATCGATCCACCAATGCGGTGACCAACAACCGATCCAATGTGAGGCCATGACCAGTTTGCAGCATACGAGCAAACGGTAGTAAACCCGCCTCTGCGAGAATAGGGATGTATCTCGCATCAAGAGGCCAGTACTCCATGGGAGCCCTCATTACAAGTGGCTCAAGATGTCCACCTCGCGACATTACACGCCCACGATGAGCATTGTCCCATCGGCCACTGATTAGCTCTGGAAGCCGTACATCCTCGTGAGCCATCTCTGCATAAATTAATTACCGTTAGCATAACAATTCGAAATATAACGAAGAAATGAGTTTGGTTTTGACACCTTATAAGTCTTAATCTGGTAGAATTTTACCGTAGGTTTAGTTTTAAAGACGTGCAAAAATCACGCTTAAAACTCTTTCCATACGACATTCTATGTGCAAAGTTTCATTATTTCTACAAGATTCTATCCCAATTGTGTTCTCTGTGTTGCAGGGATCAGGCCTACCAAGTTTAGTTCTGAAAACATGCAAAAATCAAGCTTAAAACACCTTTTGTACGACATTTCATGTGCAATGTTTTATTGCAATACCAAGAGTCTGTCAAGGAGTTTTTTTTTGGGCATGTTTACCTGTGTACTATAAATAGAGAAGTTTCTAGCTCAATTAGAGTATCCATAGAACATCCACTGTTACGAATGTGAAAGGACCACCAAAATATTGGAAAATATTAAATAACGACAGAATACAGAACTCATGAACGATCACATGACTCGTTACGCGTCACTATTACATGTGTGAATACTAGGTGGATGGGCCGAGTGCATGTAGACAATTCTTTCTGGTATGCCCGGCTTGTTTGCAAATCGAGCATTTTCTACCTCGAGTGCTCGCTTTCTGTGATTCGTCCATGTCATTGTGCAAGCGACGCGTCTTCCGACGACCAGGTCCCTTTCTCCTGAGGTTGAAAGGTGGGATCCACCTGGTCTCACCGGATGGAATTACTTTGTAATCACCAACCTTCATGAAGACCCTCCAAATACCACTCCAAGTCTGCTGAAGGTTATGAAAGCTGAAGAACTCAGAAAGGTATGGAGATGGGCTTATACCGAGTGCCGCACATGCAGCAATGACATGCGAACATGGCTTGTGTAATAACATGGCCTTGTTGCATGTGCACTCCGCAACATCCCTCAGAATGACTTTGTGTACCCTGCCGGCTCTGAGATGGCCGTTAACCCACTTCTGGCGCAGTCGGACTGAAATTATCTTGTGCAATCGGTTGATGATCTCCACCTCGTGCGTCTGGGCCTTATTTATCCGGAAATTCATGTATTCCTGCACCACGTCCGGTAAGGTTCTAAATGGATCGTCGACCAACATCTTGGCTGCAAGGCTTCTGTTGTTGAAATATTGCGCAGTGCGATACCATGTCATCTCCACAATCGCGGTCAATGGCAAACATCACACCCCCTTCAAAACATAGTTACAAACTTCAGATAGATTTGTCGTCATGATGCCATACCTTTCCCCACCCTCGTCATGCAGCAACGACCACTTCTCTTTCTCTTTGTCGCTGATCCACTGTGAAAATTTGCTTATAGCATCCTCATCGCCGACCCCGGACCCTTTATTAGCTGTGTACTTCAGTGTCAACTCCTCGAGCTTCTCGAAGATAGTGTCGTACTTGCTCACTTGGTTCTGCGAGCATAGCCTCTTAAATAGGTCCATGATTTGTTTGCTCCGGAATTTGGTGAAGAGGTTGGCTGCAAGGTGTCGCATGCACCAACGGCTCACCACGTCCTCTTACTTGTAAGGTGGATCGGGAGCGCCCTGCATGATCTCAATGGCTCTCAGCAAGCCTTTGTGTCAATCAGAAATAATGCAGATCTTCTCACGATCCTTTACAACCGCTCGCTTCACGTTCACCAAGAACCACAACCAACTTTTCGTGCTCTCGGCTTCTACAACTGCATATGCTAATGGAAGCAATTGATTGTTAGCATCTGCAGCAACCGCAATCAGTAGTGTCCCTTTGTACCTCCCAGTCAAAAATGTGCCATCCACACATAACACCGGCCGGCACCATGTGAATGCCTCTATGCACTGTGGGTATGCCCAGAACAAACGGTGCAGAACTCTTGTGTTCTCTATGGTATTGCCATCCGGGGCAACAGCTGTCTGATCGAGCATATCCACAAATGTGCCTGAGTTCGTTAGTGCAATGTTTCGAAGCAACCGCACCACTGTGTTGTATGCATCCTCGTATGTGCCATACATGTCCTCAATTGCTTTCTGCTTTGCTCTCCATGCCTTGTTGTAGCTGATACGATAACCACATCGATCTGTCACTTGCTTGATGATCTCTCTTGGCATTATCGATACGTTCTCCCGCACTGCGGGCTGGATGATGTTGCTTACATATGCCGCAGTCATGTTTCTATGGCTGTCCAATGTCTCAGTAAGCTCACATGTGTGGGTGTTAACTCTCGTGACCACAAAACCAATGTCATCCTTTGGTTGCATGGCACGAACCCTCCATGCGCAGCCTGGTGTAAGACATGCGACATCGTATAACCTGGGGGTAGACTTCACCACTTTGTACTGTCGGTTGAGTGCAAGAGACCATCTAGCCACGGCATTTTGCACATCTTCTTTCGTTCGAAACTCTTGCTCGAGTTGGATGCTACTTTGCTCAAAAAACCATCTTGAGTTTTGGTCCGTCGGCAGCACTGCCGAACTAAATCCAGATTCATCAATCCATTGTTGGGGGGTCCTGAAATCATCTTCGTCAGAGTCTTCAGATACTTCAGAGTTTGTCAAGTCATCTTCATCATCTTCGTCGGACACAGTTCCAAGACCTTCCAAGAACTCACACACATCAACACGTGTGTGGCAAAAAGCTTCTGACCAGTCACTAGCCCTGAATGGTGGCGGAATCAGTGCATTCATTTCTCCCGCCCGTGCGTCGCTACTAGGGTTGGCTCCAACGTCACCCTCCGGCTGTTCTAGGTCACCGAACTGGACATAAACAAAAAACCGACCGCCCAAACCGCCATAAGGGTCCTTCACTCTCCTCACAAAGGACCCCCACGAGTTGTTCCCTTTCAGTTCGGGCAACACCCAGTATGGGCCGTTGACTGTCTCCTTCACAATGAGCCCCTCTACTTGAATTGTCTCATGTTCTACACTCTTGCCGAACAAACTAAGTATCCATAATTTAAGATCCGTGAAAGATGTGTTATGTATGTTCAAATCGGCCATAACATATTTGCAGTGACTCATATCTACACCGTTTGGCCCATCACCAATCAAACCGTCTCCATAAAATATGCAAAAATTTTCGGGTTGCTCCATTCCCTATGGAACATATTTACGCAACAATTATAAGTAAACATATGATGATTTTTCAATCACATAGTTAACATAATCAACATATTTATACGTAATTTCTTGGTCGCTCCATTCTCCTGTAACTTCTAGCATTTGTTTCATGGATAATGCCGGTTTTAAAAATGCAAAACAGGCATGACGATATTGTTGAAAAAACGTATGTTTCTTTGGAATACCCTTTCATTCTTTTTGCTTTACAAAAGCTTTCTATGTTCTGGGAATGTATAGGAAACGTAGAAATTATGAATAAAATATTGAATAAATTTTAAGTAAACCCTATTGTTTATTTAGAATTAGGTCAAACGAATTTGAGTCACATAAAATGATAAAATAAAGCTCAAAACCTAAATTTAAACTATGTACAACAAAAATATCTAAAATTCATGGAAAATTTAAATAAATCCAATTACCAATTTAAGAATATAATTGTGAAAAGAATATTCACAATTGAGTCTTAGCCAATTATTTATAAAAGAAAGTACTTGATGAAATAAAAATGAAAGAATTACATTGCAAGGTGGCTCGTGAAGTGAAAAACCAAAATGACCCATGAACTAAAGGAACATTTCTAAAAATACCCTTTACACAGAGGTCCTACAAAATAATTAAAATTTTGGAATTAAATAATAAAGACATGATTATATTCTTAAATGGATCAACAAGATGCAGGCAACAAATTGTAGCTCACAAACCTAAAGAAACTGATATGAACAATTGGTGGTCCTAGGAAAACATAATGTAAATCATATATTAATCAATTAATCAATGTGTATGGTGAAGCCAGTAACAAAACCCTTAATTAACTGTACCATCTCATTGAGAAAGTGGATAATCTGGACTATCATAATGGAAATTTAATGCATCCATCTTTTCCAAAACCAACTAATATTGCTATGATTTCTACAAAAAAAAAATTCTATTTCAGTTGTCCAGTGATAATCTAGGTCAAGGTTTACATGTTGCCAAGAAGGGTGTACAGGTGACCAACCACTATGGGCATTTGAATCATCAATCCACCATTCTGTTTTAATGTGATTGATGTCTAACAGGGTAAACAACAACAAGAACATGCATCTCATGCTCACAACTCCCTTGATGCGATATTTTATGTGTAAAATTTCATTATTTTCACAATTTTCTTCCACGGTTGTAATCATCATGTTCCAAGGAACAATCCTGCCAAATTTGGGAGCAATTCGACCAGTTTTGACCCTCCAACAACCAAGAAAACCGAAGGGACAAGAATAACACAACTGGTCGAAATTACACGAGCTCAGTCCTGGTTGCAAGCCCTAAGAGAATTCTAAAACGCACTCGCGGTCGAAAGGCATTCATTCGAACACTTAACCCGCCAGCGGTCGAATAGGACTCGGTTTGGTCTCGGATTTGGTCGAATTGATTGTGTGTGGTCGGTTGTGGTCGATTTTGGTCGAATTGAGAAGTTTCTGGTCAGTTTTGGTCGGTTGTGGTCGGATTGTGGTCGGTTTTGGTTGATTTTTGGTCGAATTGAGAAGTTTCTGGTCGATTTTGGTCGAATTGGTCTTGGATTTGGTCGGTTTGAGCGAGTTAGTCTCGGAACTGGTCGAATTGGTCTAGTTGGATCAGGTTTTGGTTGGTTTTGGCTGAGTTGGACTCAAACTGGTCTGTTCTCATGCCCCAAATTTCTTAATGTTTTAACATGATTTTAAATTTCAAATTATTTTGCATTTGAGTGCATGATCATATAGAAACCTATAATGTGAGGCAGTAGAGCAATTTGGATAAATTCAAGCAAATCCTGCATTTATTTAAAATTAGGTTAAATGAATTGATTCACATAAAATGATAGAACAAACCCTAAATGTAAAGCTAAGTTATGCACAAGAGAAATTTCTAAAAATTATGGAAAATTGTAATAAATTTAATTACTAATGTTTTAGCTATTTAGGATTGAACTGCAAAAGGAATAATCACAATTTAGTCCCTTAATTAATTGCATCATAAAAAGAAAAGCCTTATTGAAAAAAAGAGAATCAGATTACAAGGAGGCCCATGTGGAAAACTTTATAATTTTTGTTACAAAAATGACTATGTATCTGAAGAGATTATTTATAAAAGACACCTTTTCAAGAAAGCCCTAAAAAATAATTAAAGTTTTAGAATTTAATGATTGTATGCTAGAATATTACTAAAATAACTTTAAAAATACACTAAATAAACAGTAATTCATCCAAATTACCCCCTTTGTCAGAAAGCCCTATTTTTCCCTGCAGCCCTCAAGTTTTTACAAATTAAAAAAAAGTCCTTGCATGTAATTTTGGACTTTATTAGTGCTAAATTACCATTTTAAACCTGATAAAATCACTAATGCTACAGTAAACTCACCAAAGTGTCCTCATTTACCTACTGGCCAAGTCTTAGTAATTTTCCAGCTCATGTGATACCTCATGCTAAGATTTTAGCACAATAAAAATTCAACAATCAAACAAAAACTGTGATAAAACCTCCGGTAACCTTCAGGTTGTGATAGATTTTAACACAACAAATGGCCATTAATTTGAGCTATGTCGCTGTAGAAAACTTACATGTTTTAGGTTATTTGAAACCCTTGTATTTAGAATTAGGTCAAAAGAATTAGAGTCACATAAAATGATAGAATAATGCTACAGTACAATGACCATTTTAAATCTGAGAAAATTACTAATGCTACAGTATAATGACCAAATACACACATTCACCTGCTGGTCAAGTTTCACCAACTTTCCACCTCATGATAAAACTTTAACATAAGAAAGATTTACAAAGCAGAAGAACAATGTGATCAAACTACTGTAAATACTCACATAAACATAGAAGAGGTGTTTTAAACATAAGCTTTTAACATCTATTTAGTTAACATCTACTTAATTAACATCTAACGTAAATATAACAGCTAATATTAACTTTTAACATCAACTTAGTTACTAATCACATAGTTAACACATAAATTAGCAAAATAATCGCATTTCAACGAAAGTTACCACGTTTGGAAGATCTTTCTTCAAGCTACAACTTTCTCAACTGCACTGACTTCAAACAACGATCAGATTTGAAGAAAAACTAGCTCAAACACAGAAATTTTTCAGTACAACAAGTGTGGGAAGAGAGGGCAATGAATGAGAGAGAGAGAGTGACCGGATGGGGAGGGTTAAAAGCTGGCCGAACACACGAAAACTCACGAGATTGTGCACGGAAGTTACTGTCGCGCGTGGAAGATGCAACAAGGAAAAACAACTTTCGGTCGCGGATGGGAGTTGGAAAAGACTACTGCCAGCCTTTGTCGCGCACGGGTTTGGGAATAAAACCTTCTCGCGGTCGTGGTCGGCGAGAAGTGGCTTGGGATCATGTCGCGGTCGTCAGGCGCGAGAAATTCCCAGCAGTTTATTGTCGCGGTCGTGAGACGCGATTAGATGAAGTGGCGATATAGTTTCGTAATTTTCATAAAGTGTAGGTTATTTTTCAAATTATCTTTTTGCTTTGGGTTATTTATAAATTTTTTTCCCTGACGAGTGGTACAATTCACACTGAAAACTGCTGTCACTACAGATTCCCACCCACCCCCCAAACTCCGATGACGCGCCTACCATCAGCAAGTTTCACCACTGTATCTCAGAGTTCCTCGGAAATCCAGGCCAAGATAACATCGCTATCTTACCTATAAAACATAGATACAATCATAAATTAACAAGCACTCATATGTAGCACTGACTTCAAACATGTTGTTGGCAAAGTTATTTTTGTAAAATTTTTGAACTGTGGGTTATTTTTGTAAATAATTATTTTATATGAATTATTAATAAAAAAACTCCAAAATAATACTTTCTACACACATTATACAAAGTTAAGAACCTATATACACACATAAACACATAAATATAACATTATATTATAACATGACGTGTATGAAAAATATAAATTATTTTTAAAAATTCTATATTATTTGTGTAGATTTTGTTACAAATTTACATACATATATTTAGTACTTTAACACATGCAATTTAATCAATGAACTAGTGAACCAAGAATCTGTCGGGTCAATTATTGATTTAGTTTTGATAACTATGCATCCAAATAAAATACCTATTACCCAATGTTCAAAAATTAGTGCATAAATATTTTGAAAATACATCTTGGAATTATAACATATTTAATTATTAATTATAAAGAATCAGCTGTCTGAGTAGTGAACTGGCAGTTGATGAACCGATCACCTGACCGGTTCGGTCACTGGTCCGCTTTTGATAACTATAATTTAAACCCTAAAATATCAACAGGAGATTTGGATACCAACCTAGTTGAACTATCATCACCTAGATGACTGCAGCACAAATGGTTTATCCATATTCTGTAGCTTGTGTTTTTTTCGAGCTCTGTTTTTGACAAAGCAAATGGTATTCGGTATCATATGATCTGCTTCAGTGATAGAATTGAATAATTGAGTGTTGAATTCTACTTTGCCCAATGTTGTAAATGGCGGCTGCACCTAGGCGCTCGGCGGTGACCGGCCGCGGCAATTATGCCCAAATCGGTAGCTTGGGCGGTCAGGTCTCCCAGGCGATCAAAGTCGGTCCTCCACGGCACTCGGTGGAGCAAGGCCACACGAATAGGAGTTAGGCGGAGGAATAAAGGGTTAAAAAGCTTATGCGTTAGGGTAGTTCCTTTTCTCAACTTCTCCCGATGTCCTGTGTCTCGCCGCCGTGATTTAGTCACGAGTAGATCTGCCGCCGCTGAGGAACGAGACTTTCCGCTGTCCGCCGCTGCCGAGGAAGGAGACCTCCCTCGGTCCCTCCGCCTGTCCGCCGCCACCGAGGAAGGAGATCTCGCTCGTCCGCCGTAGCCGAGGAAGATCTCCCTTGGTCCCTCCGCCCATCCGCCGCCGCCGAGATCTCCTGCTCAACTGCTCTACGCGGCGCGACTGCATCTCTCCCCCGATTTCCGAAGCAATCTTGTGCAACTATGCAGGCCAGCCACAGCCACAGGTCCTTCGCACTTCTCCCTCACGGCCTCACAATTGCACATATATGCACTAGACTGCTCCCTCACTCCATATATGCACTGGCATTCCCTGTTGTATGAGTTTTTGCTTTGTCTGTTAGTCCTCTGCTCGTATATCTCCAAATTTGACCTCATTTTTTTCTTCTATTTTTATAGAATGTCGTCAAGTGCATCTGCCTCAGTGTTTGGAACATCCAAGAGTTCTAGTCTTAAGAGGAAATCAAATGATGCAGGATGAGAGTATGGAATGTTAGTTAACCCTGCAAATCTGGATAAAGCGAAGTGTATTTTGTATGGAAAAGTTGTTTCTGGAGGAGTGTATAGACTTAAGCAACACATTGCTCAAATAGCTGAAAATGTTGCTAAATGCCCAAAAGCTTCACTTGAAAATCAAGCAAAGTGCAAAAACTCCATCAATGAGGCAAAGAACATGAAGAAAACCAAGAAAGTAGAAGATGAAGATATTAGAGAAGAGGTGAACATTGATAAAGGGATGGAGGAGGATGAACAACTGCAAGATATTGGAAGTTCAACACGTCGTACTTTAGGCCCTACGGATAAGTTTGCAAATCCTATTGACCTTGAAACTTCTATAACATCAGAAAAGTTGAAGCGACAACAAAATATCAGTGAAGCACTATTTAAGAAGAGAACTCATCACACTAAACAATATGTTGCTAGATGGGTGTATGAATCAGGTATACCGTTCAACGCTATCAACAATGATAACTTCAAGCAAATGGTTGAGGCAGTTGGTCGATTTGGACCTGATTTTATGCCTCCTACTCAATATGAGCTTCAGGAGAGACTGTTGAAGGAGGAGGTGGAAAGAACCAAGACATTATTGAAGAACCATGAAACCGAGACCGGGTGCTCCATAATGACGGATGCTTGGACTGACAGAAAAAGGAGGAGCATAATGAACTTGTGTGTGAATTGCAGTGTTGGACATGTTTTCTTTCTTCGAGGGAGGCATCGGAGGAGTCTCACACAAATCAACTTATATTTGATTATGTGGATGCTTGCATTGAACAAGTAGAGCCAGAACATGTTGTACAAGTAGTTACAAACAACATGGGAGCAAAGACATTGCTGAAAGAGAAAAGGCCTACTATCTTTTGGAACTCATGTGCAACTCACACCATTAACTTGATGCTAGAAGCTATTGGCAAGTTGGCAAGGTTTAAGAAAAACACTTGAGCAAGCCAAGGCATTTACCATTTTTATCTATTCGCATCATAAGACCTTGGCCTTGATGAGATCATTTACAAAGAAAAGAAATATAATAAGGTCAAGAGTAACTAGATTTGCTTTCTTTTTTCTTACTTTGTAGAATTTGATGGAGAAAAAGGCACAGCTAAGGGCAATGTTGGGTAGCACAAAGTGGGATATTTGCAAGTGGTCTAAGACAGCAAAAGAAAAAATGGCAATGTCTACTATGATAAGTGTAAGATTTTGGAATGGTGTGTCGTTGTGCTTAAAGGTCTTTGGACCTTTGGTAAAAGTACTTCGTATGGTTGATGGGGATAGTAAGCCATCTAGGAGTTTTTTATACGAACTCCTCCAAGCAAAAAGAGAAATCAAGGAGGCTATAAATAATTTGGAGAACAACTATAAAACTTTACTTGAAATTATTGATGCAAAGAGGCTTGATTCTCCATTGCATTTGACAGCGTACCTATTGAATCCATATCGTGATCAATCCATTCGTTTGGATAAAACTATTATGGATGTGATACTCAATTGTGTTGAAATCTTCTATCATGGAGATTTTGAGAAGCAAAATCAAGTGATAATGAGGAGTTGCAAAAATTCTTAAGACAAAAGAGGGCTTTTGGTAAGAATTTGGCAAAAACTGGATGTCAAAAATTTAATTTTAATCCAGGTAAACTTGTTTTAAAATTTGTGCTATTTATTGTATGGTTTATAAATATATATAATATGTTCATTTTTTGCTATTTGTAATTATACAACTAATTGGTGGAAAAGTTATGGATGCAATACACCAATATTGCAAAGATTAGCCTTAAGAATCCTCCTCATGCATTTTTTTTTAGTTTTTACATCCTCGTGTTTAATTTACCTCAACTTTATTTTGTAGATACATACAAAGAAAAAAAATAGACTAGATGTGAATCGCCTAAACAATCTAGTCTATATTCAGTTCAATATAAAGTTGATGAACAAGCAAAAGCAGAAGGAGAATAATGTAGATGTCCTCCTAGGTTCGGATGCGACTCATACTCTGGGATGGATTGTTGATGGCGCGGATGAGAGATTGAGCCTGGTACGGGGCTTACATGGAAACTAGTTGATGAAGCATCCGAAGCTAGTGATGTCTTACAGCATCGTAGAAGCAATAAAATGAAATAACTTCATGAAGATGATTTCAACTTGGATAATTCTGATGATGACATCAATGAAGACGAGGTTGAATTTGAGTCCGATCAGGAACAAATCCTTCCAAAATAAAGATTATGAAGAACAACCAGAAGAGGAAGATTAGATATTTATGGATCTATGACTCTATCTATCATTAAACTTTTATTTTTGTTTGTTTGCTTGTTGTTTGTGACTATGTGACTTGTAGTGCAAATGGTTAGTTGCTTGTTTGTTTGCTTTATTGCTTGTTGTTTGAGAATTTATTTGTTTGCTTGTTTGATTATGTATATTCTGTGATGCATATAATTAGTTATAGTCAATAATCTACGTAGCCGCTTAGACCCTGCCTAAGGACCTAGGCGCTAGCCGCCTGACAACTGCTCGCCCGACGCCTAACACCTTCTTGAACATTGACTTTGCCTAGAGTAGGTTTTGGTCTAAAAGGTTTATGTTGATAGTTTCAAAAGATATATGATACGTACTTTCAAGAAGTATACTGACATAATCAAAGTATGTCAAGAAATTAGAAACAAGAAAATTAAGAATAATAAATTCAACAGACATAACCTGAATGCCAGTAAGGAATTTCTGAGAGCACATCAAAACACCATAATAATGAATTGTATACTCCACCGCGGTACACAGCATTGATAAAGATAACAATAATAGCCTGAATACAGAACACAGATTACCCTTTTTACCACTAAACAATTTCATTGATAATACCCAGCAAACACAGTAAATCTGAAACAGACACTAAAATCATCATCTTACGGCGTAACCAATCTATAATCCAAAAGCAAAAGCAAAATAAATATGCAGGATAACATATCACAATTGGTATTAATTCTGAAAAGATTGCATGAACACACAGTCAACATTCTCAATATCTTCATCCTAAGCTATTTTGCAAAGAAACGAAGAGTGTGCTCACTAACTTACATGATGCCAGCACAATGACTGCTCTAGCTAACTTATATGATGCCAATTTTGTTGGCCACATCAAGAGCATCATTGTCTGGTGTCAACTTAACATACACCTTTTTCTTCCCATCAAGCCTGCAAACACAAAAATGGATCAACTAACTACACACAATCGATCATACAAAGCAGATGAGCGGCGGAACAAGTCAGACATCAACCTGATTAGAGTGTTGACTTTCTTTGATTGGATGTTGTACATCTTCTTCACTGATGCCTTGATCATCTTCTTATCTGCCTTGATGTCGACAATGAAGGCAAGAGTGTAATTATCTTCTATCTTTATTGCAGATTCAGTGGTAAGGGGGTCCTTGAGGATCTGGTATTGATCAAGCTTGTCCCTGCCAGGTGCACTGATTCTTGGGTAGTTGGGTACCTCGGATTCCTCTCTTTCTTGAGAGTCTTGGGCCGATGAAATGTTAAAGATGTGCAGATCTTGGTGACTTTCTTTTTGGTTGGCCAGACTTCACAGCCTTTGCAGCATTCAAGGCTTGTGCCTTCCCATCAACCTTCTTTGAGGGGGCTGATATGGATCATATATTAGCACAGCAAACATGAGATGTGTTCATTTGAAGTGAACAGCACAAGCATCATATACAATAATTTACCTTTAAAAGCCAAGCCAAATCAAATCCATTATTGTAGGTAAAAGCTTGCTGTTAAACAATAACCAACTCCTAGCAATAAAGTTATCATTCAGATCCTATGTCAAAAATGTAACTCGTGTTGGAATTTTGTAAATCTCATATAAATATAACATAAATTGAGCTGATTTAGTTGAAAAGCAGGGGGCAACACAATGAAAATTTCAAAAATTATGAGAGCAGATAAATACTTCAAGACATGATGTAATTGGAGAATGCTAGTCACTAGATGAGTAATAAGATGTAGATTAGTAGCAATCCTAGCCAAAAGGAGTAGCAGTAGCACGGTGTACAGTTCTTTTCAGTAAAAAGAAGAGGCGCACCATCCAAGCTACTAATAAAGAATTTTTTGTACCTTTGGAGCCATCAAATTATCTTAAAAGGACAGCCACTGAACTGCATGAAAGAAAGGATGTTAAATGGAAGACTAAACCAGACATTAACAAAATAACAAGAAATGTAGCCATAGAAATTATCCTATTATGGAGCACTGATAGTAATAAACCCACATAATTTAAAATGTGCTAATTGTTAAATTCTACAGGTTGTGGTGAGGGGAAACTAAGAGAGGGAAAATTAAAGAAAATAAAAGGTAGAGAATTATAAATGTAAGACCTAAACATGTAATGTGCGGACCGCAGGGTTCAGTGATCGCAGTTTATATCATAGAAAACATTAGCAATCCATAATATTGTCTAAAATCAGTTTCCCCACAAGGTTATAAAATTAATCGTCAAAAATTATGTACCAATTCGTAACGAAGTGAATGCTAGCTGGAGGAATAGCCCGTAGGCTTACAACAACTAAAACTCAAAAACATAATTGCTTTGTGCGATCATCACAAAAACAGCTAGTTCACTACCGCAGCTGAAGCCAAGAACAAATAGAAACTAATACTCCGTGCATGGACCTAATTAAAAACAAAAAAGATTGACATAGATTTGGTTATCACAAATAAGATAATTACAGGAACCGTCATTGGACACGTACGGGTTATGGCTCATCTACAATAACATGAAACATATGAAAGCGAATTGTAGAAGAAACACAATGCATGGAAAGAACAAAAACCTAGAGAGACGGTGACGAGAGAGGCCGGTCGCCGGCGGAAGAGAAACCCTCCCAAGAGTAGAGTGGGAAGAAGTAATCCTGGCCGTCCAAGACATAGTGATATCTAGATTGGGCTGGGCCTGTAAACGGGTCTTTGGGCCGAAATGAGCAGCTTCAATCGGTGTGAATTGGGCTTGGTAACACACGTGTATTGTATGGGCTATATGATAGATAGATCATAGCTGAATTGGGGAGTTGTTTCTTCTTCTTCTTCCAGTACGTTGTGACGATTGTCATCATGGAGTAATAGATAGAGCCTACAATAAAACCTCGGTCGAACAAGCGCGCTTAATCTGTCAAGTCAACAGGCCACATTTGTCCTTATATATATATATATATATATGTCAATCTCATCGATAAAGCCAGGTGCATTGAAAAGTCACCGTCCGTCCAAGAAATCGGTAGCCAAATTGTGCACTAGATCTAAAAGAGTGAGTGACCTCATCACCTTTCTTCCAGTAGCTAGCTACTAGTACGATGTAGTACTCAGAACTGTGAAAAAAATAAATAGATGGGCTGATCCCATCTGCTGGGTTCAATGTATGTAAGTGATACATATATGGTCCAGGCATGCCTTGAGTGACCATCCTCAGTCCGCCGTCGTCCACTTCCACAGGCCGTACGTCGACTAAACGTGGACGCTTGCTGTCTTAAACCATACTACTACTACTACTACTAAGCTACTTGAGTAATATTAATTATTATTGGATGAACTGAAAGATACAAGATGAACGGTTGCCTGCCAAACAAGTGTCCCACTGCCACTATATAATATGAATCCATCCATCCCTTACCAAGCAAATTAAGATGCATGAATCTGTATTGACTAACTGTTTCGGGTCTTCTCCTAAAAGGATGATGCCGATATATCTTTGAATTATGTCGATTAATTCCTCGCCCACCGCAAAAAAGAACTGGATTGCACTCTGCAAATTCCAAAGTAGCTTTAATATATAGTATGCACCCAGTTTAGCCAAGATCTTATATGAACGGAGATAGCTAGGGTGGTGCAACCTAACTTGTTTTGAATCCCCATCTTTACAAAATATTGTCTGACTGACGCGACTTTGACAGATTTTTTTTGGCATGTGCGATTAATGTAAATCTTTATTAATCATTCTGGTCCATTTCCTTGTATCATGCATCAAAGACATGCAACAATTAACTTCCTTCTAGATCCAGTGTATGCATTAGTGGCATTAGTGGTATTTCTCTTAATTAGCGCTAAGCACACTCACTCACACACACTCACTCTCTCTCTCTCACATATATATATATTTATATAGCTAGAGGAACCTTCGGAGACATGTGTCGACGTGGCATGGCGCCTGTTGACGAGACCCACCTGGTCTGAAGAATGGGAGGCCACTCTGCCTTTTGGGAACCCCAATCCCGGGATACACATCCGAGCCAGTAGGTCGACATGACCAAATGTAGAGATTAAACACCTAATGACACTTGGGAATTTGTAACTAATTATTCTCACTTAATACTACAAATAAATACTATATTAAGTGTGTTTTAAAGTCTTCTCCCATCAAAATAATCTCTCAACCACTTATGTCGGTGACATACTAACAAGATTAAAATCTCTCTTGAGACCTCAACATATATAAATCTCACATGATCATTTTCTTCTTTCACTAGATTTGAAGTGACTCGTAAAACAGTCACTCTAGGTCACAATTAGATTGCAACACTCATACTTCATTGTTGGAGACTATAAACCCACAACAATATATATAGCACTTATGACCAATAATCTTTTGCTATCAAGTGTGATTTTTTACCACGTACAGAATTGAGAACTTCTCCAATTTCGTCTATTGGAGAATTTTTTTTTCTATTTATGTGCAAATTAAGTGCGCTTGGAGCTTTGCTATTTAATTTGCGCAAGATGCTTTTGATGCTAAATCTTTGGACAATTAATTGGATTAGGGGCCCTTTTAGTTGGAAAAGTACTAGTTGTTCTTCGGAGATGAGCAGATGCAAAATTAGGTACAACTTCATCCGTCAAACTTGAAACTTTTCTCCTGAAAGTCAAAATTCAAAGATTTAATTCTTTAGTATAACAATAAATTTCTGTCAAATGAAAAGATATATGTTGCAAAAGCAAAGTAATACTGTATGTAGTTGGATAAATATGGATATCGATCGCTAAACAGCATGATCAAAGCATAAAAATTTGAAACCAAATTACCATGTAGCCTCAATTTCAGTCTAAGATCACCAGTTTCATTTTCACAGGTGGACGAATGTTTCAATTTTCAAAGACAGATAACAAATTCATTTTGAAAATTTGAAGAATTTTGCACACCAATCGATTAGACCTATTGAAAGACCTGTCATCATTTCAGTTGGAAGTTTCTGATCTCTTTGCTAAGCTTAAGTGCCCCTCGGACTTTTCTTTGGCGGTTCGTCTTCCTTCTGCTTCAGTTCTTTTCCCTTCTTCTAAACTTCCACTTTCTCGAGCTGTTGCCATGGCTAATGTTTGGGTGGATCCTTCACCATTTCTGAGACATGGCCTCGAGCAGATTAATGTCGATGATCGTCCTCTTCAAACTAGATGTATTGTTCTGAGATCAGAGTCAAACGAATCCTTGGCAATTGCTTCGCTTGCCCCAGAGGCAAATAACCCTTTCACTGTCTGCTCTTGGTCCAGGTTCTGCTATGGTGCGATTTGCTTCCACTCTTCTGAGAGAGAGTATAATAGTGAGGGTATGCATATTACAGAAGATTTCCTCCTTTTTTGTCAGGACAAAATGAAGGTCAGAACCAGTGTAGGAAAAGCTTCAATCAATTTGTCTGGCTGATGTTGCTCAACTTCCCATTGGTTTTCTGGTCAATTAATAATCTAGCAAAAACGATTTCCTCTTTTGGGCAGCTTCGCGAATGGGATAAAGGCTTTCAAGTTAATGGAGCTCTCATGTTATGGTCAAGTGTTTAGTTACTGATCTAGCTGATATCCCTCGCTACCTTGTGATTACAGAGGCTGATAAAACATTGGGTTACAGTTGGACTGTGCAAGTGGTGATTTGTTACGTCTGGCATACTGGTGCTCTAGTTGGGGATGAAGATGATCCAGAAGACTTTCAACCGCCAGGAGCTAATGTTGGTGATCAGATTAAGACCTAGACCAAGTTTGGACTAGATCCACTCTGATGCTGATCGCTCTGATTGAAGTATAGACAGGCTTCAACTTTACTTGAACAAATGTTAGTATGCGAAATTACAGGATCTTAATCGGAATTACCGAAATCCAAAGGTTGATCGAAACACACACAACTCAAAGTAATTGCACAACTCTTTATTTCAAAGAGGGCTTGTACACGTCGAACGTTAAGACGCACTGGCCTACGTCAAGGAACTATGTGTTGATTGAAGGATGCCGACTAGAGGGGGGTGAATAGGCGGTTTTTCTAATTTTAATTTTAATTGAGTGGTTTACAAACTAAATTGCAATATCAATACTCAAATGATATGGATCACGGCACAAAGTAAGTTTTGCAATTACTAAAGAGATAAGAGCAACAATTCAATTTCTAGAAGTATAAAGCAAGTGATAGAAGTAACCGAAAGAGATCGAATTTTTCCCGAGGTCTCAGAAATTTGCCGATTTCCACTAATCCTCGTTGAAGCACTCTTCACTAGAGCTTTTGCTTCGATTTCACTACGGGTAGCCCTTCTCCTCTCCGGATAGGCGAGCTCCGAGCCTTTACAACCAACCGCCGGGCCTCTCCGACACACACCATCAATTGAGAGATCGCCAGACCTCCCGAGTCGTCTAGGTGACGGCAATCACCAAGAGTAATGAGCCTAGCACCTTGCTTGATCAACCTCAAAGCTTGAAGAACAAGTATGCAAATGCAAATGTCTCAATCTCAAACTTTCTCAACTAGCTCTCAACACTTTGCTAAAGAATTGGCTTCAAATGCAAGAGAATGAGTATGAGAGGCTTTGCAAGCTGTTTCACTAAGCTTAGGAGATGAAATTCGTGTGTATGCAGTTTCTCCAAACAGTAGGGTATATATAGTTTTAGAAAAACGGTCGTTTTCAAGAAAATTGGGCGAAAGTTGTACTGGCCGGACATTGTCCGGCCATTTCGGACAATGTCCGGTCAGTACAAAGAAAGTGACCGTTGCTCACGTGATTTTCGAGTGTCAGTAGCCGTTTGAAAACGTTTTGTGAAGGCCGGACGAAAGGCATTTGTCCGGACAAATAGATATGTCTCTGTTAGCACTTCCCATTTAACAGCTCTCAAAACTTGTACAGACCGGACGAATGTGATTTGTCCGGACAAAATGTCCGGACAAATGCATACGTCTCTATTAACACTCATGTTTTCATCTTCTCAGAATACTTCGGACAATGTCCGGTGCGTCCCGGACAAAAGCCCCCGGACGAATTCATTTGTCTCTGTTATTTGCAATTAAGCTTCCCACAAAAAATGTACTGGCCAGACATTGTCCGGCCATTTCGGACAGTGTCCGGCCTAAATCAGACAGATGCCCCGGACAAGTTTATTTGTCTCTGGTTTTCATTTTGCAATTTTCAGAAGAAGTTTGTATTGGCCGGACATTGTCCGGCCAGTTCAAAACGAAAACAGAATCTCTGAATTTTTACCCAATTTCAATTAGGAACTAGATGCATATGCAAATATGTTTCCAAAGACTACAAGATTGATCAAATGACTTGTGCTATAACCCCTCTTAATAGTACGACCATCTAAACTAGAAATTTTCAAAAAATAAAAACGCTAGGTTTAGATACTTGTACTTTTGTCGGAGTTTTTCGTCATTCTTGCTTCATGAAGTCTTGATAGTCTTGATTTGCACTTTTGTGATGCTTTCTCCTCTTTTTAACCTGAGTCTCAAATACATAGGTTAGTTGCATATGTTACGGATGTCATTAATCACCGAAACCCTAATCAGGGCTCAAGATTCAACAATCTCCCCCTTTTTGGTGATTGATGACAACCATTATACATAAAACACAAGGATATCAAAAATAAATATAAGTATATGGTGCTCCCCCTGAATCACATAAACATAAACATATCCACAAATCCATCCATAACAACACATAAACATATTCATCCATACATAAACATATTCATCCATATAACAACATATCCAAACATAACATATCATCCATAACTACTCTCCCCCTTTGTCATCAAACAACCATAAAGGGAGAAAAACATAAGTAGCATCATAAGTAGCATACACCCCATAGATATATATACAGACAAGACAAACAATCAAAGAGATCTAGGACTGCGGAGGATGATCGGAGGAAGAATCGCCGCGACGACGACGCTGATACTGGCCTGCATCAAAACGCCCCCGCAGCTCAGATATGTCTTGACTCATAGAATCTATACGAGGCTCGATGACATTGAGCCGATGATCGATGGAGCTCAGTCTGGAGTCAACCTCATCAAAGCGGGTCTCGAAGCGCATGGACATCTGATCGAGACACTCCATGATCATCATGTATGGAGCCGAAACATCAGGGCTAGGTGTAGCTTCTAGGCCCCTATAGAGTGTTTTAATAATTAATGACAATTACAAATGCTATACTAACGTTACCTGCCTAGTTCTGTCAAGAAGATACTTAAAAGACAGGTTAATGAAAGGCAAAGAAAGAGCCTCAGGATAAAGAAAGGGCGTATTGATCAAAAAGGCAAAGGTACGGAATAGGGTCTTTTCCTTTTTACCGATCTAAGGTGATTAGAGAAGAATTTTGACCGGATTTTAGGATAGTTGCCGTACTATTAAGAGGAGCATGTGGTGTATCACAAAATACTTCATCTATGTGCCACAAATCATAAAATCAACTTGCATTGCATACTAGAAGGTCACATCCTTTGAAAATGCTTATTTCAACTCATTTCTGCTCAGCTCTGTCTCAGTCGGTCTGACCGAACTCACGGATTGACCGATTAGAATTCTCGGACTGACCGACGTTATGTCTTTGTATAGTATATACCTTTATAAGGTCGGTCTGTCCGTAGTTTAAACCTAAGTCAGTCTCCTGGAACTTCATGAACTATCTTTCTGTTGTTTTGAGCTATTACGGTCTGACCGTTTGATTAGACCGATCTGACCGAAAAATCGGTCTGACCGTGTTTTTGTACTACGGTCTGACCGTATGGCCGGTCTGTCCGTATATATCGGCCGGACCGTATAAGGTGTCCAGAAACTAGGTCGTCTCTGGACAGCTTCACGGTCTGACCGAAATAGGCTCCGGTCTGACCGTGTGTGTGCCTGACAAGGGCAGTTGAGCATTTATTGCGCCTGTTTAATGCCGTTGCAATTGCGGCGGTCTGACCGAGCTTGTGCCTGCGGTCTGACCGCCAGGTGATCTTTTTCTCCCAACGGCCTGTAACGGCTATATTAATTGTGGGGGGTATATATACTCCCATGCACGGCCCTGTTCACAACTTTTGGTATAATCTTGAGCATTGTCATCATCCTTGAGAGCCTAAGCTAGTTTCATACACTCTAGGTTTCAAATTCTCGAATTTGTGAGAGTGTGCATTTGAGATCTTCTAGTGCATTGTATTTAGATCATTAAATCAATCTTGTGACACTAGAAGAAGGCTAAGTGATCATCACCGGCGTGTTACTCTTGGAGTTTGCTGGCTCCTAGACGGCTAGGAGAAGGGTTTTGGAGAGCTCTTCAAGGAAGATTGTGAAGAAGCCTCAAAACGTCTTGTGAAAGGGTTGAGCACACCTTGCCGGAGCGGTAAAGTGCATCCTTAGTGAAAACGAGGTTTGGATAACTCATCACACTAATCCGGCTCAAGATCTAGGTCACTTCTCGAGAGAAGGTTGACTAGATAGAGGAGCGGTTAGAGATTTGAGTTTGCCTCAACGTGGATTAGGGGTGATCGGCAAATCACCGAGACCACGGGATATATCCTTGTGTTGGAATTGTGCTTTGTTCATATTGTGTTATATATTTTCTCTCATTATCTAAATTGTTTGATTAATTGCTAAATTGTTAAATTCGCCTATTCACCCCCTCTAGTCGATATCCTAGATCCCTTTCAATTGGTATCAGAGCTAGGACTCCTTTTAGTGGATTTAACCATCCCGGAGTAGGATAAAGATGGCTAGTGAGGGTCGGATCAATATTGGCAAACCACCACTCTTTGATGGATCTAACTATACTTATTGGAAAACTAGAATGATGGTTTATCTTAAAGCCATGGGTGGAAAGATTTGGAAAGTGGTGGATGAGGGTTTTGCAATTCTTGATGATGATGATATGACCAACCTAGATAGAGATAATGTCTTAGCCAATGCTCAAGCCATGAATGTTCTTTATAGTGCTCTAAATCTAGGTGAATTTAATAGAATTTGTAAACTTGAAACGGCCCATGATATTTGGAGAAATCTTATGGATATTCATGAAGGAACCTCGATGGTCAAGGATGCTAAATTATTTATCCATAAGGGGCAATTTGAAAAGTTTGCTATGTTGCCCAATGAAGATGTATCGAAGATGTTTAACCGTTTAAATAACATTGTAAATGAGTTAAAAGGGCTTGGTATGGATGTCACAAATGTGGAATTTTGTCATAAGTTTCTTAGAGCTTTACCTTCAAAATATGACACAATTGTAACCTTACTTGTGCGTTCAAACTTGAAGAGTGTGACTCCGTTGGAAGTCTTAAGTGAGATTCTCACTCATGACATATTCAAGAAATCTCAAGAAGAAGTGCAAGATGAGGCTTCCGACTCCAAGAAGAAGAACATAGCACTAAAAGCTCAAGCTTCCAAAAGGGAAGATAATGAAGAAGAAAGCGATGAGAGAGACACCGATGAGGAAATGGCTCTCTTTGTGAGAAGGTTCAAGCGGTTCATGAAGAAGAGATATCAAGGAAAGTCCTTCAAGAAAGGACAATCATCCAAGAGGAACCCATTTGAAGAGAGAAGATGCTTTGATTGCGGTGAAAAGGGTCACATCTCCACACAATGCAAAAATAAGGAAGAAGAAAAATCAATGAAGAAGAAGAAGTACGAAAAAGAAGGAGAAAGCAAGAAGAAGGTTTTCAAGAAATATTATAAGAAGAAGAAGGATGGACAAACTTGCTTCATTGAATGGGATTCGGATACTTCAAGTTCCGATTCCGATGATGAAGATGAAGCATCACCCAAAGGACTCGCCGGGGTAGCTATCAAGGAAGCTCCATCTCTATTCTCCACTCCTCATTGCCTCATGGCTAAAGGAGAATCGAAGGTATCATGTGACGAAGATAAATACACTTATGATGACCTAGTTGAGATGATCACCGGTTTTGATGACTATATGAGTAAAGAGAAAGAAAAATTCAAGGAATTGAAGAAGAGATACAAAACTCTTCAAAATTCCTATGAGGAGCTAAACACATCTCATGAGAGTCTCAAGAAAACTCATGAGATGCTTAAGGAAGCTCATGACTCACTACTTACTCATAAAGCCAACAAAACGGGTAATGAGATAGGCATCACTTGCAATATTTTGAATGACTTGCCCATGATGTCTACTTCTAGCATATCTACTTCTTGCGAAGATTTAATTGAATTCCCATCTAGACCTAAAATTGATGATAATGTGCTTAGTCTTGAAAACAATGAACTTAAGGACAAAATTGAAAAACTAACCAATGACCTAGCTAAATGCTATGTAGGAGAATCAAAATTAAGACATCTTCTAGATAGTCAAAAGTTTTCCTTAAGAAAAGAAGGACTAGGCTACATTCCTAAAAAGGGAAAACATGCTTTTGTCCCATCTAAAACCGTTTTTGTAAAAGAAAAGGGACATTGCAACAAATGTAAAAGTTTATGTCACATTGAAAAGAATTGCCATGCTAGCAAAATTAACTCATCTCTTGTATTCAATTCTTGCTATGTTTTAAAGAAAATGAACAATGGCGATATTAAAGCCAAATTTATTGGAACCCCAATCATTGGTGCCAAAAAGAAAACCATTTGGGTCCCAAAATCCTTGGTAACTAACCTCCAAGGACCCAAAAAGATTTGGGTACCTAAAAGGACCTAACCTTGTTTTGTAGGTAAATTACAAGGCCGGAGAACAACATTGGGTGCTCAATAGTGGATGCACTCAACATATGACCGGTAATCACAACATGTTCTCCTCTCTAAATAACGAAGGTGCGGAATATGACAAGATCACGTTTGGAGACAATAGCAAAGGAAAGGTAAAAGGTTTAGGTAAAATTGCCATCTCAAACGACCTCTCCATATCTAATGTATTACTTGTTGAATCTCTAAATTTCAACCTCTTATCCGTAGCTCAACTTTGTGATCTTGGATTTATATGTGCATTTTATCCAAAAGAGGTGATTATCACTAGTATTGATGATAATAGGTTGATTTTCAAAGGTTTTAGACATGGCAACCTCTATTTAGTTGATTTCAATTCAAATGATGCTAATCTTGGTACATGCTTGTTTACTAAATCTTCTAAAGGTTGGCTATGGCATAGAAGGCTTGGGCATGTTGGAATGAAACAATTAAATAGACTAGTTAAACATGATTTAGTTGTTGGATTAAAAGATGTAAAGTTTGAAAAAGATAAATTATGTAGTGCTTGCCAAGCCGGAAAACAAGTTGCAAACTCACATCCAACTAAAAGCACAATATCAACTTCTAGTCCACTTGAATTATTGCATATAGATTTATTTGGACCAACTACTTTTGTGAGCATTGGTGGCAATAGTTATTGCCTTGTCGTTGTAGATGATTTTTCTAGATATACATGGATATTCTTTTTACATGATAAGTCAATTGTATTTAACACTTTCAAAAGTTTTGCTCAAAGGGCCGAAAATGAATTTAGCTTCAAGATCAAGAAAGTGAGAAATGACAATGGCTCCGAATTCAAGAATACCAAGGTTGAAAATTGGTGTGATGATAAGGGCATCAAACACGAGTTTTCGGCCAAGTATGCACCGGAGCAAAATGGAGTAGTCGAACGAAAGAACCGGACATTGATAGATATGGCAAGGTCTATGCTTTCGGAGTACAATGTTTCGGACACCTTTTGGGCCGAAGCAATCAACACTGCGTGCCATGCATCAAATCGTCTTTATTGTCATCGACTACTAAAGAAAACTCCTTACGAGCTTCTCATTGGAAGGAAGCCAAACATTTCCTACTTCCGTCTGTTTGGGTCTAAGTGCTATATCTTGCGGAAAGGTACACGCTTATCTAAATTTCAAAGTAAATGTGATGTAGGATTTTTGTTAGGATACTCATCAAATAGCAAAGCATATCGTATCTACAACCAAAACTCCGGTTTGGTTGAGGAGACACATGATGTTGAATTTGATAAGACTAACGGCTCTCAAGAGGAGCAAGACAATTTGGATGATGTAGGTAATGAACGGTTGAGAGTGGCAATGAAGAACATGACCATTGGGGATATCAAGCCGAAAGAAGATAGTGATCAAGATGAAGATCCATCCACTCAAGCTATCCCCTCTTCATCAACTCCTCAACACGAAGTTCAAATAGTTGAAGTGGTCAATGTGGAAGACTCCTCTCAACAACAACCGGAAGTACCTTCTACCTCTACTTCACAAAACCCGGTTGATCATCCAAGAATTCATCACTCAATTTCAAAAGATCACCCCGTCGATCAAATTGTTGGTGACTTGTGTAAGGGTGTTCAAACTCGTTCTCGTCTTGCTTCATTTTGTGAAAAGTACTCTTTTATCTCCTCTTTTGAGCCCACACTTGTAGATGAAGCTTTAAAAGATCCGGATTGGGTGAATGCTATGCATGAAGAATTAAACAACTTCACCCGCAACAATGTTTGGGAATTGGTAGAAGAACCAAATCCGGATGAGCATAATGTCATTGGAACCAAATGGATTTTCAAGAATAAACAAGATGCAAATGGAGTGGTAGTAAGAAACAAGGCAAGATTGGTGGCTCAAGGATACACTCAAGTTGAAGGTTTGGACTTCGGTGAAACCTTTGCTCCCGTAGCTAGACTTGAGGCTATTAGAATCTTGCTTACTTTTGCTTCATCTCATAATATTAGACTATATCAAATGGATGTCAAAAGTGCATTTTTAAATGGAAAAATTAATGAGTTAGTATTTGTTAAACAACCTCCCGGATTTGAAGATCCTACAAAGCCGAATCATGTGTATAAACTCTCCAAGGCTCTTTATGGTCTTAAACAAGCACCTCGTGCCTGGTATGAAAGACTTAGAGACTTTTAATTTCAAAAGGCTTTAAAATTGGGAAAGTTGATACTACATTGTTTACTAATGCTATACTAGGCCCCTATAGATTGTAGCTTCTAGGCCCCTATAGAGTGTTTTAATAATTAATGACAACTACAAATGCTATACTAACGTTACCTGCCTAGTTCTGTCAAGAAGATACTTAAAAGACAGGTTAATGAAAGGCAAAGAAAGAGCCTCAGGATGAAGAAAGGGCACATTGATCAAAAAGGCAAAGGTACGGAATATGGTCTTTTCCTTTTTACCGGTCTAAGGTGATTAGAGAAGAATTTTGACCGGATTTTAGGATAGTTGCCGTACTATTAAGAGGAGCATGTGGTGTATCACAAAATACTTCATCTATGTGCCACAAATCATAAAATCAACTTGCATTGCATACTAGAAGGTCACATCCTTTGAAAATGCTTATTTCAGCTCATTTCTGCTCAGCTCTGTCTCAGTCGGTCTGACCGTATGTTGGACCGGTCTGACTGAACTCACGGACTGACCGATTAGAATTCTCGGACTGACCGACGTTATGTCTTTGTATAGTATATACCTTTATAAGGTCGGTCTGTCCGTAGTTTAAACCTAAGTCAGTCTCCTGGAACTTCATGAACTATCTTTCGGTTGTTTTGAGCTATTACGGTCTGACCGTTTGATTAGACCGGTCTGACCGAAAAATCGGTCTGACCGTGTTTTTGTACTACGGTCTGACCGTATGGCCGGTCTGTCCGTATATATCGGCCTGACCGTATAAGGTGTCCAGAAACTAGGTCGTCTCTGGACAGCTTCACGGTCTGACCGAAATAGGCTCCGGTCTGACCGTGTGTGTGCCTGACAAGGGCAGTTGAGCATTTATTGCGCCTGTTTAATGCCGTTGCAATTGCGGCGGTCTGACCGAGCTTGTGCCTGCGGTCTGACCGCCAGGTGATCTTTTTCTCCCAACGGCCTGTAACGGCTATATTAATTGTGGGGGGTATATATACTCCCATGCACGGCCCTGTTCACAACTTTTGGTATAATCTTGAGCATTGTCATCATCCTTGAGAGCCTAAGCTAGTTTCATACACTCTAGGTTTCAAATTCTCGAATTTGTGAGAGTGTGCATTTGAGATCTTCTAGTGCATTGCATTTAGATCATTAAATCAATCTTGCGACACTAGAAGAAGGCTAAGTGATCATCACCGGCGTGTTACTCTTGGAGTTTGCCGGCTCCTAGACTGCTAGGAGAAGGGTTTTGGAGAGCTCTTCAAGGAAGATTGTGAAGAAACCTCAAAACGTCTTGTGAAAGGGTTGAGCACACCTTGCCGGAGCGGTAAAGTGCATCCTTAGTGAAAATGAGGTTTGGATAACTCATCACACTAATCCGGCTCAAGATCTAGGTCACTTCTCGAGAGAAGGTTGACTAGATAGAGGAGCGGTTAGAGATTTGAGTTTGCCTCAACGTGGATTAGGGGTGATCGGCAAATCACCGAGACCACGGGATATATCCTTGTGTTGGAATTGTGCTTTGTTCATATTGTGTTATTTATTTGCTCTCATTATCTAAATTGTTTGATTAATTGCTAAATTGTTAAATTCGCCTATTCACCCCCCTCTAGTCGATATCCTAGATCCCTTTCACTAAGAGATATCGAATAAGACTGGAGCGGAGAAGGTGCTCCCGCTACTGTAGACATGTGCTCATCTTCATCAGCTGGTGATCCTACTTGGTTTTCATATCGGATAAGAATCCCCAAGCTCTTCATTCGGTAGTACTCCATCGAAGAGGAACGAGATGCTCGATGCAGACCAAAATATGTCAAAGTGTGAGCTATGAAGGGTGCGAAGGGCAAAAGCCTCTTCGAGTCCATCTGAACTTCCTACATCTCGTGGAACAAGAACTCAACGATGTCAAATGGGGTCTCGTCAACTTGAGCCTTCAGCAGACGCAACATGGTAGATGTGACGGCCCCGCGATCTCCGGTTTTGGGCAAAATAGTCATACGATTGAGCTTTTCAAGAATTGCAACTGGATGGATCAGCTAAGAGACTTTACCAATGTTGGGATCTGGATTGTCAAAGAGATGAACGACATCTTCGACTCGAACTTCATCGAAGGCAAAGAGACTGTTATCAACATGCTCAATCTGTAGAGCTTCTTCGAACTGTGCCTTCGTGAGTGTTTTCTTCGAGTTGTTATTCATGAAGACTATGTGAGATCGATCCGAGGCAACATGAAGAGATGCAAAGAAGGATCGTATGATGTCCACATTCCATTTCCAGTCTTCTTGCATCTCGGTGAACGAATACATATTGATAGCCAAGAATTTGCCCCTTAGGGGATAATTGACTTTGCTCTCAATCAAATACCAGTCGATAGCTTGATGCTCAAAGACTTTGGCTGAGGAGAAACGAGTGTAATATTGGGACATTTGAAATGCACTCCAGAAGTTCCGTTCAGTACAAGTCCTCAGATGCTCATAGGGATTCTTTCGACGAAGCCACCGAATCGCACTAGTAGTGAATGTCTGATGGCCCCCGGGTTGCTGATCACCACTACTGCTGCTACTGTCATCTGAGTCTGAGTGCGCAATGGGAGACCCTATGGGAGATGCTGGAGCAGCATCATCCTCATCTACTGCTAATGAGTCCCAATCAATCGGTTGCGCCTGTTGGGAAGATCCAAGGCCATGGCGACGGCTAGTCTGTTTTACTCGTCCTGACATGATGACTCTGGTAGAGAGAGAGAGACAGATATAGAATTTTATAAAGAGCTGATTCGATGAGATATTGAGAGAATGCCATGAGATGCATGAACTATTCCTCATGTGTATACAAAAGCTCATTTGACTCGATTTGAACTATACCACATTCATGCATTCACTAACAGAAGCTTGTTTAGATTGCATATTATCACTTTCTGCAATTCAGTTGTGATTTGATTCAATTTTAGCCCTAGTCATTTAGCTTGGTTCATGTTGAACATCTAGTGCAAGCCAATATAATCAACTTCTATATACTCATATTATGCATGTCATAGAACTAGAATGAAGTTGCAGAAATTTGATGAGAATCTATGTTTCAACAATTAATATAGCAATTTTATCACACTTGCATAAGAGCTACACTAGATTGTGTCAAAAATTTAACCCTAGAAAGCATCTTGATACTCATGTCATGCATGTCTACGAAATGATCTAATTTTGCAAAAGCCAATTAAGATTAGACTAATCCTAGAAGCCAATTTCATGAAAATCTTATCAATTTAGACATGCAAAATCAGGAACACAATTTCAAAACCCTAGAATGAAATGAAATGCAATGCATGAATCTGAGGGGAGGAGAAGAAAACTAACCAAAGCAAGGAAGGAGGAGAGGCACAGGAGCCCAAATCTGAAGCCGGACGAGAGGAGGTCGGACGGATCCTTGTGTCCGGTGAGGAGGTGAGAAATGGGGTGAGAGAGAGGAACAAGAGAGCAAAAGAAAAGAATCAGTCGATTTGGGGAAGAAGAAGACTTCGGGAAATTTTATAACTGAATAGACGTGCACACGTCGAACAATGTCCGCTCGGGCCAGACAATGTCCGATATGGGCGGACAGAGTCCGAACTGGGCGGACAAAGTCCGGTCAGTTCAGAGAAGATCCTGAATGTTCTGTAATTTTGAGATTTTCGCAATTTTGTTTCAAAAAGGAGTTTAATTTCCGAATGAACTCAAATACCATGTTGGGAATAGAGATAGATAGCATTGAGTTGGATATGAGACAAGAAGATCTTGATATGAACCTCCAAAAGATGTTTTCGGGTAAAACGGGTAAAACAAACGGATTTTCACCAAATCTTCAAATCTCAATGAAACTTGGATTTTTCTGAAATGTTTGGACTTGTATGAATTTAAAATACTATTTCAAGCCAAACATGGAAGAGATTTTGGATCAAATAGCGAAATTCACAAAATGCATGTTTTGGGTATTTTCGTGTCAAAGTTCGTTTTCGGGAGACTTGGAAAATATGATAACTTGAAAACCATAGGTATTTTGAGAAAAAGTTCAACATGAACTATCTTCAAATGATTGAGATCTAAGTGTTTCACGTAGAAAGTTTTTGTCAAAACCCAACTGATCTTAGTTTATGGAAATAAGTGATTTTAGGCCAAAAACAAGATCCCGAGATCTTCAATTTTGTCGAAATTCTACATTTAGCTCGAAATCCTTTCTTTTCACTTTCAAAACCTTTGAGAACATATTTGAAAGATATTTTTGAAGGTTTTGTGTTAATTTTACACATTTTGAAAATTTTGAGCACTTTTCACCCTTTTGATTTAAAAATGACCCTTTTAATAAAAGACATGCATAATTTTCATTTTTGTACACAATTTTAGGGGTATACAAGTATTCAATGAGTTTGAAGTTGCTCCCCCTTAATGTGTCATCCAAGTTTTGTTGAGAAGAGATAAAGAGGTGAACTTTTGGTCTTTTTCTTCAAAATAGGAAGTGATTGGCATAGATGCCTACATTGCTTGAATATATATACATATATATATATATATACATATGTATAAGTATTAATATACGTTCTAGATAAGATCATACTAAGGACCATTTCAAAACAAGCAAGAGATCAAATAACATTTGAAATGTCAATAACATTCAATTCATTTCTTAACTTGCTAAATCTTGACTCATCCAAGGGTTTAGTGAATAAGTCCGCTAATTGATTGTCGGTTGAAACATGATTAATCACTATATCCCTCTTTGATACATGATCCCTTAGGAAGTGATGTCTAATGTCAATGTGCTTAGTTCGAGAGTGTTGAATGGGATTTTTAGCAATTTTAACGGCACTCTCATTATCACATAAAAGTGGAACACAATTGACTTTTATGCCATACTCTAGCAAAGTTTGCTTCATCCATAATAGTTGTGCACAACAACTACCGGCCGAAACATATTCCGCCTCGGCGGTTGAGAGTGCAACCGAATTTTGTTTCTTAGAAGTCCATGAGACTAATGATCTTCCTAGAAGTTGACATCCACCGGAAGTACTCTTTCTATGAATTTTACAACCGGCATAATCAGAATCCGAATATCCAAGAAGATCAAAACTAGCATTCTTAGGGTACTAAAGGCCTATGTTTGGTGTATGTTTTAAGTATCTAAAAATTCTTTTTACTGCAGTCAACTGACATTTTCTAGAAACAGCTTGAAATCTAGCACACATGCATACACTAAACATAATGTCCGGTCTAGAAGCAGTAGAGTACAATAAGCTACCAATCATAGAACGATATAATTTAAGTTCCACCGGTTTACCTCCCTCATCCAAGTCCAAATGACCATTTGTAGCCATGAGAGTCTTGATTGGCTTTGCATCATCCATGCCAAATCTCTTGAGCAAATCCTTCACGTATTTGCTTTGACTCACGAATATTCCTTCTTTGATTTGCTTAATTTGAAGCCCGAGGAAAAAACTTAATTTACCTATCATAGACATCACAAATTCCTTTGACACGGTTTCACCAAAGGCTTGACAAAGGGATTCATTAGTGGAACCAAAAATTATATCATCGACATAGATTTGGCAAACAAAGAAGTCATCATTTATGATTTTGGTAAAGAGAGTTGTATCAATTTTTCAAACCTTAAAACCTTGTGAAATTAGAAAATTTCGCAATCGTTCATATCAAGCCCTAGGGGCTTGCTTAAGACCATAAAGGGTTTTTGAGAGTTTATAGACATGATTAGGATATTTTGGATCTTCAAAGCCCGGTGGTTGCTTTACAAATACAAGTTCCGAAATTTCACCATTTAAGAAGGCACTTTTAACATCCATTTGAAATAGCTTGATTTCAAAACTTGATGCAAATGCAAGTAAGATATGAATGGCTTCTAGTCTAGCCACGGGAGCAAAAGTTTCACGAAAATCTAATCCTTCAATTTGAGAATAACCTTGTGCTACCAATCTAGCTTTATTTCTTACAACTATACCATTTTCATCTTGCTTATTTCGAAAAACCCATTTTGTACCAATTACATTGTGATCAAGACGTTTTTCTACAAGTTTCCAAACATTGTTTCTAGTAAAGTTGTTCAATTCCTCATGCATGGCATTTATCCAATCCGGGTCCGCTAGTGCTTCATCAATGCATTTGGGCTCAAGATTAGAAATGAAAGATGCATGCTCACAAAAAGATGCGATTCTAGAGCGAGTTTGAACACATTTACCAACATCACCTATTATTTGGTTGACGGGGTGACCTTAGTGATGGTTTGATAAAGTCTTGGATTTTGCAATGCTTGATCTTCATTTTCCTTCATCTCCGGATTAAGATCAACTTGGGTAGTAGTCTCCGGAACTATAGAAGCTAATTCATTTTCTTGACCGGGTGACTTTGAATCTTCATCTTTAGGCTTAATGTCCCCAATTGTCATGTTTTTCATAGCTTCTCGTAGTTCCTCATTTCCTACATTCTCAAGATCTTCATACTCTTCTTGAGAGCCATTAGTTTCATCAAATTCAACATTGCAAGTTTCCTCAATGCATTCGGTTATAGTGTTAAAAACACGATAAGCTTTGCTAATTGATGAATATCCAACAAGAAAACCCTCATCAACACATCTTTGAAATTTTCTAAGATGCATGCGTTTTTTAAGAATGTAACATTTGCAACCAAAAACTCAAAAATATGAAATATTTGGTTTTCTTCCAACAATTAGCTCGTAGGGAGTTTTGTTTAACAATGGATGAGTGTAAAGCCGGTTTATAGTATAACAAGCAGTATTGACTGCCTCGGCCCAAAACCTAGTGGGGGTTTTATATTCATCCAACAAAGTTCGAGCCATTTCGATTAATGTTCGATTTTTCCTTTCCACAACACCGTTTTGTTGAGGAGTATATGGCACGGAAAATTCGTGTTTAATTCCAGATTCATCACAAAGCTCAATAAATTCTGAATTTTGAAACTCTCCACCATGATCACTTCGAAGTTTCTTGATGGAGAATTCAAATTCATTTTCAACACGTTTTGCAAATCTTTTAAATACACTTGGAGCATCGAACTTATGATTTAAGAAGAAAATCCAAGTAAATCGGGAGAAATCATCAACAATGACAAAGCAATAATTGCTACCATCGATACTTTGAGTTTCCGATGGACCAAACAAATCCATATGCAAAAGCTCAAGTGGTCTAGATGTTGATAAAACATTTTTAGCGGGATGAGTACTAGCAACTTGTTTTCCCACTTGACAAGCACTACAAAGTTTATTCTTTTCAAACTTTACATTTTTATACCCAAGACCAAATCTCTTTTTAAAAGTTTGTTCAATTGATGCATCCCAACATGTGCCAAACGACGATGCCAAAGCCATCCCAAAGAATTTTTAGCAAACAAGCAAGTTGAAATGCAAGAATCTTTTGAACCAAAATCCACCAAATACAAATCTCCATATCGAAAACCTTTGAATATTAGATATTTGTCTTTTAAGCTTTCAATGATAACTCCATTTGGTTCAAAATGCATCGAAGACCCAAATCACAAATTTTTGCAACTGAAAGCAAATTGAAGTTCAAGGATTCAACGAGTAATACATTTGAGATGGAAAGGTTGTTTGTGATCACAACTTTACCTAACCCAATTACCTTTCCTTCGCTATTATCACCAAACGTGATTTTGTCTATGTCATTGCAACCATTCTCAAATGAGGAGAAACGATTTCCATCACCGGTCATGTGTTGAGTGCACCCGCTATCAAGCACCCAATGCCTCCCACATGTTTTGTAGTTCACCTAAAAGAAAGGTTAGACGCTTTTAGGTACCCAAACTTGTTTGGGTCCTTGGAAGTTAGCAACAAGGGTTTTTAGAACCCAAATTCTCTTTTTATGTTTATTTAGGTAAGGTAGACCAATAAATTTAGCAATCACTTTTCCATACTTATTTTTCTTAAGCATGCAATGGGAGTGAGACTCATTTTCTTTAGCTATAGAAGTTGAGGGACAATCATTTGATAAATGATCTATGTCATGGAATTTGTGACAAAACATATTAGTAACCTTAACAAAAGTCACTTTAGTACACAACTTCTTTCTTTTGTTTGGTTCATATCCTAAGCCTTCTTTCCTAAATGAACATCGTTGCTCACTAAGAAGTTTATCTAAGATTTTTTTTCCTTTAAAACATTTTGCTAATCCTAGATTTAACTTTTCGACTTGTGCTTTGAGTTCTAAATTTTCTAAAATTAAATTTGAGTCATTACCAACAATTTCATCACATGTATTTTCATGATTAATTTCTAAATCATTACAAGTGGCTGATTTTGAATGAGAGACAATATGAGATGATTCATCTAGAATATCACAAGTAATTCCTATATCACTAGTTTGTTTAGAATCAATAATTTCCTTAACTAGAAGTGCCTCATACGAGTCATTTAGTTCAGCATATAAATCGTTAAGTGTTGAATATTCCTTTTTAAGCATTTTATTTTCCTCAGTTAACCTACCTAGTGCCTCATTTAATTCCATAACCATATCAACAAGTTCCTCATAAGAAGATTCGAGATCGATACCTTTGCATCATCACTTTCCATAAGACAAAATGAAGACTCATTTTTGAGAGAAGAGGCCTCTCCAATAGAAATCCCCGCCATCTTCTTGGGAGTTGATGGGACTTCATCATCCGAGTCGGATTCCTCCGATCCGAAGTACCATTCACCAATATAAGCTTGGCCCTTGCTTCTATTGTTGTAGAACTTCTTAAAGAGCTTCTTTTTACCTTTTGAGCCTTCACCGCCATCTTTCCTCTCATGTGATCTTTGATGATCACTCTTCTTGTTTGGACATCTTGAGGCAAAATGTCCCTTCTCATTACACTCATAGCATGTAATGTTCTTGAATCTGGTTTTCTTGTGCGGTCCTCGCCTTTTGTCAAAATCAAACCCTTTCTTGTTGATTTTGTTTAGGGGCTTTCAGGTCTTTCTCACAAGGAGAGCTAGATCACCATCGGAGCCCTCATCCGAGCTATCCTCCTTGGCCTCCTCGACATTTGCTTTAAAAGCCAAATTTTTCTTCTTTGATCCGGAGGCTTCCGCAATTCCTTTCTTCTCCTCTTTTTGCATTTCATGAGTAATAAAAGTACTCAAGAGCTCGGTTGGAGTTGTGGATGTGAGATCACCATTTATAAGCACTGTCACAATTGTGTCAAAGCTCAATGGTAAAATCATAAGCATTTTACTACAATGTCAATATCTTCAAACTTTGTACCTAAACCTTTAAGATCATTGATTAAAAGATTGAGTCTAGTGTACATATCACTCACATTTTCAGATTCAAGCATGAAGAAAGAGTTGTATTCTCTAGTTAATTTAATTAGCTTAGCTTCTTTGACCTTAGAGGTACCTTCATGAATTACTTCTAAGGTTTTCCACATTTCATAAGATGTGTCAAGATTACTAATGCGGTTGAACTCACTTAAATCTAGTCCATTAAATATAGCATTTTTTGCTTGAGCATTTGCTTGGAGATTTTTTGCTTCTAGAGGTGTAAGATTCTCTAAATCAATGGGTGCTCTAAATCCGTCTCTGGTGACCCTCCAGACGTCAAGACTAATGGACTCAAGGTAAACCGCCATCCTAATTTTCCAATAGCAATAATTATCACCCTTGAAGAAAGGAACCTTTCCATTATAGTTTTCTTTGATCGACGACATCCTCTCTCTAGATGGTTAAGCCTAAAAGGAGAGACCTAGTGCTCTGATACCGTGTTGATTGAAGGATGCCGACTAGAGGGGGGTGAATAGGCGGTTTTTCTAATTTTAATTTTAATTGAGTGGTTTACAACCTAAATTGCAATACCAATACTCAAATGATATGGATCACGACACAAAGTAAGTTTTGCAATTACTAAAGAGACAAGAGCAACAATTCAATTTCTAGAAGTATAAAGCAAGTGATAGAAGTAACCGAAAGATATCGAATTTTTCCCGAGGTCTCGGAAATTTGCCGATTTCCACTAATCCTCGTTGAAGCACTCTTCACTAGAGCTTTTGCTTCGATTCCACTAGAGGTAGCCCTTCTCCTCTCTGGATAGACGAGCTCCGAGCCTTTACAACCAACCGCCGGGCCTCTCCGACACAAACTGTCGATGGAGAGATCGCCGGACCTCCTGGGTCGTCAAGGTGACGGCAATCACCAAGAGTAATGAGTCTAGCACCTTACTGAAGAACAAGTATGCAAATGCAAATGGCTCAATCTCAAACTTTCTCAACTAGCTCTCAACACTTTGCTAAAGAATTGGCTTCAAATGCAAGAGAATGAGTATGAGAGGCTTTGCAAGCTGTTTCACTAAGCTTAGGAGATGAAATTCGTGTGTATACAGTTTCTCCAAACAGTAGGGTATATATAGTTTCAAAAAAACGGTCGTTTTCAAGAAAACTGGGTGAAAGTTGTACTGGCCGAACATTGTCCGGCCATTTCGGACAATGTCCGGTCAGTACAAAGAAAGTGACCGTTGCTCACGTGATTTTCGAGTATCAGTAGCCGTTTGAAAACGTTTTGTGAAGGCCGGACGAAAGGCATTTGTCCAGACAAAAAGTCCGGACAAATAGATATGTCTCTGTTAGCACTTCTCATTTAACAGCTCTCAAAACTTGTACAGACCGGATGAATGTGATTTGTCCGGACAAAATGTCTGGACAAATGCATACGTCTCTGTTAACACTCATGTTTTTATTTTCTCAGAAATTATATAGGCCGGACATTGTCAGGCCACTTCGGACAATGTCCGGTGCGTCTCGGACAAAAGCCCCCGGACGGATTCATTTGTCTCTGTTGTTTGCAATTAAGCTTCCCACAAAAAATGTACTGGCCGGACATTGTCCGGCCATTTCGGATAGTGTCCGGCCTAAATCAGACAGATGCTCCGGACAAGTTTATTTGTCTCTGGTTTTCGTTTTGCAATTTTCAGAAGAAGTTTGTATTGGCTGGGCATTGTCCGACCAGTTCAAAATGAAAACAGAATCTCTGAATTTTTACCCAATTTCAATTAGGAACTAGATGCATATGCAAATATGTTTCCAAAGACTTCAAGGTTGATCAAATGACTTGTGCTATAACCCCTCTTAATAGTACGACCATCTAAACTAGAAATTTTCAAAAAATAAAAACGCTAGGTTTAGATACTTGTACTTTTGTCGGAGTTTTTCGTCATTCTTGCTTCATGAAGTCTTGATAGTCTTGATTTGCACTTTTGTGATGCTTTCTCCTCTTTTT